>CM060306.1:4553711-4576211 GCA_030674185.1 Monoplex corrugatus | reverse complement strand
ATTGTTGTTGTTGTTCTTACTTAGTTCTCTGTAGATGATTATTATGGTAGATTGTTGTTGTTCTCTTTCAGTTCTCTGTAGATGATTATTATGGTAGATTGTTGTTGTTCTCACTTAGTTCTCTGTAGATAATTATTATGGTAGATTGTTGGTGTTGTTCTCACTTAGTTCTCTGTAGATAATTATTATGGTAGATTGTTGTTGTTGTTCTCACTTAGTTCTCTGTAGATAATTATTATGGTAGATTGTTGTTGTTCTCTTTCAGTTCTCTGTAGATGATTATTATGGAAGATTGTTGTTGTTCTCACTTAGTTCTCTGTAGATGATTATTATGGTAGATTGTTGTTGTTCTTTCTTAGTTCTGTGTAGATAATTATTATGGTAGATTGTTGTTGTTCTCACTCAGTTCTCTGTAGATGATTATTATGGTAGATTGTTGTTGTTCTCACTTAGTTCTCTGTAGATAATTATTATGGTAGATTGTTGTTGTTCTCACTTAGTTCTCTGTAGATGATTATTATGGTAGATTGTTGTTGTTCTCACTTAGTTCTCTGTAGATGATTATTATGGTAGATTGTTGTTGTTCTTACTTAGTTCTCTGTAGATGATTATTATGGTAGATTGTTGTTGTTCTCACTTAGTTCTCTGTAGATGATTATTATGGTAGATTGTTGTTGTTCTCACTCAGTTCTCTGTAGATAATTATTATGGTAGATTGTTGTTGTTCTCACTTAGTTCTCTGTAGATAATTATTATGGTAGATTGTTGTTGTTGTTCTCACTCAGTTCTCTGTAGATGATTATTATGGTAGATTGTTGTTGTTCTCACTTAGTTCTCTGTAGATGATTATTATGGTAGATTGTTGTTGTTGTTCTCTACTTAGTTCTCTGTAGATGATTATTATGGTAGATTGTTGTTGTTCTCACTTAGTTCTCTGTAGATGATTATTATGGTAGATTGTTGTTGTTCTCACTTAGTTCTCTGTAGATGATTATTATGGTAGATTGTTGTTGTTCTCACTCAGTTCTCTGTAGATGATTATTATGGTAGATTGTTGTTGTTCTCACTTAGTTCTCTGTAGATGATTATTATGGTAGATTGTTGTTGTTGTTCTCACTTAGTTCTCTGTAGATGATTATTATGGTTGATTGTTGTTGTTCTTACTTAGTTCTCTGTAGATGATTATTATGGTAGATTGTTGTTGTTCTCACTTAGTTCTGTGTAGATGATTATTATGGTAGATTGTTGTTGTTCTCACTTAGTTCTGTGTAGATGATTATTATGGTAGATTGTTGTTGTTGTTCTCACTTAGTTCTCTGTAGATGATTATTATGGTAGATTGTTGTTGTTCTCACTTAGTTCTCTGTAGATGATTATTATGGTAGATTGTTGTGTTGTTCTCACTTAGTTCTCTGTAGATGATTATTATGGTAGATTGTTGTTGTTCTCACTTAGTTCTCTGTAGATGATTATTATGGTAGATTGTTGTTGTTCTCACTAGTTCTCTGTAGATGATTATTATGGTAGATTGTTGTTGTTCTCACTTAGTTCTCTGTAGATGATTATTTGGTAGATTGTTGTTGTTCTCACTTAGTTCTCTGTAGATGATTATTATGGTAGATTGTTGTTGTTCTCACTTAGTTCTCTGTAGATGATTATTATGGTAGATTTGTTGTTGTCTCACTTAGTTCTCTGTAGATGATTATTATGGTAGATTGTTGTTGTTCTACTTAGTTCTCTGTAGATGATTATTATGGTAGATTGTTGTTGTTCTCACTTAGTTCTCTGTAGATGATTATTATGGTAGATTGGTTGTTGTTCTCACTTAGTTCTCTGTAGATGATTATTATGGTAGATTGTTGTTGTTCTCACTCAGTTCTCTGTAGATGATTATTATGGTAGATTGTTGTTGTTCTCACTTAGTTCTCTGTAGATGATTATTATGGTAGATTGTTGTTGTTCTCACTCAGTTCTCTGTAGATGATTATTATGGTAGATTGTTGTTGTTCTCACTTAGTTCTTGTAGATATTATTATGGTAGATTGTTGTTGTTGTCTACTTAGTTCTCTGTAGATGATTATTATGGTAGATTGTTGTTGTTCTCACTTAGTTCTCTGTAGATGATTATTATGGTAGATTGTTGTTGTTCTCACTTAGTTCTCTGTAGATGATTATTATGGTAGATTGTTGTTGTTCTCACTTAGTTCTCTGTAGATGATTATTATGGTAGATTGTTGTTGTTTTCACTTAGTTCTCTGTAGATGATTATTATGGTTTAGTTGATGTTGTGTGTTCTCACTTAGTTCTCTGTAGATGATTATTATGGTAGATTTGTTGTTGTTCTCACTTAGTTCTCTGTAGATGATTATTATGGTAGATTGTTGTTGTTGTTCTCACTCAGTTCTCTGTAGATGATTATTATGGTAGATTGTTGTTGTTCTCACTTAGTTCTCTGTAGATGATTATTATGTAGATTGTTGTTGTTCTCACTTAGTTCTCTGTAGATGATTATTATGGTAGATTGTTGTTGTTTCTACTTAGTTCTCTGTAGATGATTATTATGGTAGATGTTGTTGTTCTCACTTAGTTCTTGTAGATGATTATTATGGTAGATTGTTGTTGTTCTCACTTAGTTCTCTGTAGATGATTATTATGTAGATTGTTGTTGTTCTACTTAGTTCTCTGTAGATGATTATTATGGTAGATTGTTGTTGTTCTCACTCAGTTCTCTGTAGATGATTATTATGGTAGATTGTTGTTGTTCTACTTAGTTCTCTGTAGATGATTATTATGGTAGATTGTTGTTGTTCTCACTTAGTTCTCTGTAGATGATTATTATGGTAGATTGTTGTTGTTCTACTTAGTTCTCTGTAGATGATTATTATGGTGATTGTTGTTGTTCTCACTTAGTTCTCTGTAGATGATTATTATGGTAGATTGTTGTTGTTCTCACTTAGTTCTCTGTAGATGATTATTATGGTAGATTGTTGTTGTTCTCACTAGTTCTCTGTAGATGATTATTATGGTAGATTGTTGTTGTTCTCACTTAGTTCTCTGTAGATGATTATTATGGTAGATTGTTGTTGTTCTCACTTAGTTCTCTGTAGATGATTATTATGGTAGATTGTTGTTGTTCTCACTTAGTTCTGTAGATGATTATTATGGTAGATTGTTGTTGTTCTCACTTAGTTCTCTGTAGATGATTATTATGGTAGTTGTTGTTGTTCTCACTTAGTTCTCTGTAGATGATTATTATGGTAGATTGTTGTTGTTCTCACTTAGTTCTCTGTAGATGATTATTATGGTAGATTGTTGTTGTTCTCACTTAGTTCTCTGTAGATGATTATTATGGTAGATTGTTTTTTGTTCTCACTTAGTTCTCTGTAGATGATTATTATGGTAGATGTTGTTGTTGTCTCACTAGTTCTGTAGATGATTATTATGGTAGATTGTTGTTGTTCTCACTTAGTTCTCTGTAGATGATTATTATGGTAGATTGTGTTGTTGTCTCACTTAGTCTCTGTAGATGATTATTATGGTAGATTGTTGTTGTTGTTCTCCTTAGTTCTCTGTAGATGATTATTATGGTAGATTGTTGTTGTTCTCACTTGTTCTCTGTAGATGATATTATGGTAGATGTGTTGTTGTTCTCACTAGTTCTCTGTAGATGATTATTATGGTAGATTGTTGTTGTTGCTCACTTAGTTCTCTGTAGATGATTATTATGGTAGATTGTTGTTTGTTCTCACTTAGTTCTTGTAGATGATTATTATGGTAGGTTGTTTTGTTCTCACTTAGTTCTCTGTAGATGATTATTATGGTAGATTGTTGTTGTTCTCACTAGTTCTCTGTAGATGATTATTATGGTAGATTGTTGTTGTTCTCACTTAGTTCTCTGTAGATGATTATTATGGTAGATTGTTGTTGTTCTCACTTAGTTCTCTGTAGATGATTATTATGGTAGATTGTTGTTGTTTCCTTAGTTCTCTGTAGATGATTATTATGGTAATGTTGTTGTTGTTCTCACTTAGTTCTCGTAGATGATTATTATGGTAGTTGTTGTTGGGTTTTCACTCAGTTCTCTGTAGATGATTATTATGGTAGATTGTTGTTGTTTCACTTAGTTCTCTGTAGATGATTATTATGGTAGATTGTTGTTGTTCTCACTTAGTTCTCTGTAGATGATTATTATGGTAGATTGTTGTTGTTCTACTTAGTTCTCTGTAGATGATTATTATGGTAGATTGTTGTTGTTCTCACTTAGTTCTCTGAGATGTTATTATGGTAGATTGTGTGTTGTTCTCACTTAGTTCTCTGTAGATGATTATTATGGTAGATTGTTGTTGTTCTCACTTAGTTCTCTGAGATGATTATTATGGTAGTTGTGTGTTGTTCTCACTTAGTTCTCTGTAGATGATTATTATGGTAGATTGTTGTTGTTCTCACTTAGTTCTCTGTAGATGATTATTATGGTAGATTGTTGTTGTTCTCACTTAGTTCTCTGTAGATGATTATTATGGTAGATTGTTGTTGTTCTCACTTAGTTCTCTAGATGATTATTATGGTAGATTGTTGTTGTTCTCACTTAGTTCTCTGTAGATGATTATTATGGTAGATTGTTGTTGTTCTCACTTAGTTCTCTAGATGATTATTATGGTAGGTTGTTGTTGTTCTCACTTAGTTCTCTGTAGATGATTATTATGGTAGATTGTTGTTGTTCTTACTTAGTTCTCTGTAGATGATTATTATGGTAGATTGTTGTTGTTCTCACTTAGTTCTCTGTAGATGATTATTATGGTAGATTGTTGTTGTTCTCACTTAGTTCTCTAGATGATTATTATGGTAGGTTGTTGTTGTTGTTCTCACTTAGTTCTCTAGATGATTATTATGGTAGGTTGTTGTTGTTGTTCTCACTTAGTTCTCTAGATGATTATTATGGTAGGTTGTTGTTGTTGTTCTCACTTAGTTCTCTAGATGATTATTATGGTAGATTGTTGTTGTTCTCACTTAGTTCTCTAGATGATTATTATGGTAGGTTGTTGTTGTTGTCACTTAGTTCTCTTAGATGATTATTATGGTAGGTTGTTGTTGTTCTCACCATTTCCCTGATCTGTGTGTTTCTGACCATGTCACTTAGAAGCTTTCCAAAATGTTACCTGCGAAATTTTATTTACATCGTAGATTCTGTTACTTTTTCCTGCATTATCGTATTGGGTTTATACGCGCGCGCACGCACACACACACACACACACACACACACACACACACACACACACACACACACACACACACACACACACACACACACACACAATGTGTGTGTGTGTGTGTGTGTGTGTGTGTGTGTGTGTGTGTGTGTGTGTGTGTGTGTGTGTGTGTGTGTGTGTGTGTGTGTGTGTGAAAAATATATAAGCAAGATTTTTCTCAACTCTACATGGATAAAATTTTACCACATGGTGATGAAAGGTGCGGAGTGTTGAGGACATGTGACATGTATCAAGGTCAAGATCACACAACCGAATAAACAAAAATGTCAAACACTGTTTAAAGGAGGTGTATGAACAACATTTTCTCAACAACTTGTGGCAATATTTAAACTGTATTTTTACTGTTGTCACAGTCTACCATTGTCCTTGTGTTATTTTTTATTTCAACCGAAAATTTTTGAGGGTCACAGTGGACATTCTGCAATACTTTTTGTACAAAAGATAGGTTGTTGAATGGCTTGATCATCGTGTTTCTCGTGTTTCTGTCCTCCTTGTATTTTCTTCTGCCTTTCTTTATTCTTTCCCTATTCTTCATGTTATTCTTCTTCTTGTTATACTTTTTCATGTCTTCACATCATTTTGTTTGTGCAATTCTGATACCCTTCATCTTTTTTGTTTTTCTGTATAGTTATTGTGATTGTTGTTATTTTTCTTGTTCTTTGCATTACTTTGTTGGTATAGTTATTATCCTGTTCGTTCTTATTTATTTTTTCTTTCTTGTGATTCTCTTGTTCTTGTTTTCCTTGTTCTTACCACAGTGTTGGTATGACTGTCAGTATTAGTGTAGTGCACTTCCCCCATGGGGATGCCGGGGGCTCTTTCCGTATAACAAGTATCCCCACCTTCTGGAATTCTGTGCTAGAAATTACCTCTTTTCTGTCACTTTCTTGTTTCTGCCTTGTTCCTTTGCTTTCTGTCATCTCTTCCTATCACTTTCTGCTTTGCTGGTCCATTCACCGTGTGTGTGTTGGATAAAGTCTTACCTACTTTCTCTTAGGATTGATAATTGGGTACATGTATCAAGTGCATTTTGGCTCTGGGAGGTGAGATATGCGGAAGCAATTTTAGATAATTTATGCCTGGTTTTATATATGTTTTGGTGTCCTTAGGTATACTTAATTTGTATTCAGGTGTGTTTTTTAAATCCCCTGTGCAATAAATTGGAGGAAAGGTCAACGCCAGGGGCATGCCCTTACATTATGTGCGGGAATGCATTGATTGTGTACTTAATTTTCTTTTTTTTTTTTTTTTTCCTGTTGAAGTTTTGTATGTTTTGAAGTGGTTATAGCCCTGATATGGCTCTACGCAGTCGGCTGGGCTTTAAACAACAGTACAATAACAATAACAATAACAATAACAGTGTAGTGCACAGTGGTACAGCAGAGAGAGTGTAGACAACCAGACACACCAGGCGTGCACACAACAACCAGACACACCAGGCGTGACACAACAACCAGACACACCAGGTGTGCACACAACAACCAGACCACCAGGCGTGCACACAACAACCAGACACACCAGGCGTGCACACAACAACCAGACACACCAGGCGTGCACACAACAACCAGACACACCAGGCGTGCACACAACAACCAGACACACCAGGCGTGCACAACAACCAGACACACCAGGCGTGCACACAACAACACCCGGACAACAAACACCAGGCGTGCACACAACAACCAGACACACCAGGCGTGCACACAACAACCAGACACACAGCTAAAAGCCAGAACGCAGAAAAGGACACACATTCAGTTCCAGTTTCTGAAGATAACGTCACCGCGCTCAGAATGAATTCCATATTCACTGACGCCGCTGGTACCACGTGATGGAGAAGATCCAAGATGGAGTTTGGGGTGTTTGGGAGTTTGTTTAAGAGGGATTCATCGCACTGGGACAACTCCATAAACGCTCCACCTAAATCTGCGAGCAGTTACTTGTCAGACTACCTGAGCTTGCGCAAAAACGCTGGCAAGGTCTTCGCCCATTTATTCCTGCACCCTGTCCACCAACTGCAAAAACTTAACCCTTTGGCTCCTGCACCCTGTCCACCAACTGCAAAAACGTAACCCTTTGGCTCCTGCACCCTGTCCACCAACTGCAAAAACTTAACCCTTTGACTCCTGCACCCTATCCACCAACTGCAAAAACTTAACCCTTTGACTCCTGCACCCTTCCACCGACTGCAAAAACGTAACCCTTTGACTCCTGCACCCGGTCCACCAACTGCAAAAACTTAACCCTTTGACTCCTGCACCCTGTCCACCAACTGCTAAAACGTAACCCTTTGACTCCTGCACCTTGTCCACCAACTGCAAAAACGTAACCCTTTGACTCTCTCAACCTATCCACCAGCTTCTTGCGGGAAGCTGGTGGATAGGGTGAGGGCGTCGTAGGGCTACGTTTTTCTTTTGTTAGCATGATTGGCAATGCAGGGTGCGTGAGGACAGGGTGTGGGAGTAAAAAAGTTTAACTGTGGTGCGGAAAGTGTGGGTGGAGGGAAGGACCTTTGAAACACTAAGCTGAGACTACCAGAATGATGGAAACATTAAGACGGGCAGCGAACAGACCAGTGGACCTATCAAACAGTAAGCTGACACCAGCAGATTGATGGAAACATTAAGATGGACAGCTAACAGGTCAGTGGACCTTTGAACAGTAAGCTGACACCACCAGAATGATGGAAACATTAAGATGGCAGCAACAGACCAATGGACCTATGAACACTAAGCTGACACACCCGAATGATGGAAACATTAAAATGGCAGCCAACAGGCCAGTGGACTATGAAACACTGACACCACCAGAATGATGGAAACATTAAGATGGGCAGCCAACAGGCAGTGGACCTATGAAACAGTAAGCTGACACCACCAGAATGATGGAAACATTAAGATGGGCAGCCAACAGGCCAGTGGACCTATGAAACAGTAAGCTGACACCACCAGAATGATGGAAACATTTAAGATGGGCAGCTAACAGGCCAGTGGACCTATGAAACACTGACACCACCAGAATGATGGAAACATTAAGATGGGCAGCCAACAGGCCAGTGGACCTATGAAACAGTAAGCTAACACCACCAGAATGATGGAAACATTTAAGATGGGCGGCCAACAGGCCAGTGGACCTATGAAACAGTAAGCTGACACCACCAGAATGATGGAAACATTAAGACAGACAGCCAACAGGCCAGTGGACCTATCAAACAGTAAGCTGACACCACCAGAATGATGGAAACATTAAGATGGACAGTGAACAGACCAGTGGACCTATGAAACACTGTCACCACCAGAATGATGGAAACGTTAAGATGGACAAGCCAATAGGCCAGTGGACCTATGAAACACTGACACCACCAGAATGATGGAAACGTTAAGATGGACAGCCAACAGCCCAGTGGACCTATCAAACAGTAAGCTGACACCACCAGAATGATGGAAACATTAAGATGGGCAGCCAACAGGCCCGTGGACCTATCAAACAGTAAGCTGACACCACCAGAATGATGGAAACATTAAGATGGGCAGCGAACAGACCAGTGGACCTATCAAACAGTAAGCTGACACCACCAGAATGATGGAAACATTAAGAGGGGCAGCCAACAGACCAGTGGACCTATGAAACAGTAAGCTGACACCACCAGAATGATGGAAACTTAAGATGGGCAGCCAACAGGCCAGTGGACCTATCAAACAGTAAGCTGACACCACCAGAATGATGGAAACGTTAAGATGGGCAGCCAACAGCCCAGTGGACCTATCAAACAGTAAGCTGACACCACCAGAATGATGGAAACATTAAGATGGGCAGCCAACAACCCAGTGGACCTATCAAACAGTAAGCTGACACACCAGAATGATGGAAACATTAAGATGGGCAGCCAACGCCAGTGGACCTATCAAACAGTAAGCTGACACCACCAGAATGATGGAAACATTAAGATGGCAGCAACAGCCCAGTGGACTATCAAACAGTAAGCTGACACCACCAGAATGATGGAAACATTAAGATGGGCAGCCAACAGCCCAGTGGACCTATCAAACAGTAAGCTGACACCACCAGAATGATGGAAACATAAGAGGGCAGCCAACAGACCGTGTGTAATGTTGCAGGCGGGCTGAATCAGGATGTCACATCCAGGATGTCCTTGTCATAAGCATTAAGCTTGCACACAAGCCCATTCGTTGCAAGATTTTCCTAGTGTATAGGGAAAGGACAGGGGAAAACCCCAAGTAATCAAAAAGTCAAAGGCGCGCGCGCGCGCACACACGCACGCACACACACACACATTCACACACACACACACACACTCACTCACTCACTCACTCACACACACACACTCACTCACTCACTCACTCACACACACACACACACACACCATCACACACACACACACACACTCACACACACACAGAGCACACAGAACACAACACAGCACAGCACAACACAACACAACACAACACACACACATACACACCACATACACACACAATCGCGCGCGCGCACTCACACACAGAGTTGAACTCTGTGCACAGGAGAGAGAGAGAGAGAGAGAGAGAGAGAGAGAGAGAGAGAGAGAGGCAGGCAGGCAGGCAGGCAGGCAGACAGACAGACAGACAGACAGACAGACAGACAGATAGACACATACACACACACACACACAGACAGAGATTGTATGCAAAACTTAAACAAAGATTGAGAGAGAGAAAGACGAAGAGAGACAGAGAGAGAGAACTTTACTGACTTTGACGTATCACAATATCAGGAAAGGGTTGAGGTTTGAGGGTGAAATTGACACGAAAAACGGTCATTTCATAGAAATAAGAGGGAAGCAGGCAGAACTTTTTATAATATCAACCAAAGGACGTATCTAACTCTTGAGAGTCACGTAGGAATTATCTCCCATGTTGTGGAACTTCTCAAATCTAACATAGTTTGCGCTACCCATTCAGCTTAGCATAGAAGCAGATACAAAGCACAAAAACCGTAAGCTAAGAACACTCCTCCTGGTCATTTCATAATAACGATAATACATAAAAAAAATATGATAAAGATCTTACTCACTAACACATGTACACGCACTCACGCACACACAACACACACACACACACACACACACACACACACACACACACACACACACACACACACACACACACACACACACACACTCATACACACACACACACAACAATACAATACAATACTTTATTTTGTATAGTGCAAAATCTCACACACACACTCACACACACACATACACACACACACACAACAATACAATACAATACTTTATTTTGTATAGTGCAAAATCTTGATAAAATCAAATCTAAGCGCTAAAACAGACACACACGCACACACGCACGCAACCCACACACACACACACACACACACACACACACACACGCACACACCACACCACACCACACGCAACGCACACGGCTAAAATGGGGAGAAAGAATAAAAGCAATGGAAAATTATAGAGAGCATATTATACACACACACACACACACACACACACACACACACACACACACACACACACACACACACACACACACACATTCCTCGCTAATATCACTTATAGTGAAAAGACGTAAATTAAAGAACGAACGAACACATTCTCACAAAGACGGGTGGCGATATTAGACAGAGGCCGCATAGAAAGTAGACTGATGGGCATAAAAGGAACAGCTTAAAAACACAACTGACTGATGCAAGAAGAAGAAGAAGAAAGCAGAGACTCAGGGAAAAGAAGATTGCATTCCAAGCCGTAACAATGAGAGGGAAGGAGGGATAGGCTCCGATGTGCGTGCGTGTGCGTGTGTGTGTATGTGCTTGCGAGTGCGTGTGTGTGTGTGTGTGTGTGTGTGTGTGTGCCTGCGTGCGTGTGTGTATGCGTGTGTGTGTGTGTGTGTGAGTGTGTGAGTGTGTGTGTGTGTGTTGTGTGTGTGTGTGTCTGTGTGTGTGTGTGTGGTGTGGTGCGTGTGTGTGCGTGTGTGTGTGCGTGTGTGTGTGTGTGTGTGTGTGTGTGTGTGTGAGACAAAAAGAGCAGTTCGTCAGTTAAAAAAGATTGAATTCTCCTCTGGCTGCTCCCCCCCCCCCCCCAAGATGGAAGTGAAGGAACAAAGGGGATTGGAAAGGTGGGAGGGAGAGAGAGGGAGGGGGAGAGAGGGAGGGAGTGGCTGGAGGGAAGAGGGGGGGGTGTAATCAGCTGAACTCAAGAGATGCTGACGCCTCCACATCAAAAAACAAACTTGACAAAACCAGTCGTCGTGGTGCCGTGGTTATCGTAAGGGTCTACAGATAGGAAGGTTGTGAGGTCGAATCTCGTCAGTCCTTTCAAAATAAGTGGCGTAGACATTGACACAGTGTAAAGGTGAGGAAAAATGAACCTGGTTAAATGCGATGATCGTTTGAAACAAAAAACTGAGAAAATACATTATTGAACGATCTTGTTTGTTGGACTTAATTAAATCGTCCTCCTGTCTTACCTTTTTACTGTCTGCGTGTGTTTTTCTGTGTCTTTTTCTCTCTGTCTCTTTTTCTCTCTGTCTGTTTTTCTCTCTGTTTGTGTCTTTTTTTTCTCAGTGTCTGTGTCTTTTTCTCTTTATCTTTTTCTGTCTGTCTGTCTGTGTCTGTTTTTCTTTCTGTATGTGTCTCTTTTTCTTTGTGTGGAAGTAAAGATTTATTTTGTCTCATTTCAAGATCTTGCCAGCTTAGAGTTTTGCGCCGACTTAAAGGAGTGTACCAGATTTGGAAGACTTTGATGGAGCACATCTGGGTCTGCACGAGTGCGATGAATCCACATGTTGAACGAATTTCAAATCGCCCTTTTATATCCCTGTAAACTGAGGTGGTTAATGCACTACTGTAAATAGATGCGATAAGCCTTTTTCCCGAACAGCGGTGAGCTAGACGTTTAAAATACACCACCAGCAAAGTTTTGGCAGTTTTAAAATGACTTTTCTGTTCTGTCTTTTTGTTACCAGGCAAGAAGGGCCAGGTCCCCAAGGTTCCAACCACAAAAGTGACGGTAGAAAATGAAGGTAAGAATGACGTTTTCTGTTTACATGTTTGTTTACGACATCATTATTTACAGTGTACACCGACTTGTGCTCTCCATGTCTGTTTTGAACCGAAGTGACTGTTTGATTAGCATGCAGAGATATACTTGGGATGTGTACATTGGTGTGTGTGTGTGGTGTGTGTGTGTGTGTGTGTGTGTGTGTGTGTGTGTGGTGTGTGTGTGTGTGTACATGAATTATGATAGTTCGGATTAGCAGAAAACGAGGAGGGGTGCTGATCATACACTATAACATGTACAATAGACTTTTTTTAAAAATAGATAGAGAGATATTGTCATAGCCCCGGGAGAGAGAGAGAGAGAGAGAGAGAGAGAGAGAGAAGAGAGAGAGAGAGAGAGAGAGAGAGAGAGCGAGAGCGAGCGAGGAGCGCGCCTGAAACTGAGTACAACTCGGTTTCATACATTTTAGTCGCTGTTAACTGGTTTTTAAGACGCCATCATTTTTTTGTTTTGTTTGTTTTTTTGCTCAAAACGCCGACAGAAAAGGGAGATTATTAGTGTGGTGTGACCATTGTTAGTGAGGATGTTGACACGTGCACCCCGTTTTTCAGACGTGCAGACGGTGACCCGGGGTGTCAGGGTACAGGAGAAAGGTGACCTCCCTTTTCCCTTCTCTTTCCTTGTGTGGCGGCAATATACACACAGCTTGCTGTAGTTTCACTCACTCACCTGACGGAGGAGTCTGTTGTTTAACCCTTTTCCTTCCCTCATCCTCTCCACCAGCTGGCTATAGTATCTTTAACCCTTTCCCTTCCCTCATCCTGTCCACCAGCTGGTATCTTTAACCCTTTCTCTCCTCTCACCCTGCCCACCAGCTGGCTATAGTATCTTTAACCCTTTCCCTCCTCTCACCCTGTCCACCAGCTGGCTATAGTATCTTTAACCCTTTTCCATCCCTCATCCTGTCCACCAGCTGGCTGAGTACCTTTAACCCTTTTTCTCCCTCACCCTGTCCACCAGCTGGCTGAGTACCTTTAACCCTTTCCCTTCCTCATCCTCTCCACCAGCTGGCTGAGTACCTTTAACCCTTTCCCTTCCCTCACCCTGTCCACCAGCTGGCTGTAATACCTTTAACACTTTTCCTTCCCTCACCCTGTCCACCAGCTGGCTCTAATACCTTTAACACTTTTCCTTCCCTCACCCTGTCCACCAGCTGGCTCTAATACCTTTAACACTTTTCCTTCCCTCACCCTGTCCACCAGCTGGCTCTAATACCTTTAACACTTTTCCTTCCCTCACCCTGTCCACCAGCTGGCTGTAATACCTTTAACACTTTTCCTTCCCTCACCCTGCCCACCAGCTGGCTGTAATACCTTTAACACTTTTCCTTCCCTCACCCTGCCCACCAGCTGGCTGTAATACCTTTAACACTTTTCCTTCCTTCACCCTGCCCACCAGCTGGCTGTAATACCTTTAACACTTTTCCTTCCCTCACCCTGTCCACCAGCTGGCTGTAATACCTTTAACACTTTTCCTTCCTTCACCCTGCCCACCAGCTGGCTGTAATACCTTTAACACTTTTCCTTCCCTCACCCTGTCCACCAGCTGGCTGTAATACCTTTAACACTTTTCCTTCCTTCACCCTGCCCACCAGCTGGCTGTAATACCTTTAACACTTTTCCTTCCCTCACCCTGTCCACCAGCTGGCTGTAATAATAATAATAATAATAATAATAATATATTTTATTTATATAGCGCAAAATCTTGACAAAATCAAATCTAAGCGCTGAGCGTATACATGCACACATACCTACATACATATGAGCGTATACATGGATACATACATGCTTACATACTTACATACATAAATCTAAGCTGAGCGTATACATGCACACATACATACATACATAAATCTAAGCTGAGCGTATACATGCATACACACATACATACATAAATCTAAGCGTATACATACATACATACATACATACATACATACGTACGCACATGCATACATAATAATTACAATATTTATATAGCGCAAATCTCGACAAAATCAAATCCAAGCGCCGAAAAGACACACACGCACACACGCACGCACGCACGCACGCACGCACGCACGCACGCACGCACACACACACACACACACACACACACACACACACACACACACACACACATGCATGGCCACAAATGGGGAGAAAAGAATAAAAGCAATAAAAGCAAGAATAAAACCAATGGAAAACCACAGAGAGCACATCATATACAATTATATATTAAAACAAAGTGATTCCCCTCCGAGCGGAGACAGGCTGCAGAGGGGGGTTGAGTGAGGTTAGGATTTTATGCAGAGGAGAAAAGGTGAGTTTTGAGAGCGGACTTGAAGGAGGCAAAAGTAGGTTGCTGACGGACTGAGAGAGGAAGTTTGTTCCAGGAGAGTGGACCAGAAACAGAGAAGGCTCGTGGACCATAGGTATTGAGCTTAGTGCGTGGAAAGCGAAAAGTCAGAGGATCGGAGGCAGAGCGGAGGGTACGTGAGGGAACATAGATCTCAAGTAGGCTTGACAGGTAATCGGGGCTGCGTTATTGAGGCTTTTGTAGCACATGGTGTCTAGTTTGTACTGTATGCGCTTTGATACAGGGAGCCAGTGAAGTTGTGCCAGGAGAGGAGATATGTGGTCAGCTTTTTTCTTTTTGAGTACAAGGCGTACAGCATTGTTTTGAATGCGCTGTAGGATGTGAATGGTGGAGGCAGGAAGACCAGACAGGAGTGAATTGCAATAGTCAATGCGAGACATTATGAAGGAGAGAACGAGTTTTGCAGTTGTTTCGACAGAGAGATACTTCCTGATCAGGCTTATACGATGGAGATGATAGTAGCAAGATCTGGCAGTTTGAGAAACAAAGTTGTTCATGGACAGGGTAGAGTCAATGCAGACACCAAGGTTTTTAGCTGAATCAGAAATTGGGACTGATGTGTTACATAATGGGAGAGAAAGAGGAGGCAGCTGAGAAAGTTTCTGACGGGTGCCAATGAGGATAGCTTCTGTCTTGTCGTCATTAAGCTGAAGTCTATTGTGTGTCATCCAGTTCTTAATGTCCGAGTAACACTCAGTGGTGCGAGTCAACAGGCGCTGTATATTATCAGGTGAGTCACTATCTTGAAGTTGGGTGTCATCAGCATAGAAGTGGTGTTTTATAGAGTGGGAGTTGATGATGGTGGACAGGGGGGAGGTATAAAGAGTGAAAAGAACAGGGCCAAGGACAGATCCTTGTGGAACACCACAGGTCAGGTATGCAGGTTGAGAGTAAGTGCCATTGATGAGAACAGTTTGTTTTCTGTTTGATAAATACGAAGTGATTGTATTCACCCTGCCCACCAGCTGGCTGAGTACCTTTAACCCTTTTCCTTCCCTCACCCTGTCCACCAGCTGGCTGTAATACCTTTAACACTTTTCCTTCCCTCACCCTGTCTACCAGCTGGCTGTAATACCTTTAACCCTTTTCCTTCCCTCACCCTGCCCACCAGCTGGCTGTAATACCTTTAACCCTTTTCCTTCCCTCACCCTGTCCACCAGCTGGCTGTAATACCTTTAACACTTTTCCTTCCCTCACCCTATCTACCAGCTGGATGTACCTGGACTGCTTTAACACTTTCACTCCCTAACCCAGTCCACCAGCTGGCTGTAGTACCTTAACCTTCTTGCTCCATCACCCTATCCATCAGCTGATTGTATTTGCATTGCCTTAACCCTTTGACTCCCTCTCCCTGTCCAGTCTTGTAGAAAGAAGGTGGTTGGCAGTGTGAGGAAATGAAAGAGTTAAAAAAAAAAGGTCAAAAACACCATTACTGCAGAGAGCAGGAGACAAGAACGAAGGAGTGAAAAGGTTAAAGGAGGGAAGGGGCGTGGAGTGCATAAGGTGAGCAAAATGCGATCAATATTTTTAGTTAGACCAGGAACTAACGGCCACTTTCCACTCCAAGTACCATCGGCCAGTCACCTACAGATGTAAATCTAAGGGTAAGTCACCTACAAACATGAAATTGACGGCCAGTCACCTGCAGACATAAAACTAAGGGTCAATCATCCACAGACATAAAACTAACATCCCTACAGACATAAAACAACGGCCCTGTAGACATAAAACTAACGGTCAGTCAACTACAGACATAAACTTGATGGCCAGTCACCTACAGACATAAAACTAACAGCCATTCACCTACAGACATAAAGCTAAAGGCCAGTCACCTACAGACAAAACTAAAGGCCAGTTACCTACAGACAAAACTAAAGGCCAGTTACCTACAGACAAAACTAAAGGCCAGTTACCTACAGACATAAAACTAAAGGTCAGTCACCCACAGACATAAAACTAATGGTCAGTCACCTACAGACATAAAACTAACGGCCAGTCACTACAGACATGAAACTAAAGGCCAGTTACCTACAGACATGAAACTAAAGGCCAGTTACCTACAGACATGAAACTAAAGGACAGTTACCTACAGACATGAAACTAAAGGCCAGTTACCTACAGACATGAAACTAAAGGCCAGTTACCTACAGACAAAACTAAAGGCCAGTTACCTACAGACATGAAACTAAAGGCCAGTTACCTACAGACATAAAGCTAAAGGCCAGTTACCTACAGACATAAAGCTAAAGGCCAGTAATCTACAGACAGAAAACTAAAGGCCAGTAACCAACAGACATAAAGCTAAAGGCCAGTAACCTACAGACATAAAACTAAAGGCCAGTTACCTACAGACATAAAACTAAAGGCCAGTTACCTACAGACATAAAACTAAAGGCCAGTAACCTACAGACATAAAACTAAAGGCCAGTTACCTGCAGACATAAAACTAAAGGTCAGTTACCTACAGACAGAAAACTAAAGGCCAGTTACCTACAGACATAAAACTAAAGGCCAGTTACCTACAGACATAAAACTAAAGGCCAGTTACCTACAGACATAAAACTAACGACCAGTTACTTACAGACATAAAACTAAAGGCCAGTTACCTACAGACATAAAACTAACGACCAGTTATCTACAGATAAAACTAAAGGCCAGTTACCTACAGACAAAAACAAAAGGCCAGTTACCTACAGACATGAAACTAAAGGCCAGTTACCTACAGACAAAACTAAAGGCCAGTTACTTACAGACATAAAACTAAAGGCCAGTTACCTACAGACATAAAACTAAAGGCCAGTAACCTACAGACATAAAACTAAAGGCCAGTAACCTACAGACATAAAACTAAAGGCCAGTTACCTACAGACATAAAACTAAAGGCCAGTAACCTACAGACAAAATTGATGGCCAGTTACCTACAGACATAAAACCAAAGGCCAGTAACGTACAGACAGAACTAAAGGCCAGTTACCTACAGACATAAAACTGACGGCCAGTCACCTACAGACATAAAAGTAACGGCCAGTTACCTACAGACGAAACATTAAGGGTCATTGACCTACAGACATAAAACTAACGGCCAGTTACCTACAGACATAAACTAAAGGCCAGTCACCTACAGACATAAGTAAAGGTCAATCACCTACAGACATAAAGTAAAGGCCAGTCACCTACAGACATAAAGTAAAGGCCAGTCACCTACAGACATAAACTAAAGCCAGTCACCTACAGACATAAAGTAAAGGCCACTCACCTACCCAGTCACCTACAGACATAAAATTTAAAGCCAGTTACCTACAGACAAAACTATAGGCCAGTTACCTACAGTCAAAACATTAAGGGTCATTGACCTACAGACATAAAACTAACGGCCAGTTACCTACAGTCAAAACATTAAGGGTCATTGACCTACAGACATAAAACTAAGGGCCAGTTACCTACAGACTCAGCATTAAGGGCCAGTGACCTGAGTGTTTTCACTGTCGCTTGTGCCTGAGCTTGGCACTGCTTACTGTGTGGTGTGACGGAATGTGACCGCCTGGATCTTCGTGCATTTCTGGATTTCCTGGCATGCTTCGGCTTTCTGTCTGTGTTTATGTGATGCTGTCTTTGTTTGGGAGTGTGTGTGTGTGTGTGTGTGTGTGTGTGGTGTGTGTGTTGTTTGTTTGTGTGTGTTGTTTGTTTGTTTGTGTGTGTATGTGTGTGTGTGTTTGTGTGTGTGTGTGTATGTGTGTTGTTTGTTTGTGTGTTGTGTGTGTGTGTGTTGTTTGTTTGTGTGTGTGTGTGTGTGTGTGTGTTGTTTGTTTGTGTGTGGTGTGTGTGTGTTGTTTGTTTGTTGTGTGTGTGTTGTGTTGTTTGTTTGTGTGTGTGTGTGTGTGTTGTTTGTTTGTTGTGTGTTGTTGTTGTTTGTTTGTTTGTTGTGTGTTGTGTGTGTGTGTGTATGTGTGTAGTGTGTGTGTGTTGTGTGTGTGTGTTGTGTATTGTGTGTTGTGTGTGTTGTTTGTGTTGTGTGTGTGTGTTGTGTGGTGTTGGTGATCTTCGATTTAATGTCATTCACTAAGTGTGTGTATAAATGTGTGTGTGTGTGTGTATATGTGTGCGTGCGTGTGTGTGTATGTGTGTGTGTGTGTGTGTGTGTGCGCGCGTGTTGTGTTGAGGTCAGACGTGTCTACTATACCACAGTTTTCTGTCAGTGTTTATATGTGACTGTCTGTGTTGTTGACTGGTTCCTGGCCACTACATTTTCTGTTCTTTTATTCACGTGCTGACTGATTCTTCACACTGTGTGTGTGTTTGTGTGTGTGTGTGTGTGTGTGTTGTGTGTGTGTGTGTGTGTGTTGTCTGTTTGTTTGTGTGTGTGTGGTCTTTGTGTGTGTGTGTGTGTTTGTGTGTGTGTGTGTGTGTGTGTGTGTGTGTGTGTGTGTGTTGTGTGTGTGTGTGTTCGTTCTTTGATTTCACGTCTTTTCACTATAAGTGTGTGTGCGTGTGTGTGTGTGTGTGTGTGCGTGTGCGTGTGTGTGTTGCGTGTGTGTGTGTGTGCGTGGTGTGTGTGCGTGTGCGTGTGTGTGCGTGCGTGTGTGTGTGTGTGTGTATGTGGTGTGTGTGTGTGTTGTGCGTGTGTGTTTGTGTGTGTGTGTGTGTGTGTGTGTGTGCTCTTTGAAGTTAAGAAAACCGCAGGTGGATTAAATGCTGTTGATGTCCAGTGTTCGGTCCTTGGCCTTCCTTATAGTAAAGTAACAATTGAAATATATGTCTATATAATATTGTTTATGGTGTACTGGGCGTGTGTGACTCTAGCCACAGAAACTAGTACAAGGAAAAAAACCAAGAATGGAACATCACCTTCACTGTACCACACACAATGACACTTAGTTCTAATCCTCAGCACAGGGCGGGGGGGGGGGGGGGGGGTGGAGAAATGAGAGATGTTGAACACTAAGCTGATATCACAGAATGATTAGAGCATTAAGAATGTTAGCTAACAGACCAGTTGTTATGTTGCGGAATGGGATTGAGCCCAGTATTATGAGTCTGTAAAGACAGGGGTGGCCATTACCTGCCCTTTCTGCAGTGTTATTGTCAGTTTGATGGTTCATGTTGATGTTCTGTGGCTTTGCCTTCTGCTTTTTCATGTTAAACTTTGATGAAAAAGAACACGAAAAAAAAAAGATAATGGCTACTGGTTGAACCTGGCTCTCAGTTACAAAAAAGGCTACTTACTGCGTAGCTTTTCATCGGCGATCCAGCCGACTTCTTCAAGAGAGGTGTAAATCTGTGTGTCTATGACCAACAATTGTTGGTGAGATTTTCTCAACTATGTCTGGATGGATCTTTTCCCAGATTTTGGGGTCAGGTTGTGGACACTGGAGGAGTGACGAATACATCAGTTTGGACGAGGTATGAGAGTGAAGGTTGTACAGACCCAAACCGTTTCCACTTGTCACGGAAACTGCTCTGACTGATTAACGTCTGGTGGTGGTTTTCCTTATTGTGACAATCTGACCTCAGTGCATGTTTCATTTCAACTGAAGCTTTTAAGTCCAGTGTAAAAACTACCTCCTTCCCTGACAATGAATTCTGCAATATCTCTTTCCTCAGTTTGTGTAGATCTTTTTTGTCGTACTGTCAGTTAGTCTGCGTTGATTGCATGCGTATGTCTGCGGCGTCATTGTGCTTCGATTGAATAATCAAAGATTTGATGCCATATGAATACTGTAAGTATTATTATTATTATGAGTTGTTAATGTCACAGTGACATGAGAAGCACAAAAAATGGATTTCTGTTTTTTTAGATAAAATATTTAATGGTTAGAATGAGTGGATGATATCTGTTAATCTGGAAGTGGTAAATTCAAACAGAAGGGATGACGCCTCTACCATCACCTGTTGTTACTGGACCAGTAAGGGTATAGTGGTGTGCTAGATATCCCATGACTGAATGTGATTATTTTTTTGTTTTTGTTTTGTTGAGATATGCCTGATGTTTGTGATGAGAGGGGAAAACCTGCCTTCTTCGTTTTGTAGATGTTGACAGCCAGCAGAAATCATGGGCTGGACACTTTGGGTGATGACGATGTATAGAGAAGTGTGTTTGTTGCGTGTGACAGCGAGTCAAGCCGAGGAGAGCGACAGACAGCCTGTATGTTGGTCTGTGTGTGGCGCTTATCGTCATCATTATCATCGTCATTCTCGTCATCGTGTCATCAGACGACAGAACGCCAGGGACAGGGCGTCATGAGGATGGACAATGAACAGGGTGAGTGATACACATACACACACACAATACACAGGGGAGGAGAGGGAGAGAGAGAGAAACTGAAACTGAAATGAAAATGGTTTATTGCCATTGACATTTTTGTCCTTGTGGCAAGGAGCATAAAACAAAGTCATTAAATTTTTCGGCGACGTTTTCTCGAAACAAAGATTTATAAATATAGTCATGGCTGACAATACATCCATTTGAATTTTTTCCCTAAAGATGAAGAAAAAATTGAACGGAAAAAGTTGAACAAAATGTTGAACAAAAAGTTGAAGAAACAGTTGACCACCCAACGTAATTAGTCATATAGGTAAGAGGAAGACCCAAACCTGCCAAATAAACATAAGAACAGTATAAAGTGATATCTTCACTGAATATAAACTTACATTAATTTAAAAAGTTGAACAAAAAGTTAAATAGTTAACCACCTGACATAATTAGTCATATAAGAGGAAGACCCAAATCCAGAAAACAAACAAAAAATCAATATAACGTAACATCTTCACTGGAGATAAACGTACATTAATTTAAAAAGTTGAACAAAAAGTTGAAGAAAGAGAGAGAGAGAAAGAGAGAGAGAGAGAGAGAGAGAGAGAGAGAGAGAGAGAGAGAGAGAGAGAGAGAGAGAGAGCCCAGCTTCCAGACCGAGAGAGAATGGAAGACCCCTTTTTCGCCCCTGTGTGATCTTCGTCTCTCTTTCGGTCAGCCCGTCCATCCACCAGCTCGCATAGCTGCCATCTCCTTTCCCCTCACAAGTACCTTCACTAACACTGTCGTGCTGTATTGTGGCCATGTGGTTACTTAAACCACCAGCTTAGGACTATAGAAACGGAGGTTGGAATCACGGACTGGGCAGGGAGGGTTCTGTCTGTCCGCTCTCCTGTCCACTACATCATGAGGGTGGTCAGGTTTGGCACTTTCACAAGAGACAATAAACTAAGGTCCTGTGACCAGCCCAATTTTAGCGTACGTTAAAGATTCTACGGCAACAAAGAGTTGTCCCTCGCTAACTTTTGTAGAAAAATCCACTTCCATGAAGTAAACACAGATACACAAATACAGAGAAAAGATAACAACAACAAAAAAGTTGGTGGCGCTGCACTGCGGCGTGGCGCTGTCCCTGTGAAGAGTGGATAGACCGAATGTGACATGGCTGATTCATTGTGACAGAAAAGAAATAAACACGATGACAGTAAATGTGGGTACGTTATCACAGCCCCGATAGAGAGAGAAAGAAAAGCAGGGTTGTCCCGCTTGCAAAGGTACGAAAAAACAAAATACACACAAGCAGACGAAACAGACCTGCTTGACAGAAAGGAAACTTGCCTGCATATATTTGATTTGGCAATGCGGTATCTGGCAGCCAAGTTCAGGTTGATATTATTTATAGCCCGGCCAACCACTAAAGCCATATGAGGGTAACACCACGTCAAAAATGACAACCCGTTAAGATAAAAGACAACAGTTAAAAACTATGCTCACCGTTAAATCTGGCGGTCTTTCTGTTTTTACAGATATGAAAACAA
>CM060306.1:4533711-4548711 GCA_030674185.1 Monoplex corrugatus | reverse complement strand
CACCAACTCCGTAGATGCCATGTGATGGGGAAGAATTCAGAATGATCATGGCATAAACCCTGCCTGCTAGTATACCCACATTCTGATTCACCAATTTTTAAATGGACGCGGACCACACACACGCCACACACACACACACACACACACACACACACACACACACACACACACACACACACACACACACACACACACACACACACACACACACACATACACTCACATACACACACATACACACACATACACACACATACACACACATACACACACACATCACACTACACCACAACACCCACACACACACACACATCACACTCACACACACACACACACACACACACACACACACAAAAACACACACATGACAGACAGAAGGTTTCACCACAGTACAGAAGGAAATGGGTTGTCATGATTTTAAAAGTCTCAAAGGTTTTAACTGGGAGTACGTTTTTCCTGTCTGGATACTGTATAAGAAATAGCTTAATTGATTAAAATCAGGTAAAATCTTTCCCCCCCAAGAATAACATTGTAATGTAGTTTTAACAAGAAATTTGGTTGTATAGAAAAAATAATTCAGTTTAATACGACAGATAGGCAGATAGGAAAAGTGAAAGGAGATCGTCTCCACATTTCTTAATTAACCTTTTGACTCCCGCCGCCTGTCCACCAGCATCCTGCTTTGTCAACAATGCAAACAAACCAAAAACTTAACCCTTTGACTCCCTCACCCTATCCACCAGCTTCCAGGAAGCTGGTGGATAGGGTGAGGGAGTCAAAGGGTTAAGTTTTTGCATTTCGTGGATAGGGTGCGGTAGTCAAAGGGTTAACGTACTGTGATTATGCTCAGTCCTTGTGAAAGCATCCGGTGTGTGTTCTATGATGAAATGGCTTCGTCAGCACAGACAGAATTTGAAAGCGGTTTTAACAGGAGATGATGGTGAACGTGAAATGTACCGGGACCAGATCACTACCTGACTGAATTGTTGCAAGGATGGCCAAGATTTGGGGTAGGAACAATTTTCAGTCTGGCCAGTAAAAGCTCCGTGAAATATCAGTCATTTCGTGTGGTCTAGTCTGTGTAAGCTGTGTGTGAAATATCTGTAATTTGGTGTGTGGCCCGACTTGTGGGGACATTATTGGGCAGACTTGTGGAGTAGACGTGAAAGAGTGTGGCCTGTTATTAGAAGGAAGAGAAAAGTGCGCGTTTAGAGCACAGTATTGAGCGAGCCAGGAGAAGGACGACAGGCCACAGGCTTGCAGACCTGGTAAGACAGACAGCACCATAGATATAGATAGCAACTTAGAGTAACAACAACTCATGCTTTTCTATCTTTAAGGGATATTTCTTTGTCTCTCCTTCTCCTCCCCCCTTCCATTCCACGTTTTACTGGCTGCCACTGTTGGAGGAACTACGTAAACTCGAGGATTTACATATTTATACAAGCAGGAAAAAAGTAGAAGAAAAACAACCAACTATATTTGAACAGGAATGTATACGCACCAGGGGAATGATACAACATATAAACGTATACATAGATTTTTCGCAAATGTATATCATATGAATAGTATTCATAATATTATTGGAAAAACAGAAAAAACAAGAATAATGCAAATATTTTCAACTCTGCAAACTTCTGACCATTGACAGTTTCCATGTTGATTCCTGTGTGTCGTGTGGGATTAACGTTTGTATACATGGACATAGCGCTGACACAAATGAAACAGTGTTACTTGGTAGTTAGTAATAGTTATGATTTGTTCCAATCTGTGTGAAACTGATAACAAGAGTTATGTTCTTTGATTAATATTATAAAAATTCTCCCTGCTTCCCTCTTATTTCTTTGGTATTACTTATATGCCTTGGAAGCAACCCTGTATATGTTCAGTCTTGTCTATGGTCAGTTCAAGAATAAAAGACTACGTCAATCTTGAACATAAGACCACTATATTGTATGTATTTCTCTCCTCTCTCATAGTTGTGTGTAGGGTAGTTGCAGAGTATAAAGGTAAGCTTGGGCGCTCCTTTTTTGAGGAGTGTTTTGAGCTTACGGTTTTTGTGCTTTGTATCTGCTTCT
Source organism: Monoplex corrugatus (assembly GCA_030674185.1). Lineage (NCBI taxonomy): Eukaryota > Metazoa > Mollusca > Gastropoda > Littorinimorpha > Ranellidae > Monoplex > Monoplex corrugatus. Next base: position 4,546,633 of record CM060306.1, on the reverse strand, counting down.
ATGCCAGCTGAATGGGTAGCGCAAACTATGTTAGATTTGAGAAGTTCTACAACATGGGAGATAATTCCTACGTGACTCTCAAAAGTTATGTTCTTTGATTGATAACAAGGGAGTTTTCCCTCCCACCACCACCACCCTGGTCGGTTGGGTTTATGTTTCAACCATGGACTTTTTTTTTACCATAAAGTTTTTTTTTTCAAAATGATTTGCAAGTTATATACTTCATGTCTTCTCCGTTTCTGTAATAACAAAAATATATGACAAAAGTTTATGGAAGTAAGTTGAATAACACAGCATCCTTATGTAACTCTGTGAACTCAGGCGTCTTGTGGTATAATGAGGTGATTATAACCACAGAACATAACAAATTGTTTGTCTGTCTCCCTTTCCATGTCTATAATCATATCACACAGCGTGACAGAGCTAGTTGTCTATGATCATATCACAGTGTGTGACACAGCAAGTTGTCTGTCTCCCTATCCATGTCTATGATCATATCACAGAGTGTGACAGAGCTAGTTGCCTGTCTCCCTATTCATGTCTATGATCATATCACAGAGTGTGACACAGCTAGTTGCCTGTCTCCCTATCCATGTCTATGATCATATCACAGAGTGTGACACAGCTAGTTGTCTGTCTGCCTATCCATGTCTATGATCATATCACAGAGTGTGACAGAGCTAGTTGTCTGTCTCTCTATCCATGTCTATGATCATGTCACAGAGTGTGACACAGCTAGTTGCCTGTCTCTCTATCCATGTCTTTGATCATATCACATAGTGTGACAGAGCTAGTTCTGTCTCTATCCATGTCTATGATCATATCACAGAGTGACAGAGTTAGTTGCCTGTCTCTTCTATCCATGTCTATGATCATATCACACAGTGTGACAGAGCTAGTTGCCTGTCTACCTATCCATGTCTATGATCATATCACAGTGTGACAGAGCTAGTTGTCTGTCTCCATATCCATGTCTATGATCATATCACACAGTGTGACAGAGCTAGTTGCCTGTCTCTTCTATCCATGTCTATGATCATATCACAGTGTGACAGAGCTAGTTGCCTGTCTCCCTATCCATGTCTATGATCATATCACAGAGTGTGACAGAGCTAAATGCCTGTCTCTCTATCCATGTCTATGATCATATCACAGTGTGACAGAGCTAGTTGCCTGTCTCTTCTATCCATGTCTATGATCATATCACAGAGTGTGACACAGCTAGTTGCCTGTCTCCTATCCATGTCTATGATCATATCACAGAGTGTGACACAGCTAGTTGTCTGTCTCTCTATCCATGTCTATGATCATGTCACAGAGTGTGACAGAGCTAGTTGCCTGTCTCTTCTATCCATGTCTATGATCATATCACAGAGTGACAGAGCTAGTTGCCTGTCTCCCTATCCATGTCTATGGTCATATCACAGAGTGTGACAGAGCTAGATGCCTGTCTCTCTATCCATGTCTATGATCATATCACAGTGTGACAGAGCTAGTTGCCTGTCTCTTCTATCCATGTCTATGATCATATCACAGTGTGACAGAGCTAGTTGCCTGTCTCTCTATCCATGTCTATGATCATATCACAGTGTGACAGAGCTAGATGCCTGTCTCTCTATCCATGTCTATGATCATATCACAGAGTGTGACAGAGCTAGTTGCCTGTCTCTTCTATCCATGTCTATGATCATATCACAGTGTGACAGAGCTAGTTGCCTGTCTCTTCTATCCATGTCTATGATCATATCACACAGTGTGACAGAGCTAGTTGCCTGTCTACCTATCCATGTCTATGATCATATCACAGTGTGACAGAGCTAGTTGTCTGTCTCCATATCCATGTCTATGATCATATCACACAGTGTGACAGAGCTAGTTGCCTGTCTCTTCTATCCATGTCTATGATCATATCACAGTGTGACAGAGCTAGTTGCCTGTCTCTCTATCCATGTCTATGATCATATCACAGTGTGACAGAGCTAGATGCCTGTCTCTCTATCCATGTCTATGATCATATCACAGAGTGTGACAGAGCTAGTTGCCTGTCTCTTCTATCCATGTCTATGATCATATCACAGTGTGACAGCTAGTTGTCTGTCTCCCTATCCATGTCTATGATCATATCACAGAGTGTGACAGAGCTAGTTGTCTGTCTCCCTATCCATGTCTATGATGATATCACAGTGTGACACAGCTAGTTGTCTGTCTCCCTATCCATGTCTATGATCATATCACAGAGTGTGACAGAGCTAGTTGTCTGTCTCCCTATCCATGTCTATGATCATATCACAGAGTGTGACAGAGCTAGTTGTCTGTCTCTCTATCCATGTCTATGATCATATCACAGTGTGACAGAGCTAGTTGTCTGTCTCTCTATCCATGTCTATGATCATATCACAGAGTGTGACAGAGCTAGTTGCCTGTCTACCTATCCATGTCTATGATCATATCACAGTGTGTGACAGAGCTAGTTGTCTGTCTCTCTATCCATGTCTATGATCATATCACAGAGTGACAGAACTAGTTGCCTGTCTCCCTATCCATGTCTATGATCATATCACAGAGTGTGACAGAGCTAGTTGTCTATCTCTCTATCCATGTCTATGATCATATCACAGTGTGACAGAGCTAGATGCCTGTCTCCCTATCCATGTCTATGATCATATCACAGAGTGTGACAGAGCTAGTTGTCTATCTCTCTATCCATGTCTATGATCATATCACAGTGTGACAGAGCTAGATGTCTGTCTCCCTATCCATGTCTATGATCATATCACAGTGTGTGACAGAGCTAGTTGTCTATCTCTCTATCCATGTCTATGACTTGGGCTGAAGACAGTGTCCATTTTGCAGCGTGGCCAAAACATTCTCTTGTGTGATGGACTTCCTGTCTGATAGTATGGCTGTCCTTCCATCCTTTTACTCCCTGACTCTGTCCACCAGCTTCCTGTGGGATTAACCCTTTCTGTCCCTGACTGTCCACTCGACCAGCTGTCTCAGTACAGTCATATGCTGACTGTTTGACTCTCCATACCTTGTTCACCAGCTTCCACCACCGTTTCAGTCATCTGTCAAAGTTAACCCTTTGACCCCCTCACCCTGTTCATCAGCTTCTTGCAGTCTGCTTAGATTTTTTTCTCACAGCAAAATTTTTCCGTGTGATGTCGCCATAGAACAGCGCAACTTTTTTTGTAGCTTCTTTATCTTGTCCCTGTATTTTTCGTATGTGAAAGTACTTTTTTTTAAAAAGAATTTTACCATGGACAACTCTTTGTTGCCATGGGAACTGTTACTTATGCAAAGTGCACTGTATATACCATACCTTGGCTCGTTAGGTAACTGATGACTGGGTCAGAATGGGTCATGCAGCGTATGGACCTTCCCGCTCCTTTGGTTAGTCAGATGGCTAACGTATGGCGTTGGAAGATTTGGAGGTGATTGGAGAGTGGTGAGGCATTGGTGCTGTGGGTCCTATACAGCATCCTTGGGTGTTTTTTTCCTTCACTAGTTTACCTTGTTTTATTGGAAAGACATTCGTCCAACCACCACTCAAAATCTTTTTTTTTTCGCCTTTTTTTAATTAATTAATTTTTGTTTTACTATAAACGGACATCAACACACAGTGTAGTAACGAAAAATGATATAACCTCATACACATAGGAGAAGCATTGTGGACATCGGACAACATACAACATACAGGAAACATATGGTATTTTATACACTGGAGGTTTCAAAATGAACATCAACATTAAGAACTAGCCACAAAGATGAATTTGTTCTCTGTTGAGAAAACAGTGGCTTATAGATATTCCATTGAACACTAAAGACAGACAAGCGAAAGGCATCACTCAAAGTCCAGCAAAGACATAAGACGTAGTGGTGTGTAAGTTGACGGGTTGAAATGGTTAAGCTGAGGGAATGAAAGAGTTAATGCATGATGCTGGATAGGACCATAGAGTGAAACGATTAACATATAATGATGGATAGGACCATAGAGTGAAACGATTAACATATAATGATGGATAGGACCAGAGAGTGAAAAGATTAACATATAATGATGGATAGGACCATAGAGTGTAAAGATTAACATATAATGCTGGATAGGACCATAGAGTGAAACGATTAACATATAATGCTGGATAGGACCATAGAGTGAAACGATTAACATATAATGATGGATAGGACCATAGAGTGAAACGATTAACATATAATGATGGATAGGACCAGAGAGTGTAAAGATTAACATATAATGATGGATAGGACCATAGAGTGTAAAGATTAACATATAATGATGGACAGGACCATAGAGTGAAAAGATTAACATATAATGATGGATAGGACCATAGAGTGTAAAGATTAACATATAATGATGGATAGGACCAGAGAGTGTAAAGATTAACATATAATGATGGACAGGACCATAGAGTGAAAAGATTAACATATAATGATGGATAGGACCATAGAGTGAAAAGATTAACATATAATGATGGATAGGACCAGAGAGTGTAAAGATTAACATATAATGATGGACAGGGCCATAGAGTGAAAAGATTAACATATGATGATGGACAGGGCCATAGAGTGTAAAGATTAACATATAATGATGGACAGGGCCATAGAGTGTAAAGATTAACATACATATAATGATGGACAGGACCAGAGAGTGTAAAGATTAACATATAATGATGGACAGGACCATAGAGTGAAAAGATTAACATATAATGATGGACAGGGCCATAGAGTGTAAAGATTAACATACATATAATGATGGACAGGACCAGAGAGTGAAAAGATTAACATACAATGATGGACAGGACCAGAGAGTGTAAAGATTAACATATGATGGACAGGACCAGAGAGTGTAAAGATTAACATATAATGATGGACAGGACCAGAGAGTGTAAAGATTAACATATAATGATGGATAGGACCATAGAGTGAAAAGATTAACATAATGATGGACAGGACCAGAGAGTGAAAAGATTAACATATAATGATGGACAGGACCAGAGAGTGAAAAGATTAACATTATAATGATGGACAGGACCAGAGAGTGTAAAGATTAACATATAATGATGGACAGGACCAGAGAGTGAAAAGATTAACATATAATGATGGACAGGACCATAGAGTGAAAAGATTAACATATAATGATGGACAGGACCAGAGAGTGTAAAGATTAACATATAATGATGGACAGGACCTAGAGTGAAAAGATTAACATATAATGATGGATAGGACCATAGAGTGAAAAGATTAACATATAATGATGGATAGGACCATAGAGTGAAAAGATTAACATATAATGGTGGATAGGACCAGAGAGTCAGAGAGTGAACAGATGACTGGAATCAGGAGAAAAGTGAAAGGCAGTCCATTTGTGTGAGCTGTGTGCACAGGCCATCACTGTCAGGGTACGTTTCCATCAATTTGGTCCCTTTGTCCACAGTAATAGAGGACTGGAGCAAGACTGTGTGTATGGTCGCGTTCCTCTCCTCTTTAAGTCACAGAAAACCTACAGAGAAAAGAACAGAAAAGACTGAAATAAGGAAGAAAAGATTCCCTCCATGGGGATGCTGGGGGCTCTTTTCAGTATAAATAGTATCCCCACCTTCTGGAAAATCTGTGCTGGAAATTTCCTCTTTTCTGTCACTCTCTTTGTTTCTGCCTTGTTCCTTTGCTTTCTGTCATTTCTTCCTGTCATGTTCTGCCTTGCTGGTCCATTGACCTGTATGTGTTCGATAAAGTCTTACGTACTTTCTCTTAGGATTGATAATTAGGTACATGTATGAAGTGCATTTTTGGCTCTGGGAAAAAGAGATATGCGGAAGCAATTTGGGGTAATTTAGGTCCGTTTCTATAGTGCTTAAGTGTCTTTAGTTATGTTTAAGTTGATAACCAGGTATGGTTTTTAAATCCCCTGTGTGATAAATTGGACGGAGTGGTCAGTGCCAGGGGTGTCTCCTTAGATTACATGCGTGAATGCATTGATATGTGTACTTAATTTTCTTTTCCGTTTTTTTTTTCCTGTTGAAATATTATGCATGTTTTGAAACGATTATAGCTCTGGTATGGCTCTACTCAGTCGGCAGGGCTTTAAAAAAATAGCAACAAAAAGGTGGGGTGGGGAGAGAGAGAGAGAGAGAGAGAGAGAGAGAGAGAGAGAGAGAGAGAGAGAGAGAGAGAGAGAGAGAGAGAGAGAGAGAGAGCCGTGTTAACGAGATTGTGAAGTGGTCGTGCGAACAACTGTTAGCAAAAATGAAAGTGAACTCGACAGTTCCTTCAGGCTTGTTAATGATCTGTGACACCATCACAAAAACGGACACCATCACAAAAACGGACACCATCACAAAAATGGACACCCTCACAAAACCTGATGACTCAATCACAAAACCTGATGACTCAATCACAGAACCTGATGACAGATCATAAAACGTGATGACGTGAGCACAAAACCTGATGACACCGTCTCAAAAAGCTCTATTTTTAAAACACCAGTCATTTTTCATCAACTGCTCTGTAAAAAGTTCTTGTGACGCATCTGTAATGTCGTGTGGTCAGACTTGTGGGCTGTGCCTGGAGTATCATGCCTGGCCACTTTCGCGGCTCCCTCCCTCCCCCCCCCCCCCCCCACGTGTGGTTGTGGTAAACCAGCGTTGGGATCTTCCGACTGCAAAATGTCGAGACTATAGTAAGGGGAAAATACTTGGAAGCTATGCGAGTTGATGGTAGGGCAGCTGTCCAATAGAGAGGTGAAGACAAGAGAGGGCTCTTCCATTTTCTCTTGTTCCAGTAGCTGGGCTGGACCTGGTTATATAGTGAGTGTTGTGCCGGGATTTGTCATCTCCCCATCTTGACATTGGGTTTGTAAACAAGGTAATTGACTGGGTCCGAACAGGTTATACAGCGCATGGACAGACCCCTCCCCGATTCCCTCTTTGCTTAGTTTATGGCGTGGGAAGCTGGGGGGTGATTGTCCGGAGAGTGGCGAGGCATTGCTGCACCGGGTCCTGTCCACACCCTCGTGTGTTTCATGTTCACTTCAGTATTGTGCAGACTTTACGGGTAGAGGTGAAAGAGTGTGGCCTGTTATTAGAGGGGAGAAGAAAAGTGGCGGTCTGTCAGACTGTATTGAGCTGGCAAGTGTAAGAAAGACAGGAAAGGTTATAGGCCGGGTAAGGAATGTAGGACAGAAGGCAGTGTCCATTGGCCGGTATTGGTAAAACTTCCCTTATGTCGTCTGCTAGTGTACCGTCTGATGGCTGTACTCGGCTGTAACCCCTTATGTCGTGTGCTGGTGTACCGTCTGATGGCTGTACTCGGCTTTAACCCTTTATGTCGTGTGCTGGTGTACCATCTGATGGCTGTACTCGGATTTAACCCTTTATGTCGTGTGCTGGTGTACCGTCTGATGGCTGTACTCGGCTTTAACCCCGTATGTCGTGTGCTGGTGTACCGTCTGATGGCTGTACTCGGCTTTAACCCCGTATGTCGTGTGCTGGTGTACCGTCTGATGGCTGTACTCGGCTTTAACCCTTTATGTCGTGTGCTGGTGTACCGTCTGATGGCTGTACTCGGCTTTAACCCTTTATGTCGTGTGCTGGTGTACCGTCTGATGGCTGTACTCGGCTTTAACCCTTTCACTCCCTCTCTGTGTACATTGGAATCCTCTGTCTTTAAATGTTTTCACTTTTTTTAAATAATCACTAGCCTCCTGTATCTTTTAATCCTGTCACTCACTCTATCTACCAGCTTTACCCTAATCACTAGCCTCGTATCTTTTCATCCTGTCACACTCTTACCCTATCTACCAGCTTTACCCTAATCACTAGCCTCGTATCTTTTCATCCTATCACTCTCTTACCCTATCTACCAGCTTTACCCTAATCACTAGCCTCGTATCTTTTCATCCTATCACACTCTTACCCTATCTACCAGCTTTACCCTAATCGCTAGCTTCCTGTATCTTTTAATCATGTCACTCACTCTATCTACCAGCTTTACCCTAATCACTAGCCTCGTATCTTTTCATCCTATCACTCTCTTACCCTATCTACCAGCTTTACCCTAATCGCTAGCTTCCTGTATCTTTTAATCATGTCACTCTCTTACCCTATCTACCAGCTTTACCCTAATCACTAGCCTCGTATCTTTTCATCCTATCACTCTCTTACCCTATCTACCAGCTTTACCCTAATCGCTAGCTTCCTGTATCTTTTAATCATGTCACTCTCTTACCCTATCTACCAGCTTTACCCTAATCACTAGCCTCGTATCTTTTAATCGTGTCACTCTCTTACCCTGTCTACCAGCTTTACCCTAATCACTAGCTTCCTGTATCTTTTAATCGTGTCACTCTCTTACCCTGTCTACCAGCTTTACCCTAATCACTAGCTTCCTGTATCTTTTAATCGTGTCACTCTCTTACCCTGTCTACCAGCTTTACCCTAATCACTAGCTTCCTGTATCTTTTAATCGTGTCACTCTCTTACCCTATCTACCAGCTTTACCCTAATCACTAGCTTCCTGTATCTTTTAATCGTGTCACTCTCTTACCCTGTCTACCAGCTTTACCCTAATCACTAGCTTCCTGTATCTATTAATCCTGTCACTCTCTTACCCTATCTACCAGCTTTACTCTAATCACTAGCTTCCTGTATCTATTAATCCTGTCACTCTCTTACCCTATCTACCAGCTTTACCCTAATCACTAGCTTCCTGTATCTATTAATCCTGTCACTCTCTTACCCTATCTACCAGCTTTACCCTAATCACTAGCTTCCTGTATCTTTTAATCCTGTCACTCACTTACCCTATCTACCGGCTTTACCCTAATCACTAGCTTCCTGTATCTATTAATCCTGTCACTCACTTACCCTATCTACCAGCTTTACCCTAATCACTAGCTTCCTGTATCTATTAATCCTGTCACTCACTTACCCTATCTACCAGCTTTACCCTAATCACTAGCTTCCTGTATCTATTAATCCTGTCACTTACCCTATCTACCAGCTTTACCCTAATCACTAGCTTCCTGTATCTATTAATCCTGTCACTTACCCTATCTACCAGCTTTACCCTAATCACTAGCTTCCTGTATCTTTTAATCCTGTCACTCACTTACCCAGTCTACCAGCTTTACCCTAATCACTAGCTTCCTGTATTTATTAATCCTGTCACCCCTTACCCTATCTACCAGCTTTACCCTAATCACTAGCTTCCTGTATCTATTAATCCTGTCACTCACTTACCCTATCTACCAGCTTTACCCTAATCACTAGCTTCCTGTATCTATTAATCCTGTCACTCACTTACCCAGTCTACCAGCTTTACCCTATTATTATTATTATTATGAACATTTAGTACGCCTAATCAAATTAATGCCCTAGGCGTTTACAATGGCAAAACATATAACCAGAATCACAAGCACACACACACACGCCCACAGAAGCACCCACACACACACAAACACACACACACACACACAAACACACACACAGCATGACATGCAAATACAATGACACATTGACACTAAGACACTATAATGTCACCATTACATTACATGGGGGGAAGGGGGCAGAGATTACCAGTTTTGGGAAACAGGTGAGTTTTGAGGGAGCGTTTGAATGTGGACAGAGAGGGTGAGTATCTAAGAGAGCGAGGTAACTGATTCCAGATGGTTGGAGCTTGATAGGAAAAAGAACGCTGCCCAAACCTTTTAGTGCGGACTATGGGGATACTATAGAGACGGGTATCAGATGAGGACCGCAAAGCTCGAGATGGCGTGTAGAGATGTAACAGATGGGTGAGATACTCAGGACAGGAAGACTCAATAGATTTGAAGCAGAGGCAGGCAATCTTGTAGGATATTCTTTGCTGAACAGGGAGCCAGTGGAGAGAACAGAGCAATGGCGTAACATGGTTAAATTTTGAAGAGCGGAAGATGAGACGGGCAGCATGATTTTGAACTTTCTGAAGTTTGTTAATGAGATGAGAGGGGGAACCAGAAAAAAGAGCATTACAGTAATCGAGACGGGATAGAACAAATGCACAGACAAGAGCCTTTGTCGTGTCTTCTGAGAGGAGGTGGCGGATAGAAGCAATTCGGCGGAGTTCAAGAAAACAAGCTTCCTGTATCTATTAATCCTGTCACTCACTTACCCTATCTACCGGCTTTACCCTAATCACTAGCTTCCTGTATCTATTAATCCTGTCACTCACTTACCCTATCTACCAGCTTTACCCTAATCACTAGCTTCCTGTATCTATTAATCCTGTCACTCACACCCTATCTACCAGCTTTACCCTAATCACTAGCTTCCTGTATCTATTAATCCTGTCACCCCTTACCCTATCTACCAGCTTTCTTCATCCCTTAGTCCTTTCACTCCCTCACCCTGTTCACCAGCTTTCTGTATCATTCAGTCATTTTTTTCCCTCACTCTGTCCACGATTTATACTGTTCTGGCAGCTATGCCCCTGTATTCTCTGTAATGGAAGACGGAAGCAGAAATTGGATACATCAACCAGTCGCCGTGGTGTAGTAGTGCAACGGACTACCGAAGGTTGTGGGTTCGAATCTCCATCAGTCCCCTCAAAACTCATTGTGGGATTTTTTGGGTCTAACCGACTCCTACGCAGAGTTGAGCGTGTTATGGGTTCATCGGGAAGACAGGGACCACACAGTCGAGGGTCATCCACTCCGCGGATGCGCCATTGAGGGTGTTCTTCTGATCAGTGCCACAGGTGTCTGTATCTCCTGAGCCTGGTTGACGCCAGGATATGTTTGTTATGACAGTAAGCGTAGAGTACAGCTCTGTCACGCAGTCTCAGTCTTAGATGGAACTCCGTAACGTCATGATTATCATCCTCATCGCCATCATCGTCATAGCATTGTAAAAACTTCTGTGGTCATTAAAGTGGCGTAGAAAAAATGGGACAACCCCACCTACATTCCACAAACGTGAGCACGAAGAGGAAACCTCCCTAATCATATAAAATTTATAAAAAAAATTTAAAAAAAGGGTGGGGGGGTGGGGGAGAGAAGAAAATGGATACACACCATATCTGCTTTTAATTGGGTGTCCAAAGGGAAGAAAAGAAAAATGAATAAATAAATACACAGAGAGAGAGAGGGGGGGGGGGGATGAGTGAAGGGAGGGGAGTTAGAAAGAGAGACAAACATAAAAATTGAAGTTAAAATCAAAATATTAAAAAATACCTTGTTTGTAAAAGATCCTTGGGAATATAAAACACAACGTTTCGAGCCCAGGCCCTTTCGAGTACAGCTGAGTACCAAAGGGCCTGGGCTCGAAACGTTGTGTTTTATACTCCCAAGGATCTTTTACAAACAAGGTATTTTTTAATATTTTGTTTTTACCCTCAAGATCCAGCAGTCACATTTTGTTTTACCTACTTGAAGTTAAAATCACTTTACTACTGACAGATAGTTGCATTAGCTTCCATTCGATCTGCCTTACAGCTAGCTATTGCTGTTCTCTATGTATAACAGGCATACAAACGTTATAGCAAATTGTATTTATTACAGAGACAAACACACAGACTTCAAACTTCAGACAGTTAAGTCATAATATCGGCCATGGCTCCCTATGAACATGAAATAGTATAATACATTTACACGTAAATTACTCATCTTACAAAACAGCTATATTTTAAAGCTTTAGATAAAAAACAACTAGAATTTGTGCATAGCTTCAGCGTTTGCTGACGGCATCGACCAACTCAGTTTTAAAAGACAAGGTTGTCTGTAATGCTTGCGCTGTTTAAGTTTTTCTCTCATGTTATTAAATGTTTGGCAACTGAGAACAAAGTGAACTTTGTCTGCTTTGGATTTTCTACATAGAAGGCTTGTTAAATGGTTTGTGTCTGTATCGACGTCAAGCCAGTTCAGATATATTTGAATCTTGTTGTTACATATTTCACATGTCGATCTAGATTAGAGAGAGAGAGAGGGGGGGGGATGGAGATAGAGAGAGGTGGGGACAGAGGGAGAGAGACACACAGACAGACAGAGAGCATCAGTACACAAATACATGAACCAATAAATTGTGTGTGTGTGTGTGTGTGTGTGTGTGTGTGTGTGTGTGTGTGTGTGTGTGTGTGTGTGTGTGTGTGTGTGTGTGTGTGTTCGGTCTTTCATTTAGCGCTGTTCACTCTAAGGGCTGTTAGACGAAAATGTTGATGCGATGTATGCTTAGGTCCTTTGCATCAAGTATGCTATGTAAATGGAAGTTCAGAGTGAGGGTTTTCTTTTGTGTGTGGGTCCCTGTGGCTTGTCTTGTTGTATGTTCCTGTCAGTTCTGTCATAAATCTAAAACTGTGTGTGTGTGTGTGTGTGTGTGTGTGTGTGTGTGTGTGTGTGTGTGTGTGTGTGTGTGTGTGTGTGTGTGTTTTATTTTTACTAATCCATTTAGAAATTAAAACATGGATACACTGAGCTAGCACCTTCCGCACATCATCCTCTCATGTGCTTATGATGCAAACACTGATCTATCATAAAACATAAAAATAAAAACGGCTCCGCTGATCAAATCATCCACAACATGCAGCAACCTTTCAAAACTACTTGCTGGTTTTAACCCTGTTTCTTTTTCTTCTTATCCGCAAGCTTTTTGTAGGAAGGCAAGGATGTCAAAGGGTTAAGTTTACAAAGCCAGCTCCCCTTAAAACTTACTGGACATTTTGACCTTGACCTTGTCTGTTGTACAGAAATGATCTCCATGCAGCCTGATGTCACACAGACCAGGACGACAGCACCACAACAACAACAACAACAACAACAACAGCAACAACATCAGCAGCAACAACAACAACAACAACAACCAGCAGCACCAGCCAACCGCCAAAGCTCCAACAGCATGAGCACGTCAGTGGAGATGCCCCCCATGGGCCTCAACAACCT
>CM060306.1:4481211-4528711 GCA_030674185.1 Monoplex corrugatus | reverse complement strand
CACAACCAACAATGTTTGTTTTAGTCATTCATTTGATTAATGAAGACGAAGCTACCTGACAAATGCCGAGACAGTAGCTTGCTGCTTTAAAGGTCTGAATGTCCCTAGTGACTTTTATACTCGTAGTTCAGCAACAGCTATGAGAACTACGGCATGAAAATCTACATGACGGAGGTTATGTTAGTTAGGAGCAAACTGGGAAAAGAATCGAAAGGCAAATACTTCATCAAAGTGAAGAATCTTAGTATATGGAAAGCTTATTTATCGAAAATGGAAAAATGGGCGGAGAAATTGGGAGAAATTGAGACCAAAGCCCAACAAACAGTATGGAGTTTTTGAGTATTTTATGTTGGGGAATATCAAAAGTGATGTGGGATGGGATGATTAGAGAAGGACGGTAGACAGCAATGAGCATTAATTCATATTTGGGCACACTTTACATGAGACTATTTACCATGGCCTTTTGCTAGTGAAGGTTGGCCAGACAGCCAGTATATACAGGGGGGTGCAAAAGTAGGTATACAGTTATGAAAAAAGAAAACACGTACAATACTCATTGCATTTATTATACAAACAAATGAATATTGCATATACATGTAATAACAAGCACAGCCTTAATCCCTCAGATACTCAAACTGCTTGCCGTCGGTATTCACACACTCCTCTAATCGAGAGCGGACACTCATGCACACTCTAGCACAAAGATCTTTATCAGCATCAATTTCTTGACAAGCCTGCAAGATGAACTGAATCATGTCATTGACAGTGCGCGGCTTGTGTGCGAAAACCCTTTCCTTTACATATCCCCCCCAAAAGAAGTCCATCTGTCTTCCAGTATTGTTTTAAAATCCATCTGCTCTCCTCATCTGTCAAATTACCAGCCATGGTTAAATTAAATTGTCGCTTAGATCTAAATTAAATTGCCACTTTACCTGCAAAATATAAAAAAAAATTAAAAGTTAGGATAAAAGTAATGCATATTATTAGTTACGATAAAATTAATTAATGACACTGAAAATATCGAAAATAAGGCCAGCTAACTTAATGTGCTAATAATTTTAATGAATTAAGCATTATAATAATAATGTGATACTTACTGTATACCTACTTTTGCACCCCCCTGTATATTGATAGTGATAGTATTGACGAGTTTTTCTTGGCCATTTTCACTGTTTGTGTAGTCTTCAAACTTGTGGACAAAATATATGATTATGATATAATATACACATTATTTTATGTCTCTCCCTTCACCAGCCCCATGCTGTGTCTCCCTTTAAGCAGGTTGCTGAGTTCTGTTGATATATCTGTGATTCCATGATCTGATGTCTTGACTTCAGTCTCGGCACACAACATTAAGATCTGGTCTGTTCACTGCCTGTCTGAATGTTTCCACCATTTTAATGGTGTCAGCTTAGTGCTTCACAGGCCGTCTCCACAACCCTGCTACCCCCACCCCTGCTACCCCCACCCCCTGCTACCCACCCACCCCATCCCCCATTTCAAGACCTTGCCAGCGCTTCAGGTCTTGCTCAGGACCGGGGAGTCTGCTAGATAATTGCTGACATGTTTGGATGGGGTGCTGATGGAATTGTCCGGGTACGACGATACCTTCGTGAACTATCCCCAAACTCTTTGTCTCCATGGGTGCCACATGTGTCGCAGAAAGGAGAACCTGCCGTGTGGGCAACAGCTGGTTCTTCATGTTATTTTGTCCAGGTTTGTGCCCTGAAAAGATCAAACTGGCGGCACAATTGTATGGTCTGTAGAGACTGAAAGAGGCCTGTCATAGTGGTGTGTGGTGTGTGTGTGTGTGTGTGTGTGTATGTGTGTGTGTACGTGTGTGTGTGTGTGTGTGTGTAGTGTGTGTGTGTAGTGTGGTGTGTGTGTGTTGTGTTGTACGTGTGTGTGTGTGTGTGTGTGTGTGTACGTGTGTGTGTGTGTGTGTGTGTACGTGTGGTGTTGTAGTTGTGTGTGTGTGTGTGTGTGTGTGTGTTGTGTGTGTGTGTATGTGTATGTGTGTGTTGTGTGTGTTGTTGTGTGTGTCGTGTGGTGTGTGTGTGTGTGTGTGTGTGTGTGTGTGTGTGTGTGTGGGGTGTGTGTGGGGCCGTGCAGACCAGCAGACATCGTGAGCCCAGTGATTCAGGTAGGGCCGCCAGGTGTGAGGCTGGTCAAACCAGTCATCCTGTCCTTCCATCACTGTGCCTCCATGAGACAGGGATCGTGGATACTGTCCCTGTACCATAGTGACTGTCCACTGGATCAACCACCAAGATGGAGGGTAAGTTACTGGTTTTCTTTTTCTGTTTATACAACAAGGAATGTACACATCAGTGATGAGATACAAAATACTACATGCATGTTACCCACACACACACAGCTATGCATATACAGGGGGGGGGGGTGCAAAAGTAGGTATACAGTTATGGAAAAGAAAACGCGTACAATACTCATTGCATTTATTATACAAACAAATGAATATTGCATATACATGTAATAACAAGCACAGCCTTAATCCCTCAGATACTCAAACTGCTTGCCGTCAGTATTCACACACTCCTCTAATCGAGAGCGGAATTAAGCAATTTAATAATGATGTGATACTTACTGTATACCTACTTTTGTACCCCCCTGTATACATGGTTATTCATAGACACATGTACGTATGTTTTTTTTAATACGCTGTTTATAATGATTATGTGTAAGCATGTATCTGTGTGTGTGGTTTATATGTACTTTTATATCTATCTGTAGATAGCTACACACACAACACACACACACACACACACACACACACACACACACACACACACACACACACTCACACACACACGCACACACGCACACACACACACACGCACAACACACACACACACACACACGCACACACTAATTAACACACAATATATTTCTGTTACTACAGCGTTTAGTGGTACTGGGGCAGGAGACAATACATTCCCAGGTGTATACCCACCTGGATCCGAACCACTGCCACGTTATGACCCAGTACTTAAACCGCTACGCCCTGATCGGAGAGTCAGTGCCCGGTGGCCAGGCAGTTAAGATCTACAGACTGGCCGCCTTTGCTCCGGCACTTCCCCCGTCCATGGAGTACAGCATCCGTGTCTATGTGGTGGAGGACACGCAGGATGCCTTAGACGTGAGTCAGCTTCATTTCTCAGTCATTCTTTTGTTAGATGTTTTGTGTTCCATGGCCCATCTCCTGTGTTGTGATTCATGTTGGTGATGCTTGTTCTATGGCCCATCTCCTGTGTTGTGATTCATGTTGGTAATGCTTGTTCTTGGCCCATCTCCTGTGTTGTGATTCATGTTGGTAATGCTTGTTCCATGGCCCATCTCTTGTTTCATGTTTTATGTTGTCGATGCTTGTTCCGTGGCCCATCTCTTGTTCCATGTGTTATTTTGGTGATGCTTGTTCCATGGCCTATCTCTTGTGTCAGAGTTATGTTGCTGATGCTTGTACCATGGCCCATCTCTTGTGTCATGAGTTATGTTGGTGATGCTTGTACCATGGTCCATCTCTTGTGTCATGGGTTATGTTGGTGATGCTTGTACTATGGTCCATCTCTTGTGTCATGGGTTATGTTGGTGATGCTTGTTCTATGGCCCATCTCCTTGTTGTTTGTGATTTTTCCCCTTTGTTTTGTGGTAATGCTTGTTCCATGGCCCATCTCTTGTTTCATGTTTTATGTTGTCGATGCTTGTTCCGTGGCCCATCTCTTGTTCCATGTGTTATTTTGGTGATGCTTGTTCCATGGTCCATCTCTTGTGTCATGGGTTTGTTGGTGATGCTTGTACCATGGCCACTCTTGTGTCATGTATTATGTTGGTAATGCTTGTCCATGGCCCATCTCTTGTGTCATGTTTATGTTGTCATGCTTGTTCCGTGGCCCATCTCTTGTTCCATGGGTTATTTTGGTGATGCTTGCTCCATGGCCCATCTCTTGTGTCATGTGTTTTGTTGGTAATGCTTGTACCATGGCCCATCTCTTGTGTCATGGGTTATGTTGGTGATGCTTGTACCATGGCCCATCTCTTGTGTCATGGGTTATGTTGGTAATGCTTGTTCCGTGGCCCATCTCTTGTGTCATGGGTTATGTTGGTGATGCTTGTACCATGGCCCATCTCTTGTGTCATGTGTTATGTTGGTAATGCTTGTTCCGTGGCCCATCTCTTGTGTCATGGGTTATGTTGGTGATGCTTGTACCATGGCCCATCTCTTGTGTCATGGGTTATGTTGGTAATGCTTGTACCATGGCCCATCTCTTGTGTCATGGGTTATGTTGGTAATGCTTGTTCCATGGCCCATCTCTTGTGTCATGGGTTATGTTGGTAATGCTTGTACCATGGCCCATCTCTTGTGTCATGTGTTATGTTGGTAATGCTTGCTCCATGGCTCATCTCTTGTGTCATGGGTTATGTTGGTAATGTTTGTACCATGGCCCATCTCTTGTGTCATGGGTTATGTTGGTAATGCTTGTACCATGGCCCATCTCTTGTGTCATGTGTTATGTTGGTAATGCTTGTACCATGGCCCATCTCTTGTGTCATGGGTTATTATGGTGATGCTTGTACCATGGCCCATCTCTTGTGTCATGGGTTATGTTGGTGATGCTTGTACCATGGCCCATCTCTTGTGTCATGGGTTATGTTGGTGATGCTTGTACCATGGTCCATTTCTTGTGTCAGAGTCTTGTGGTTGATGCATGCTCCATGGCCCATCTCTTGTGTCATGGGTTATGTTGGTGATGCTTGCTCCATGGTCTATATCATGTGTTAGAGTTATGTTGGTGATGTTTGTTCCATGGCCTGTCTCTTGTGTTATGAGTTATGTTTGATGTTGGTGATGCTTATTCCTTGGCCTATCTCTTGTGTTATATGTTGTGATGCTTGTTCCGTGGCCCATCTCTTTGTTATTATGTTGGTGATGCCATTTCCGTGGCCCATCTCTTGTTCAAGTTATGTTTGATTTGGTGATGCTTGTTCCGTGGCCCATCTCTTTGTCATAGTTATGTTGTATGTGATGACTTGTTCCGTGGCCATCTCTTGTGTCATAGTTATGTTTGATTTGGTGATGCTTGTTCGTGGCCATCTCTTTGTCAGAGTTATGTTGTGATCCATCCATGGCATCTTTGTATCAGTTATGTTTGATTTGGTGATGCTTGTTCCGTGGCCCATCTCTTCTGTCAGAGTTATGTTGGTGATACCCGTTCCGTGGCCTATCTCTTGTGTCATAAGTTATGTTTATTGTTGGTGATGCCAGTTTTATGGTCTATAACCTGACTTTAGATGGAATACAAGTAATACTTGCTCCTTGGCCAATGTTTCTAAATTCATGTTAGATACGAATTACGCATATTTCCACTCTTTTCTTTATTTCAAATTGGATGTGAGTAATGCGTAGTCCCTGGCCAATCTCTTGGGCAGAAAGAGGAAATTATTAGAACGGCTTGACGTTCTTCTGTGCAGTTCGTAATAGAAAACTTCTGAGAACTGGATTTGGTTTGCGGATTGATCGATTAATATACATGTAAAGTAAGCTCCTCTCAGCCTGCCTCGCTGTACCATCGGTTGTTATAGATAAAGTACAAACGATATCCGTTTCTGTGGGAAACAACATCTATGCAATGTCAATTTCTTACAGACAGTGTCCATTCCCTGTGGAAACAATAACATTTTCTGTACGCTTGACAAGAAACAGGGATTCTATGAATACGATAAGCGAAGAGGAGGCAGGGGAAGGGAAGATTTAGATGGCTTGAGACGTGTGGCGGTGGGCTGATGAGCAGATACGTAGATAGGTAAGTGAGAGATGGCACTGTCTGGGCATCAGATGTCACAGTGATAGCAGCATGTGTGACTGCCATCATGGCACTTTGTCTGTAATGTCTAATAGGCTACCATTCGTATGATACCATCTGGCTATCTGATGCCAACTTTGTGTGATGGTAACAGTCCTAGACACGCTGCTGTCTCGCTGATCAGTCCCTCTCACTCTGTATGAATATTCATGAAGTCTGGTTTCAAGTTGTGAAAGTATGGAGAATAAGATAACTAACTTATCATGGGTGTCAAGAGATAGATATGTAAAAACTGACCTGTTGTAACCTCTGCTCTGCTTTGCTAAAAGTTCAACGTGCTTGAGTGTTTGTTTTCGTTTTGTGTTTTGGTGCCCCTTGCAGAGAACGTTCTCTTCTTTCATATTATAGAATTGTAGTATGTATTATCGGTTGACACATTATTCATATGATTGTATGTATCATTACATGTTTTATTTTATTGCACCTCATCCATATATCCATATGTATTATTACTGTTTTAATTTTATATTTGCAACACATCATCCATATAATATCACATATGTATATCATTACCATGTTTTTAATTTTATATTTGCAATTACGGTATTAACCCTTTGACTCCCGCACCCTATCTACCAACTACAAAACTTAACCCTTTGATTCCCTCACCCTATCCACCAGCTTCCTGCAGGAAGCTGGTGGATAGGGTGAGGGAATCAAAGGGTTAAGTTTTTGCTTTGCTAACATGGTTGGCAATGCAGGATGCTGGTGACCGGAGTGCGGGAGTGAAAGGTTAAAGTAGATTGAAAAACTTAAAAATTTCCGAAGGTTTACATTCATACGTATACAAAAAATATGTCAGAGGTAAAGTGATCACACAAAATGTATGATAGACATGCACATATAGACAGACAGACAGACAAACAACAGACACACACGTACCAAACAGGTAGACTGATAACTTGGACTTAGCAGACAGATAAACTAGATAGACAGATAGTGTGCAGACTATTCTTGATCATATGACTTTGGTGATACTTGTTCCGTGGGCCATCTCTTGTGTCAGAGTTATGTTGGTGATACCCGTTCCATGGCCTATCTCTTGTGTCATGTTTGATGTTGGTGATGCTTGTTTTGATACAGCAGCATGTAAACACACGACACTCAGGACACTGATGTGTGCAGTCTTGCACGTGCACAGATGCGTAGGTTAGTTGTTTTGAGAGCTATACAGGCTTGCTGGCTCCGTTGGTGTATCGCAGTCTCGAGATCTGATATCTGGAGTTCAATCCCAGCTGTAACAAAAACGTGACCCATTGGCTGCCCATCGTGTTGTTTCTGTCAGTCTGGTGGGGTCAACTCAGTGTTTCATACGTCCCTTCCCTCCCTTCCCAATTTCAAGACCTGAACAGGGCTAAGGTCTTTTGAAAGCTTATGGATCGTGACAGGTAATTGGGTGGAGCGCTCATGGAATTGTCCGAGTGCAATGAATCCCTCTTGAACAAACTCCAATCTGTCTAGAGTACAGCCTTGTCACGCAGTCTCAATCCTAGATGGAACTCCATAGCATCATGGTTATCATCCTCGTCGACATCATCATCATCATCGCATTGTAAAAACTGTGCCAGCTTCTGTGGCTGTTAAGGTGGCGTAGAAAATGGGATAAAAAAAAAAGATTTTAAAAAAAAGGTGAGCGCAAAAGTAACCTCCCTGAGTGAGATGATCCGGGAAAAAAAAATGAAAAAAATAGAAGAAGAAGAAGAAAACCCTCCAATCCTTCTCCTTGTATTGTGAAATGGGATGTCAGGGTGTGGAGGTTTGGCCTGGTGGTTATAACATCCACATAGGATTCGAGATGGTCTGGGTTTCAATCCTGTCAGTGATGGTCTGGGTGATTGTGTTTTTTAGATGACTCGATAAACTGACGTCCTTGTGTACACAGATAAATTATGTTGTGTTGAATAGGGTGTGTGTGTGTGTGTGTGTGTGTTGTGTGTGTGTGTGTGTGTGTGGTGTGTGTGTGTGTGTGTGTGTGTGTGTGTGTGTGTGTGTGTGTGTGTGTGTGTGTTGAACAGGGCGTGGTACAGGTGGAAGAACGGTTGGGGGGTCGGCTGGTGGACAAACCCAAACAGATGGCCTTTCAAGATGGCGGCCACAACCTGTGTCTGACTCTGACACACCTGGCTGACGGCTGGAGGTGTAAATTACCTGCCAGTTATCAGGTGAGTGATGATAGTTGTTGTTATAATTATCATGATAATAGTATGATGCTACTACTGCTACTACTACTACTACTGCTACTACTACTACTACTACTGCTACTGCTACTACTACTACTACTACTACTACTGCTACTACTACTACTACTGCTACTGCTAGTAGTAGTAGTAATAATAATAATAATACTCATCCTGATGATGATGATGATGATGATGATGATAACAACAGTAATAATCAAAAATGAAGAAAAACTAGAAGAAGAAGAGCAGTAACATTAATGAATCATTCTGCTGGTATTTGCTTAAAGTTAGATATGTGTTGTTCCTCTCCCTATTTCAAGATCTTGACATCGCACCAGGCTTTGTACAGGCTCAGGGAGTAGATCAGATAATAGATGGTAGATTCGGGTGGAGCGCATATGGAATTTTCCGAGTGTGATGAATCCACTTTGAGCAAATTACAATTTCCAAACTCGTGATTAAAAAACGTTAACAGTGCGCAGACTGTTTTGTGAACACCTGTCTGTCTATTAATTAGAATCTCAGTGTATTAACGGTTTTCTTTTCTGATTCAAAAGATATTGCTGAAAAAGTATGATGAGTTATTATTCTGCTGAGTGGTATTGCTTAAAATGATATTGAGTCCTTATTCTGCAGGGTGCTGTGTGTTAAATTAAATGATGCCTGCGTCTGACCGTGCAATAGCTGTGTTAGGGATGGAGGTGTCAGCTGTCTGTTTGTTGTCAGGTTTATGATGTGGTGTTTGTTTCTTGATACTGTTTGACTTGGAGTATTGCTGATGTAATTATGTGTCTGTATTATGGGAACATTGTCTGTCTGTATCATTCATCTGTCTGCATCTGGAACAGCCGCCATTCATCTTCCTTTTTTATCTCTCTTTTAAGGAAAATTCATATGGATGGATCTATCTATCTGTCTGTCTGTCTGTCTGCCTGTCTGTCTGTCTGTCTGTCTGTCTGTTGCCAAAATGTATCGGCAAAATTTTCTCAGCTCTGTCAGAATGAATATTTATACCAAATTTTAGCAAAAGATGTGGACCATTGAGGTATGGCGAAAGCATAAGCCTTGAAGGCAGAGTTCGATGTCAAGGTCACATGGAGAGAAATATAGAGTGTTGAAAATCAGCACCTTTTGAAGTTGTGAGAACAGCACTTATTCAGGAACTGCTGACAATATTTAAGACGTGTTTTCTTTCTTTTTTTTTTTTTAACAATGTACCATCTTGCTATAGGCACGTCGTGTTTTATTCCAACTTTAGTTTCCTCAAGGTCACATTTACCTTGAGAGCTGCAAAGCTTGGATTTCCTGTGGTGATTTTGATAAGAGAGGGAAGACATGTTAGAATGACTTGACCATCTTGGATGCATGTTGTTGTTGTTGTTGTTGTTGTTGTTTGAGTATGCTGCAAAGATGTCTGGCTGGTTCTTTTGATAGAGACCTAGACTCAAGATCTGATATGTCGACTTCAGTCCCTGCCCACAACATCAAAAACTGGCCAGTTGGCTGCTCATCTGAATGTGTCCACCATTTGGTGGTATCAGCACAGTGTTTCATTGGTTTGTCTTTCCTTTCCCCGTTTCAAAACATTGCAAGCGCATAGTATTTTACGCAGGATCAAGGAGTGTTCCTGATAAATTGCTAGCAGATTTGGGTGGAGCGTATACGGAATTGTCCGAGTGCAATGAATACTTCTTGAACAAACTCCATAGTGCAATGGAAGACGGTTGATTGTCGTCAGACGAGTGATACAGAAACATGTGTAGAGATCCCAATTACCTGGCTACAACAGGTGGTTGATGAAGGGATCTGTGTGTGTAGCCAGGTGAACACAAGATGATGCTGTTAGTGTTGGCGTGCGTGGTGCTGAGGGACCTGTGGACACAAGTGTTGACTTTTGTCTTCACCTGGTCACCATACGCTGCTGTGCTCTTACCTACATGTACATGTATACAGCCACCTCTCTTCACGTGTGCATGGATATAAAGTCCACATGTGTGTGCACGCAAGCGTACATTCCCTCCTTCGCTCTGTCAGTCTGTCTGTTTCTCTCTCTCTCTCTCTCTCTCCTCTTCTCTCCTATTCTCTCTCTGTCTCTGTCTCTGTCTGTCTGTCTGTCTGTCTTTCTCTCTCTCTCTCTCTTTCTCTCTCTCCCCTCTTCTCTCCTATTCTCTCTCTGTCTCTCTCTGTCTGCCTGTCTGTCTGTCTGTCTTTCTCTCTCTCACTCACTTCTCTCTCTCTCTCTCTCTCTCTCCCCCCCCCTCTTCTCTTCTATTGTCTCTCTGTCTCTGTCTGCATGTCTGTCTGTCTGTCTTTCTCTGTCTCTCATTCTCTTTCTCTCCTCTCTCTCTCTCTCTCTCTCTCTCTCTCTCTCTCCCCTCTCCCTCTCATCCTTTCCCACACACAGAGGCAAGAGAGAGAGAGAGGGAGCCTATATTCCAAAACTTTCTTACTCAAGGATAGTAGCGTAAGGTCCTTTTGGATCTTGTCTTTCACCTAGTCCTTGCTGCTGTACAAGAGTTAGAGATCAGACTTCAACACTTTGTTACTCATAGTAGCATGAGATCCCTGCGGGCCTGTCTTACAGCTAGTCCCTTATTCTGTGCTTATAACATAAGGATGTCAAAAACAGATCAGTTGTAACAACTTTAATGTGAATGACATAAAAATGAATTGTACTGAAATATTGACATTAATATGTCGATTGGTCAAGCGCTTTAATAAAGACATGAAAGAGAAAGGCAGACATATATCAAATGAATAGGTGTCAACCCCTATCAATAACAAAACAACAATAATCATATAACAGTAATAGTTATAGCAACAATAATTTTGTTTAATTAAAAAAACTAAAATAGAGACTCAGTGTGAAAGAAAAAGAAGAAGAGAGAGAGAGACAGAGAGAGAATAACAAAAAGAGCAAAAAATGTGTTTTTCTTACATCATTCTGCCGCCCTATTTATGCAGGTTTAACTTGAATGGAAAGATTCACTCATATATTGAATGAATGAATGAATGAATGAATGTTAAATCGATCGATCGATTGATTTGATTGATTGATTGATCGATTGATTGACTGACTGATCTTTATATTCCAACGGTAAAGACAGTTACCCAGTACAACAATGTGTGATTGATGTTCTGTCTCAGACAGATAGAGGGGGGTGGGGATGAGGATAAACCAGGTGGCTGCAGATACCTGGCAGTGTTGCACAGAATAACAGTGCACATGATAAACCAGTCGTCAGACCTTCGCCCCAAAGACACATACACACACTGCCTGTCAGTAGGGCGAAACTATCGGCTCCCACCCTACACAAGTCCCAGATGTATGTTTTCACATCTCTCTCCCTGTCAGCAAGTGAGTTATCCATGGTATCAACATGTGTCCTATTCATCCTTCTACACTCTCCTTGCAGCAAATGAATTATCCATTCCTCTCCATTACCAAAATGTGAGCGGTATTCATCACTCTTCCTTAACAACAGGTGAGTTATCCATCCCTCTCCCCTACCAATACATGAGTTATAATCCCTCTCCCCTACCAACAAATGAGTTATACATCCCTCTCCCCTACCAACAAATGAGTTATACATCCCTCTCCCCTACCAACAAATGAGTTATACATCCCTCTCCCCTACCAACAAATGAGTTATACATCTCTCTCCTCTACCAATAAATGAGTTATACATCCCTCTCCCCTACCAACAAATGAGTTATATATCTCTCTCCCCTACCAATAAATGAGTTATATATCCCTCTCCAATACCAATAAATGAGTTATACATCTCTCTCCCCTACCAAGAAATGAGTTATACATCCCTCTCCCCTACCAACCAATGAGTTATACATCCCTCTCCCCTACCAACCAATGAGTTATATATCCCTCTCCCCTACTAACCAATGAGTTATACATCCCTCTCCCCTACCAACAAATGAGTTATACATCCCTCTCCCCTACCAACCAATGAGTTATACATCCTCCCTACCATAGTTTAATCCCTCTCCTACCAACAATGAGTTTACATCCCTCTCCCCTACCAACCAATGAGTTATACATCCCTCTCCCCTACCAACCAATGAGTTATACATCCCTCTCCCTACCAACAATGAGTTATACATCCTCTCCCCTACCAACCAATGAGTTATACATCCCTCTCCCCTACCAACCAATGAGTTATACATCCCTTCCCCTACCAACCAATGAGTTATACATCCCTCTCCCTACCTAACCAATGAGTTATACATCCCTCTCCACTACAACCATGATTACATCCCCCCAACCATGAGTTATACATCCCTCTCCCCTACCAACCAATGAGTTATACATCCCTCTCCCTACCAACCAATGAGTTATACATCCCTCTCCCCTACCAACAATGAGTTATACATCCCTCTCCCCTACCAACAATGAGTTATAACACCTCTCCCCTCCAACCAATGAGTTATACATCCCTCTCCCTCCAACAAATGAGTTATACATCCCTCTCCCCTACCAACAAATGAGTTATACATCCCTCTCCCCTACCAACAAATGAGTTATACATCCTCTCCCCTACCAACAATGAGTTATACATCCCTTCCCCTACCAACAAATGAGTTATACATCTCCTCTCCCCTACCAACCAATGAGTTATACATCCCTCTCCCCTACCAACAAATGAGTTATACATCCCTCTCCCTACCAACCAATGAGTTATACATCCCTCTCCCCTACCAACAAATGAGTTATACATCCCTCTCCACTACCAACAATGAGTTATACATCCCTCTCCCTACCAACAATGAGTTATACATCCCTCTCCACTACCAACAAATGAGTTATACACCCCTCTCACCTACCAAAAATGAGTTATACATCCCTCTCCACTACCAACAAATGAGTTATACATCCCTCTCCACTACCAATAAATGAGTTATACATCCCTCTCCACTACCAACCAATGAGTTATACATCCCCTCTCCACTACCAATAAATGAGTTATACATCCCTCTCCACTACCAACCAATGAGTTATACATCCCTCTCCACTACCAACCAATGAGTTATACATCCCTCTCCCTACCAACCAATGAGTTATACATCCCTCTCCCCTACCAACAATGAGTTATACATCCCCCTACCCCTTACCCATACCCTAAAATGAGTTATACACCCTCTCCCCTACCAACCAATGAGTTATACATCCCTCTCCCTACCAACCAATGAGTTATACATCCCTCTCCCCTACCAACCAATGAGTTATACATCCCTCTCCCCTACCAACCAATGAGTTATACATCCCTCTCCCTACCAACCAATGAGTTATACATCCCTCTCCCCTACCAACAAATGAGTTATACATCCCTCTCCCCTACCAACAATGAGTTATACATCCTCTCCCCTACCAACAATGAGTTATACATCCCTCTCCCCTACCAACCAATGAGTTATACATCCCTTCCCCTACCAACAAATGAGTTATACATCCCTCTCCCCTACCAACAAATGAGTTATACATCCCTCTCCCCTACCAACAAATGAGTTATACATCCTCTCCCCTACAACAATGAGTTATACATCCCTCTCCCCTACCAACAATGAGTTATACATCCCTCTCCCCTACCAACAATGAGTTATACATCCTCTCCCCTACCAACAAATGAGTTATACATCCCTCTCCCCTACCAACCAATGAGTTATACATCCCTCTCCCCTACCAACAATGAGTTATACATCCCTCTCCCCTACCAACAAATGAGTTATACATCCCTCTCCCCTACCAACCAATGAGTTATACATCCCTCTCCCTACCAACAAATGAGTTATACATCCCTCTCCCTACCAACAATGAGTTATACATCCCTCTCCCTACCAACAAATGAGTTATACATCCCTCTCCCTACCAAAAATGAGTTATACATCCCTCTCCCCTACCAACAATGAGTTATACATCCCTCTCCCTACCAACAATGAGTTATACATCCCTCTCCCTACACATTATACATCCCACAAATGAGTTATACATCCCTCTCCACTACCAATAAATGAGTTATACATCCCTCTCCCTACCAATCAAATGAGTTATACACCCTCTCCCTACCAACAATGAGTTATACATCCCTCTCCCTACCAACCAATGAGTTATACATCCCTCTCCCTACCAACCAATGAGTTATACATCCCTCTCCACTACCAACAATGAGTTATACATCCCTTCCTACCAAAATGAGTATACACCTTCTACCAACCAATGAGTTATACATCCCTCTCCCCTACCAACCAATGAGTTATACATCCCTCTCCCCTGACCCTAACCAATGAGTTATACATCCCTCTCCCTACAAACAAATGAGTTATACATCCCTCTCCCTACCAACCAATGAGTTATACATCCCTCTCCCTACCAACCAATGAGTTATACATCCCTCTCCCTACCATACAATGAGTTATACATCCCTCTCCCCTACCAACAATGAGTTATACATCCCTCTCCCCTACCAACAATGAGTTATACATCCCTCTCCCCTACCAACAATGAGTTATACATCCTTCTCCCACTACCAACACAATGAGTTATACATCCCTCTCCCTACCAATCAATGAGTTATACATCCCTCTCCCCTACCAACCAATGAGTTATACATCCCTCTCCCTACCAACCAATGAGTTATACATCCCTCTCTCACTACCAACCAATGAGTTATACATCCCTCTCCTCCTACCAACCAATGAGTTATACATCCCTCTCCCTACAACCAATGAGTTATACATCCCTCCCCTACCAACCAATGAGTTATACATCCCTCTCCACTACCAACCAATGAGTTATACATCCCTCTCCCCTACCAAATGAGTTATACATCCCTCTCCCTACCAACCAATGAGTTATACATCCCTCTCCCTACCAACAAATGAGTTATACATCCCTCTCCCTACCAACCAATGAGTTATACATCCCTCCCTACCAACCAATGAGTTATACATCCCTCCTACACCTACCAACAATGAGTTATACACCCTCTCCCTGACCAACTAAATGAGTTATACATCCCTCTCCCTACCTACAATGAGTTATACATCCCTCTCCACTACCAACAATGAGTTATACACCCCTCTCCCCTGCCAATAAATGAGATACATCCCTCTCCACTACCAACCAATGAGTATACATCCCTCTCCCCTCCAAAATGAGTATACATCCCTTCCTCAACAAGATAACCCCCTACCAAAAATGAGTTATACATCCCTCTCCTACCACCAATAATGAGTTATACATCCCTCTCCCCTACCAACAATGAGTTATAACCCTCTCCCCTCCAAAATGAGTATACATCCCTCTCCCTACCAACAATGAGTTATACATCCCTCTCCCTACCAACCAATGAGTTATATATCCCTCTCCCCTACCAACAAATGAGTTATACATCCCTCTCCCCTACCAACCAATGAGTTATATATCCTCTCCCCTACCAACAATGAGTTATATATCCCTCTCCCCTACCAACCAATGAGTTATAATCCCTCTCCCCTACCAACAAATGAGTTATATATCCTCTCCCTACCAACCAATGAGTTATATATCCCTCTCCCCTACCAACCAATGAGTTATATATCCCTCTCCCCTACCAACAATGAGTTATATATCCCTCTCCCTACCAACCAATGAGTTATATATCCCTCTCCCCTACCAACCAATGAGTTATATATCCCTCTCCTACCTACCAACCAATGAGTTATAATCCCTCTCCCCTACCAATAAATGAGTTATATATCCCTCTCCCCTACCAACAATGAGTTATAATCCCTCTCCCTACCAACAAATGAGTTATACATCCCTCTCCCTACCAACCAATGAGTTATATCCCTCTCCCTACCAACAATGAGTTATACATCCCTCTCCCTACAATAAATGAGTTATACATCCCTCTCCCCTACTAACCAATGAGTTATACATCCCTTTCCACTCTAACAATGAGTTATACATCCCTCTCCACTACCAACAAATGAGTTATACATCCCTCTCCACTACCAACAAATGAGTTATACATCCCTCTCCCCTACCAATAAATGAGTTATACATCCCTCTCCCCTACCAATAATGAGTTATACATCCCTCTCCCTACCAACAAATGAGTTATACATCCCTCTCCACTACCAACCAATGAGTTATACATCCTCTCCCCTACCAACAAATGATTTACATCCCTCTCCACTACTAACCAATGAGTTATATATCCTCTCCCTGCCACAAATAAATAATCCATTCCCCACACCTTACCAACACTGAATATCATCCTCTTCTCTATCCAACAGTGATTATCTGTCTCTGTCCCCTGCCACCAGTAATTATACATCATCTTGACTACCCACCATACCACATACCACATACACCATCCACCATACCACCTACAGTGATCATCTATCCCATCATCTTTCACTCTGTCCTACCACAAGTAATTATACCATCTGAGTACCACAACACCATACCCTACCACAACAGTGAAGTATCCATCTAATCCCCCAGTCCATCTTTCACTCTGTCCCCTCATTGATAGTGACTTACCTGCACACAACACTTTGGGTCTTCATCTACAGCTGTCCAAAGGCTGGCTGCTGTAAGTGCATTCAGTTACCCGCTGCGTGTTTACACATCTCTCCCCTATAAATACATTAACCCCTTCCACCTCTATTCTCTCTCTCTCTTCTCTCTCTCTGTCTGTCTCTCTCTCTATCTCTGTGTCTGTCTCTCTCTGTCTGTCTCTCTGTCTGTCTCTCTCTGTCTGTCTCTTTCTCTGTCTCTCTCTGTCTGTCTCTCTGTCTCTCTGTCTGTCTGTCTCTCTCTCTCTCTCTGTCTCTCTGTCTGTCTGTCCTGTCTCTATCTTTCTCTCACTCTGTCTGTCTCTCTCTGTCTCTCTGTCTCTGTGTCTCTCTCTTTCTCTCTGTCTCTGTCTGTCTGTCTGTCTGTCTCTCTCTCGCCGTTCCTTTTTGGGGCCAATATTGATACTTACTTACCCCCACCCCGCTCAGACATCTGAGTGCTCTCTCCCGGTGTTCGAGAGCTGTCTGTAGTCATTTGCCATCCGAACAAATGTGTCAGTAGTCTTATTTCTTACCTTGCAACCTTTTGCTGCGTTTCTGTAGAACTGACAGACATGTGCCGTATTCATACATCGAAACATATCCAGGTAAGACAGAATTAGCACCTGTATACAGGTGCCATACTGCGGTGTGCGTTTATAGGCCCACTGCATCTACATCCTTGTTTTCTCCTGTAGCGTTCTGCCACTTTGACGGTCTTGTTCTGTTTTTTTACTCTCTTGTTCTGTACTGTAACTTTTGACAGTCTTGTTCTGTTTTTTTACTCTCTTGTTCTGTACTGTAACTTTTGACAGTCTTGTTCTGTGCTGTAACTTTTGACAGTCTTATTCTGTTCTGTAACTTTTGACAGTCTTGTTCTGTGCTGTAACTTTTGACAGTCTTGTTCTGTTCTGTAACTTTTGACAGTCTTGTTCTGTTCTGTAACTTTTGACAGTCTTATTCTGTACTGTAACTTTTGACAGTCTTGTTCTGTACTGTAACATGTTACAGTCTTGTTCTGTTCTGTAACTTTTGACAGTCTTGTTCTGTTCTGTAACTTTTGACAGTCTTGTTCTGTACTGTAACTGTTGACAGTATTGTTCTGTACTGTAACTGTTGACAGTCTTGTTCTGTACTGTAACATGTTATAGTCTTGTTCTTTTCTGTGAGTATTCCAGTCTTGTTCTGTTCTGTGACGTTTTACAGTTTTGTTCTGTTCTGTGACGTTTTCCAATCTTGTTCTGTTCTGTGACGTTTTCCAGTCTTGTTCTGTTCTGTGACGTTATCCAATCTTGTTTTGTTCTGTGACGTTTTACAGTCTTGTTCTGTTCTGTGACGTTTTCCAATCTTGTTCTGTTCTGTGACGTTTTCCAGTCTTGTTCTGTTCTGTAGCGTGTTACAGTCTTGTTCTATTCTGTGTTGTGTTACAGTCTTGTTCTGTTCTGTGACGTTTTCCAGTCTTGTTCTGTTCTGTAACGTTTTACAGTCTTGTTCTGTTCTGTGACGTTTTACAGTCTTGTTCTGTTCTGTGACGTGTTACAGTCTTGTTCTGTTCTGTGACGTTTTACAGTCTTGTTCTGTTCTGTGACGTTTTACAGTCTTGTTCTGTTCTGTAACGTGTTACAGTCTTGTTCTGTTCTGTGACGTGTTACAGTCTTGTTCTGTTCTGTGACGTTTTAAAGTCTTGTTCTGTTCTGTGACGTGTTACAGTCTTGTTCTGTTCTGTGACGTGTTACAGTCTTGTTATGTTCTGTGACGTTTTACAGTCTTGTTCTGTTCTGTGACGTGTTACAGTCTTGTTCTGTTCTGTGACGTGTTACAGTCTTGTTCTGTTCTGTGACGTGTTACAGTCTTGTTCTGTTCTGTGACGTGTTACAGTCTTGTTCTGTGACGTTTTACAGTCTTGTTCTGTTCTGTGACGTGTTACAGTCTTGTTCTGTTCTGTGACGTGTTACAGTCTTGTTCTGTTCTGTGACGTGTTACAGTCTTGTTCTGGTCTCTGACGTTTTCGTGTTTTTTTTCCAAATTAACAGTCTTGTTCTGTTCTACAACACCGTCACATTGGCAGAAAGTTGCTGGCGGAAACGGTAAGTTGTGCTGTGACAATGGTAACTTCTGAAGAACAAGCCTCTTACAGTGTGGCCCGTTACCCAGTCGGTTACAGCATCATGCTGGCAAGGTCAGGGGTCATGGATTCGATCCTGGGATGGACCAGAGTTTTAGTGGCCTGAGTGCCAGACTGATGACACAGTGGTCGTTGGTTCGATCCACACAGGCGGCTCACAGTGTCTGACGGCCTGGCTGGCTCTTTTGATTGAGCCGTGGAATTGAAAATCCCATGTCTCGGTGTGAGTTCCATCTCGTGACATGAAAAGTTGGCTTGTCCATTGCCCATCTCAATGCTCTAGTCATTCTGATGGTAGCGGTTTCATAGGTCTTGTTTCTCTCTCTGTTTCAAGAGCGTGTCAGTGCATAGGCTTTTGCACAGGCTTACAGAATCTTCCAGATAATGACTGGCTGATGTGGTTGGAGCATTTATGGAGTTGTCTGAGTGCGACGAATCCTTCTTGATCAAACTCCAGACATCAAACTCCTGTTGGGCATTGGATCCGAGGATTTTAGGGTCTTTCGCTTTCCAGACAGGTGATTTTAACTTAGTCTGACTTACTTACGTACTTATTCACTCACTCACTCAATCACTCACTCACTCATTCACTCACTCACTCACTCATCACTCACTTATCTACTTACTGATTTACATACTTATTCACGTGCATACTTTACTTTACTTTACTTTACTTTACTTTACTTATTACTGACTCACTCACTGACTCACTCACTCACACACTCACCTACTTACTTACATACTTACATAACGTACTCACACACACACTCACTTACTTACTTACTTACTTACTGATTTACTCACTCACTCAGGGCCACCAATTTTCCTGTCATTGCTCGTCGCCAGGTGTTTTTAGGGCTTCCTGTCTGCCATCTTCATTCTGGTGTCCAGTGAAAGACAGTCCAGGTTGTGTTACCTTGCTGTGTTCAGATGATATGCCCAGCCCATCTCCACCGTCTGTACACTGTGATGGTGTCTGCACTGTGTACACTGTGATGGTGTCCGTACTGTCTTGGTTGTACAGAGTGGTTGTTGGTTAGAGGTGGTGTAAAGCCATATACGTGTACCATAATTATAGCTGGCTCATCAGCAAATCGTGCAGATCGTAATCCGTAGCTGAATGCTGCACTGGTTCTGTGTGTGCGTTTTGTGTGTGTGTGTGTGTGTGTGTGTGTGTGTGTGTGTGTGTGTGTGTGTGTGTGTGTGTGTGAGGGTTGTTTGGTAAGACAGCGGGTACTGTGGCAGCAACAGCAAACATCACAGGCAGGGTGCGGCCACTACAGGACCCAGGAAAACATGTAGCAACAGGGAGAGATTGATATAGTGTCTGATCTGTACGCCTCTGGTAATGCTGTACCCTATGTAACGGGCTGTGACGTCACTGCCTTGTGCTGATGTCAGTGCTTGTGGGTGAAGAACGATGATGGTTACATCTGTGACGTCACTGTCCTGTGCTGATGTCAGTAATTATAAGTGACGAATAATGATGGTTACATCTGTGACATCACTGTTCAGTACTCATGTCAATACTTGTAGGTGAAGAATAATGATGGTTACATCTGTGACATCACTGCCCTGTACTGACGTCAGTACTTGTAGGTGGAGAATGATGATGGTTATATCTGTAACATCACTGTCCTGCACTGACGTCAGTACTTGTGGGTGAAGGATGATGATGGTTACATCTATGACATCACTGCTGTGTAATGACGTCAGTACATGTGTGAAGAATAATGACGGTTACATCTATGACATCACTGCCCTGTGCTGGCGTCTGTACTTAACGGCGAGATAGCTTTATTCTTTACGTCTTAGGGTTCCAAGCTTCGTTTCCGTTCAAGCCTCGACTGTTCCCCTCAGTTTGACCGGAAAATCCAACTGAACGTCTGATCCTTCAAAAGGGAACGAAAAAACGAGTCGGACCCACATGTCTTCTGGCCTGCTCACACTAAAGATCCCACAGCAGTTGAAAATCGTTCAGAGCAGGGCACTCGCCTGACTGCTTTGGTATAAAACACTGGAGAGATGGGAACTCTCACCTGTCTGCCAACAATCTCCTCGATCCTTTCCAGTCAGCCTACTGCCAGTGCCATAGCACTGAAACTGCCTTGCTACACATTCTCAACAATCTCCTCCTTGCAACTGATACTGGCAAAGTCTCTCTCCTCACACTCCTTGATCTGTCTGCAGCCTTTGATACCATTGATCATGGTATTCTCCTTTCTAGACTTCATCATACTTTTGGCATCTCTGACATTGCTCTCTCCTGGTTCACTTCATATCTATCAAACAGAAAACAAACTGTTCTCATCAATGGCACTTACTCTCAACCTGCACACCTGACCTGTGGTGTTCCACAAGGATCTGTCCTTGGCCCTGTTCTTTTCACTCTTTACACCTCCTCCCTGTCCACCATCATCAACTCCCACTCTATAAAACACCACTTCTATGCTGATGACACCCAACTTCAAGACAGTGACTCACCTGACAATATACAGCGCCTCCTGACTCGCACCACTGAGTGTTACTCGGACATTAAAAATTGGATGACATACAACAAACTTCAGCTAAATGATGACAAGACAGAAGCTATCCTCATTGGCACCCGTCAGAAACTTTCTCAGCTGCCTCCTCTTTCTCTCCCATTATGTAACACATCAGTCCCAATTTCTGATTCAGCTAAAAACCTTGGTGTCTGCATTGACTCTACCCTCTCCATGAACAACTTTGTTTCTCAAACTGCCAGATCTTGCAACTATCACCTCCATCGTATAAGCCTGATCAGGAAGTATCTCTCTGTGGAAACAACTGCAAAACTCGTTCTCTCCTTCATAATGTCTCGCATTGACTATTGCAATTCACTCCAGTCCTGTCTTCCTGCCTCCACCATTCACATCCTACAGCGCATTCAAAACAATGCTGCACGCCTTGTACTCAAAAAGAAAAAAGCTGAGCACATATCTCCTCTCCTGGCACAACTTCACTGGCTCCCTGTATCAAAGCGCATACAGTACAAACTAGACACCATGTGCTACAAAAGCCTCAATAACGCAGCCCCCGATTACCTGTCAAGCCTACTTGAGATCTATCTTCCCTCACGTACCCTCCGCTCTGCCTCCGATCCTCTGACTTTTCGCTTTCCACGCACTAAGCTCAATACCTATGGTCCACGAGCCTTCTCTGTTTCTGGTCTGCTCTCCTGGAACAAACTTCCTCTCTCAGTCCGTCAGCAACCTACTTTTGTCTTCTTCAAGTCCGCTCTCAAAACTCACCTTTTCTCCTCTGCATAAAATCCTGACCTCACTCAATCCCCTCTGCAGCCTGTCTCCACTCGGAGGGGAATCACATTGTAATATATAATTGTATATAATATGCTCTCTATAATTTTCCATTGCTTTTATTCTTTCTCCCCATTTATAGCCGTGTGCGTGTGAGTGTGTGTGTGTGCGCGCGCGCGCGCGTGTGTGTGTGTGTGCGTGCGTGCGTGCGTGTGTGTGCGTGCGTGCGTGCGTGTGTGTGCGTGCGTGCGTGCGTGTGTGTGTGTGTCTTGTTTCAGCGCTTAGATTTGATTTTATCAAGATTTTGCGCTATATAAATATTGTAATTATTATTATTATAACATTTCTCAGGTCCCTCCTCTTGCAGGCCAATTAGCCTTCTTGCCTTTCTGAAGTCTTGGTAAAAAATAATGAGTGGCGCTGTTCTGTGGCGACGAGCTGTCAACAGGGAGAGCAGCCCGAGTTTCACATCGTTTCCATTTTGACAAAAGACATGAATATCGGTATGAATATGAACATAGGGCCCAGGTCCAAACATGACGACAGATAAGGGGCCATGTCTGGACACAACAGACAGAGATGCACGACTCACATGGACCGCTTGTAGGGCCACTGACAGTGAAAAGGGACCTACATCAGGCTGCCAACATAGTGACACATGGCCTACATAGGACTGAAGTACGAACACTTCCTGTGGCCACTGACAGTGAAAAGGGACCTACAATGAGGCCACCAACATAGTGACACATGGCCTGTATAGGACTGAAGTACGAACACTTCCTGTGGCCACTGACAGTGAAAAGGGACCTACAATGAGGCCACCAACATAGTGACACATGGCCTGTATAGGACTGAAGTACGAACACTTCCTGTGGCCACTGACAGTGAAAAGGGACCTACAATGAGGCCACCAACATAGTGACATATGGCCTGTATAGGACTGAAGTACGAACACTTCCTGTGGCCACTGACAGTGAAAAGGGACCTACAATGAGGCCACCAACATAGTGACATATGGCCTGTATAGGACTGAAGTACGAACACTTCCTGTGGCCACTGACAGTGAAAAGGGACCTACATCAGGCTGCCAACATAGTGACACATGGCCTGTATAGGACTGAAGTACGAACACTTCCTGTGGCCACTGACAGTGAAAAGGGACCTACAATGAGGCCACCAACATAGTGACACATGGCCTGTATAGGACTGAAGTACAAACACTTCCTGTGGCCACTGACAGTGAAAAGGGACCTACAATGAGGCCACCAACATAGTGACATATGGCCTGTATAGGACTCAAGTACAGACACTTCCTGACAAAGAGAGGTGGCCACATGGGTCCCAAGTGGAAACACGATTATCATTTAATATATCATATTATCAAGAGAACCGACAAAAACATCGGTATCTCACAATGCAGCTATAATTATTTAAGGCTTCTTTGAGCAATTTTTATAGCTAGTCCTCGTATACTCTGAGAGTGGTAGGACTTTAAACTCAACAAAACAGAACAGAACTTCCTGTGGCGGATCCCAGTAGCTCAGTTGGTTTGAGCGTCGGATTCACATGCTAATGGTTGTGGGTTCGAATCCCGAGGTGCGCTTTATTAAAACTGGCCTTCTCACTGTCCCATCTTAACATCATTGTTGTCCTGGTGGTGTCAGTATAGGATTAGATAAGTCCCCCTTCCCCCACTTCCCTGGGATGGTTATCCCCGTCGGCCATATCACCTGAGGTGGGTGTCGACGTAAAAACTGAACCAAACCAAACCAACTTCCTGTTGTCACTGGAAGAGTGAAAGAAGCACATGGGACACGAGCGATATCACTTGTCATCATCATCAGGTGCCCTGCTGCATGGCGTTGGCGATCATGGACTTCCATCTGTCTCTATCTCTCGTTGCCCCTAGCATCTCCCCCGCCCTCCTCGTCCCCAGCCACTCTGCAAGTCCGTCCAGCATTTCTCCCTGGGTCTACCCGGTGCTCTCTTTCCCTCCAGCTTTCCCGTTGTGACCAAGTGCTCCAAATCCCCTTTCCTCATAAAATGGCCTATAAATGTTGCCTGTCTTTCCCTAATCTTCCTTATGAGTGATCTACTTGTGTCTGCCTCCATCAAGACTGTCTCGTTTGTTTTCTTTGCTGTCCATGGAACTCTCAACATTCTTCTTAGAAACCACATCTCGGCTGCCTCAATCTTTTTCTGGCTTTGTTTGTTGACTGTCCACGCCTCACATCCGTACAACAGTATTGGTTCTATATAACATTCAAGAACTCTCTTCCTGATGTTTAATTGATAGACATTTGTAATTGATAGGCATATCACTTGTATGGCTGCTAACAGAGAGTGACACAGGACCTATATGAGGCCCAAGTGGAAACGCTTGTCATGTCAGTCCATGCTTCCTCACTTGCAAAGAAACGAAGTGAAGAGAAACACACAAACACACAAACGAGACAGAGAGAGACAGAGAGAGAGAGCGACAGAGAGAGACACACACACATACACCCAGTTATTTTCTCTGGAAGAGATGTCAGGCGTGCTGTGATCTTCACACAGATGTTCCATGACAGGTAATTTCACTTGTTAAGAACACACTTCACACCTGTACACTGCCGCTGTTGTGTCTTTGTGCCTGTGAGGAAATGGTTGTGTATGAAGCTGTCAGCCCTTCTTTGCCTTTCACGTTTTGATCTGTAGTGATTAA
The DNA here is from genome assembly GCA_030674185.1 of Monoplex corrugatus. Lineage (NCBI taxonomy): Eukaryota > Metazoa > Mollusca > Gastropoda > Littorinimorpha > Ranellidae > Monoplex > Monoplex corrugatus. The sequence continues at coordinate 4,503,989 of CM060306.1, read as the reverse complement.
GTCAGACTGCCTGACGCTTTCCTTCCTGACCCACAGCTCCTCTCTTTCTCTGTCTCTCTTTGCCTATCAGTCTTGTCTGTCTGTCTCTCTGTCTGTGTGTGTGTGTCTCTCTATCTCTGTCTGTGTGTCTCTGTCTGTCTGCCTGTCAATCTTGTCTGTCTGTCTGTCTGTCTGTGTGTATGTGTGTGTCTCTCTCTGTCGCTCTCTCTCTGTGTCTCTCTCTGTCTCTATCTGTTTGTGTGTTTCTCTTTGTGTCTCTCTATCTGTCTCTGTCTATTTATGTCTGTCTGTCTCTCTTTCGCTCTCTCTCTCTCTCTCTTTCTGTCTCTCTCTTTCTCTCTCTCTCTCCGGAAAAGTTTTCCTTATCATAAAGAAATTGTGTACAGCAGACATAGAAAACAAATTACAGCTGAGGGCAGTTTGTATCGTCAGGAATAGAAATACGGGTTAGTATACACAGTGCCACAATTGAAATTATGGTACTTGATAAGTAACGACGTCAAACAGCACATACCACACACACACACACACACACACACACACCACCACACACACACAACACACACACCACACACACACACACACACACACACACACACACACACACACACAACACACACACACACACACACACACACAGAGGGCAGTACAATCCCTTTCCATGCTGTCTTCTTACTTTCTGGAATTCCGTTGTTCCCCTTCCACTCTCTCTTCCTACTTTCCCTTCTTCCTTGTTCCCACTTTCACCTACTCTGTTCATTGTCCTCCTACGTTTCCTTCCTCCCCTCCCTTTTTCTGTCTCTCTTTCCTTCGTCTTTCTGTCTTCCTCTCTGTCTTGTTCTGTCTGTCTCTCTTCTCTGCTTCTTGTGTCTCTTCTCCTCTGCTCTTCCTCTCTTTCTTCTTCTGTCTTCTTCTTCTTTCTCTCTCTCTTCCTCTCTTTCGCTCTCTCTTTCTTTCTCTCTCTCTCTTCTCTTTCTCTTTCTCTCTCTTTCTCTCTCTTTCTCTCTCTCTCTCTCTTTCTTCTTTTCTTCTCTTCTCTCTCTCTTTCTCTCTCTCTTTCTCCTCTCTCTTTCTCTCTCTCTCTCTTTCTTCTCTCTCTCTCTCTCTTCTCTCTCTTCTCTGCTATCTCTCTCACTTTTCTCTCCATTTACTGCTTCTTCTCTATTCCTCCTTTATACTCTCCTCCTTGACTTTCTCTCCTTTAACTTTCCCACTTTAAATCTCCCCACTTTAACTTTCCCACTAATCTCCCCACTTTAACTTCCCCACTTTAAATCCCACTTAACTTCCCACTTTAAATCTCCCCACTTAACTTCCCACTTTAAATCTCCCACTTTAACTTTCCCACTTTAATCTCCCACTTTAACTTCCCCACTTTACTCCCCACTTAATTCCCACTTTAATTTCCCCACTTAATTCCCCACTTTAATCTCCCCACTTTAATCCCCACTTTAACTTCCCACTTTAATCTCTGCCTAACTCCCCACTTTAATCTCCTCACTTTAACTTCCCCACTTTAACTCTCCCAGCTTTAACTCTCCCCACTTTACTTCCTACTTTAACTCTCCCACTTTAACTCTCCCCACTTTAACTCTCCTGCTTTAATTTCTCCTGCTTTACTCTCCCCACTTTAACTCTCCCCACTTTAACTCTCCCACTTTAACTCTCCCTGCTTAACTCTCCCACTTAACTCTCCCACTTTAACTCTCCTCATCCTTTAACTCTCCCACTTTAACTCTCCCACTTTAACTCTCCCACTTTAACTCTCCCTGCTTTAACTCTCCCACTTTAACTCTCCCTCTTTAACTCTCCCACTTTAACTCTCCTCCCTTTAACTCTCCCACTTTAACTCTCCCACTTTAACTCTCCTGCTTTAACTCTCCCCATCTTTAACTCTCCCTGCTTTAACTCTCCCCACTTTAACTCTCCCTTTAACTCTCCCTCTTTAACTCTCCCCTTTAACTCTCCCACTTTAACTCTCCTGCTTTAACTCTCCCCACTTTAACTCTCCCCTTTACTCTCCCACTTTAACTCTCCCACTTTAACTCTTCCCACTTTAACTCTCCCACTTTAACTCTCCCCTTCTCCTTACTCTCCCCACTTTAACTCTCCCCTTTAACTCTCCCACTTTAACTCTCCCTCTTTAACTCTCCCCCTTTACTCTCCCCCTTTAACTCTCCCCCTTTAACTCTTCCCCCTTTAACTCTCCCACTTTAACTCTCCCCTTTACTCTCCCACTTTAACTCTCCCCACTCTTAACTCTCCCACTTTAACTCTCCCACTTTAACTCTCCTCCTTTAACTCTCCCCACTTTAACTCTTTCCGCTTTAACTCTCCCACTTTAACTCTCGCTCTCTCCCTTTAACTCTCCCCCTTTAACTCTCCCACTTTAACTCTCTCCCACTTTAACTCTCCCCACTTTAACTCTTCCCACTTTAACCTTCTCTCCCACTTTAACTCTCCCCACTTTAACTCTCCCTGCTTTAACTCTCCCCACTTTAACTCTCCCCGCTTTAACTCTCCCACTTTAACTCTTCCACTTTAACTCTCCCACTTTAACTCTCCTGCTTTAACTCTCCCCCTTTAACTCTCCCACTTTAACTCTCCCTGCTTTAACTCTCCCCACTTTAACTCTCCCCACTTTAACTCTCCCCACTTTAACTCTCCCCACTTTAACTCTCCCCACTTTAACTCTCCCACTTTAACTCTCCCCACTTTAACTCTCCCCGCTTTAACTCTCCCCACTTTAACTCTCCCCGCTTTAACTCTCCCACTTTAACTCTCCCGCTTTAACTCTCCCGCTTTAACTCTCCCCGCTTTAACTCTCCCCGCTTTAACTCTCCCCGCTTTAACTCTCCCCGCTTTAACTCTCCCACTTTAACTCTCCCCGCTTTAACTCTCCCGCTTTACTCTCCCTGCTTTAACTCTCCCCGCTTTAACTCTCCCACTTTAACTCTCCCACTTTAACTCTCCCCGCTTTAACTCTCCCCGCTTTAACTCTCCCCACTTTAACTCTCCCCACTTTAACTCTCCATACTTTAACTCTCCCCACTTTAACTCTCCCTGCTTTAACTCTCCCCACTTTAACTCTCCCCACTTTAACTCTCCCCGCTTTAACTCTCCCTGCTTTAACTCTCCCCACTTTAACTCTCCCCACTTTAACTCTCCCCACTTTAACTCTCCCCACTTTAACTCTCTATGCTTCAACTTCCCGCTTTAACTCTCCCTGCTTTAACTCTCCCGCTTTAACTCTCCCCACTTTAACTCTCCCCACTTTAACTCTCCCCACTTTAACTCTCCCACTTTAACTCTCCCCACTTTAACTCGCCCTGCTTTAACTCTCCTGCTTTAACTCTCCCCACTTTAACTCTCCCCACTTTAACTCTCCCCACTTTAACTCTCCCCGCTTTAACTCTCCCTGCTTTAACTCTCCCTGCTTTAACTCTCCCCACTTTAACTCTCCCCACTTTAACTCTCCCTGCTTTAACTCTCCCCACTTTAACTCTCCCCACTTTAACTCTCCCCACTTTAACTCGCCCTGCTTTAACTCTCCCCACTTTAACTCTCCCCACTTTAACTCTCCCCACTTTAACTCTCCCGCTTTAACTCTCCCCACTTTAACTCTCCCCACTTTAACTCTCCCTGCTTTAACTCTCCCCGCTTTAACTCTCCCACTTTAACTCTCCCCACTTTAACTCTCCCTGCTTTAACTCTCCCCGCTTTAACTCTCCCCACTTTAACTCTCCCCACTTTAACTCTCCCTGCTTTAACTCTCCCCGCTTTAACTCTCCCCACTTTAACTCTCCCCACTTTAACTCTCCCTGCTTTAACTCTCCCTGCTTTAACTCTCCCCACTTTAACTCTCCCTGCTTTAACTCTCCCCACTTTAACTCTCCCTGCTTTAACTCTCCCCGCTTTAACTCTCCCTGCTTTAATTCTCCTCATTTTAACTACTCCCCACTTTAACTCTGCCTCTTTAACTCTCCCTGTTTTAACTCTCCCTGTTTTAACTCTCCCTGCTTGCTCTCTTTCCCTGCTGGTACACTTTCCTTCATCCCTGTTGACAGCAGAGTGAAATAACGGTCTCAGCTTTAAAAACCTGTGGTCTGTTTTACAGTTCTGCCCAAAGTGTGAGAACCCGGGAGGTTGGTCTTTGAATGGAGGCTGTTTCAGACACAAAAATACACACGTTTAAAATAGCAGAGTGCTCAATGAACCTACTTGTGTCTGAGGTTCCCAAAACAGTGTTTTAGAGAGCCGCCATGTGTGAGCTGTTGGTGCAGAGCAACATGTGGAGCTGTTGGTGGTGGACTACTGACAGAGAGACAGTGAAACAGGCCCACATGGGTCCCAAGTGGAAACACTTGTAGCCTGTCATGTTGGGCCCAGCTTCACGTGCGGGTGAGAGCGGTTTGAGACGTGCAGTGCTCCCTGGACGGCTGGTTCCCATTACAGAGTTATCTCCCTTGTTTGGGGCTCGCTTCCCACCCTTGGTGTGTGGCTTTAATTGTCTGTGTGTGTGTGTGTGTGTGTGTGTGGAGGAAAGCAGTGTGTATGAGACGTCAGAGGCTGTTTACCTGTCACTTTTTCATCTCAAGTGAGTGTGACCTCTGCTACTCCACCGTCTTACCCATTCTGCAGTCATCTTGTCACCAGGTGTGTGTGATTGTGAAGTGTCAAGGACTCCAGTTAAAAATTATCAGGAGGTATAAAACCTTTACCTTCCTGACTTGTATCTTTTACCTGTCACTTGGTAACGTCGTCAGTCTGACTGAATGGAAAGTTTACAGTGTATTCAAGAGAGACCCATCATAATCAGACAGGTCCGTATGCGCTCCACCTTGTTTGCCATTTGTTATGTGAAAGACTCCTTGAACCTGTTCAAAACCATTCGCGCTGGTAAGCTGTTGACATGGAGGGGGTTGTGGGGTAGGGGAAGGGATCTGTGGAACACACAAGCACACACCAACACACACAACAACAGACACACACACACACAACACACACACAACACAGACACACACAGACACACACACACACATACACACACACACACAGACACACACACAGACCACACACACACACACACAACACAGCACACACACACACACACACACACAGACACACACACACAGCACACACGCCCACACATTCACACACACGTACTCATATTCACACTCTTTCTCTCTCTCTCGCTCGCTATCTATTTCTCTATCTGCTTGCTTGCCTCACTGTCTGTCTGTCTCTCCCTGTGTCTCTGTCTCTCTGTGTCTTTGTCTCTGTCTGTCTCTCTCTGTCTCTCTCTCTGTCTCTCTGTCTCCATCTGTCTTGTCTATCTCTTTTGTTTAGTCTTCATGTCTGTCTGTCTCTGTCTGTCTCTGTCTGTCTGTCTGTCTCTGTCTGTCTGTCTGTCTCCTCTCTCTCTCTCTCTCTCTCCTTTTCCGCAGTTTTCTGTCTTCAAGTTATTTCAACTTCTACCCCATTCCTCTCCTCTCCGTATTTCTTCCCTCAGGATGTGTGTGTGTTTGTGTGTGCGTGCGTTCATGTGTGTGTGTGTGTGTGCGTGCGTCATGTGTGGTGTGTGTGTGTGTGTGTTGTGTGTGTGTGGGTGCGTTCATGTGTGTGTGTGTGTATGTGTGTGTGTTGTGTGTGTGTGTGTGTGTGTGTGTGTGTGTGTGTGTGTGTGTGTGTGTGTGTGTGGTGTGCACCTGTGCAAGGCGTTGTGCCTTTTTCGCCAGTGAGCACAGTAAAGATGCAGACAGTGAGGCAATTAAAGCCATACCACTGTAGGCAGGGCTACAGGCTGTCACTTCGTGTTTCATGTTTAAGTCTGCCCCCTGACTGGTGAAAATGACTGTTGTGTCTTTTCTGTCTTTGTGGTTGTATTCTTGTGGTATCTTGTGTTATTGTAATTATGTATCTGTGTGGTATGTATCTGTGTTGTATTGTATCTGTGTGGTATTGTGTCTGTGTGGTATTGTATCTGTGTGGTATTGTGTCTGTGTGGTTTGTATCTGTGTGGTTATGTATCTGTGGTTATGTACTGTGTGGTATTGTGTCTTTGTGGTTATGTATCTTGTGGTATTGTTTATTGTGGTATTGTATATTTGTGGTATTGTATTTGTGGTATTGTATTGTGGTATTGTTCTGTGTGGTATTGTATCTGTGTGGTATTGTATCTGTGTGGTATTGTATCTGTGTGGTATTGTATCTGTGTGGTATTGTGTCTTTGTGTAGTGTATTGTATCTGTGTGGTATTTTATCTGTGTGGTATTGTATCTGTGTGGTATTGTGATCTGTGGTATGTTCTGTGTGGTATGTATCTGTGTGGTATGTGTCTGTGTGGTATTGTGATCTTGTGTGTTGGGTATTGTATCTGTGTGGTATTGTATCTGTGTGGTATATTGTATCTGTGTGGTTATGTATCTGTGTGGTTATGTATCTGTGTGGTATTGTGTCTGTGTGGTATTGTATCTGTGTGGTATTGTAATCTGTGTGGTATTGTATCTGTGTGGTATTGTATCTTGTGGATGGTATTGTGGTATTGTTGGTATTGTATATCTGTGTGGTATTGTATCTTGTGGATGTGTATGTGTATTGATTTGTGGTATTGTATCTGTGTGGTATTGTATCTGTGTGGTATTGTATCTGTGTGGTTTGGTATGTCTGTGTGGTATTGTATCTGTTGTGTGTTTTATCTGTGGTGTGTATTGTGTGGTATGTGGTGTGTGTATGTGCTGTGTGGTATTGTGTCTGTGGGTATTGTATCTGTGTGTATTGTTCTGTGTGGTATTGTTCTGTGTGTTTGATATGTGTGGTATTGTGTTCTGTGGTATTGTTATTTGTGGTATTGTTTCTGTGTGTGTATTTGTTCTGTGGTATTGATTTTGTGGTTTGTATCTGTGGTATGTTTGTGGTATTGTGTTTTGGTATGTATTGGTGATTGTTATTTGTGGTATTGTGGTATTGTATTGTGGTATTGTATCTGTGTGGTATTGTATTTGTGTATTTCTTGTGGTATTGTATTGTGTGGTTGTGTATGTATCTGTGTGGTATTGTGTCTTGTGGTATTGTGTCTGTGTGGTATTGTATCTTGTGGTATTGTATCTGTGTGGTATTGTTATTGTGTGGTATTGTTTTGTGGTATTGTATCTGTGTGGTTGTGTATGTGGTATTGTATTGTGGTATTGTGTTGTTGTGGTATTGTTCTTGTGGTATTGTGTCTGTGTGGTATTGTATTTGTGGTATTGTATCTTGTGGTATTGTTTGTGGTATTGTTCTGTGTGGTATTGTGTCTGTGTGGTATGTATTGTGTTGGTATGTATTGTATGTTTGTGGTATTGTTTTGTATGTATGTGGTATTGTATCTTGTGGTATTGTTCTTGTGTGGTATTTGTGTGTATTGTATTGTGGTATTGTATCTGTGTGGTATTGTATTTTGTATTGTATCTGTGTGGTATTGTATTGTGTGTATTGTATTTGTGGTATGTGTCTTGTGGTATTGTATGTCTTGTGGTATTGTATTGTGTGTATTGTGTATTGTGTTGTATTGTGTTTGTATTGTGGTATTGTTCTTGTGGTATTGTTCGTGTGGTATTGTATTGTTGGTATTGTGTCTTGTGGTATTGTGTCTTGTGGTATTGTTCTGTGTGGTTATTGTGTCTGTGTGGTATTGTGTTTGTGTGGTATTGTATCTTGGGGGTATTGTTCTGTGATGTATTGTGATGTCTGTGTGGTATTGTATCTGTGTGTATTGTATCTGTTGGTATTGTTCTGTTGTGGTATTGTTCTGTTGGTATTGGTTTTCTGTTGTTGTTTGTGGATGTGTCTGTGGTATTGTGTCTTGTGGTATTGTATCTGTGTGGTATTGTGTCTGTTGTTGTGTGGTATTGTGTCTGTGTGGTATTGTTGTTGTGGTATTGTGTTGTGTGGTATGTTGTCTGTGTGGTATTGTGTTTGTGGTATTGTCTGTGTGGTATTGTGTTTGTGGTATTGTCTGTGTGGTATTGTTCTGTGGTTTGGTTGTTTGTGGTTTGTGTTTGTATTTGTTTGTGTGGTATTGTTTGTGTATTGTTTGTGTGGTATTGTTGTGTGGATGTTTGTTGTATTGTATTTTGGTATTGTTGTGGTATTGTTCTTGTGGTATTGTTCTGTTGGTATTGTGTTGTGTGGTATGTGTTTGTTGGTATTGTTCTGTGTGTTGTATTTGGTATTATTTGGTTGGTATTTGTGTTGTGTTGTATGTTTGTGTGTGGTTGTATCTGTGTGGTATTGTATTGTGTGGTATTGTATCTGTGTGGTATTGTAATTTGTGGTATTGTTCTGTGTGGTATTGTATCTTGTGGTATTGTATTGTGTATTGTTTGTGGTATTGTATCTGTGTGGTATTGTTCTGTGTGGTATTTTTGTGGTATTGTATTTGTGGTATTGTGTCTGTGTGGTATTGTGTCTTTGTGGTATTGTGTTGTGTGTTTGGTATTGTGATTGTATTGTGTGTATTGTGTCTGTGTGGTATTGATTTTGTGGTATTGTATCTGTGGTATTGTGTCTTGTGGTTTGTATCTTGTTGGTATTGTTCTGTGTGGTATTGTTTTGTGGTATTGTATCTGTGTGTTGTGTGGTATGTGTCTGGTATTGTATCTGTGTGGTATTGTCTTGTGGTTGTTTGTGTTTTGTGTATTTTTGTGTATGTTTGTGGTATTGATCTGTGTGTAGTTATGTTGTGTCTGTGTATTGTTTTGATGTGTGTGGTATTGTAATTGTGGTATGTATTGTGTATTTTCTGTGTATGTTTGATTTTTTGTGTATTGATTTGTGTATTATGTGGTATGTTTGTGGTATTGTATGTATGTATGAGTTCTGTGTGGTATTGTATCTTGTGGTATTGTGTCTGTGTGGTATTGTATCTGATGTGTGTGGGTATTGTATATTGTGTGGTATTGTATCTTGTGGTATTGTATCTTGTGGTATTGTATCTGTGTGGTATTGTATTTTGTGGTATTGTTATTGTGTGGTATTGTTTGTGTGGTATTGTGTCTGTGGTATTGTATCTGTGTGGTATTGTGTCTGTGGTGGTATTGTGTATTTGTGTGGTATTGTATCGTGTGGTATTGTTCTGTGTGTATTGTAGTTCTGGTGGTATTGTATCTGTGTGGTATTGTGTCTGTGTGGTATTGTATCTGTGTGGTATTGTATTTGTGGTATTGTGTCTGTGTGGTATTGTGTCTGTGTGTATTGTTCTGTGTGGTATTGTGTCTGTGTGGTATTGTATCTGTGTGGTATTGTATCTGTGTGGTATTGTATCTGTATGGTATTCTGTCTGTGGTATTGTGTTCTTGTGGTATTCTGTCTGTGTGGTATTATCAATTGGTGTGTGTGTGTGTGTCTGTATGTGTTGTGTGTACGTGTTTGTGTTCCGTCTGTCTTTCTCTCTCCCCCTCTGTCCCTTCCTCCCTCCCTGCCCCCCCTCTCTCCTCCCTCTAAGTTAAGTATGCACCTGTGCAAGGAGTGTTGTGCGTACCCCCATCAGCACAGTAAACAGAGCACAGAACAGAGACACCGGCTTCCTGCTGTGCCAATTAACTCCGGGTCACTGACTGTCAGGTCACGGCTAATTAGCTGAATGGGTCTAAGTGACTTTGGTGATCGTCACTTATCGTAAAGAGATATTTACATCGACCACTCTTTCCCCCTGGGCGGGCCTTTCTGAAAATAGTACCCCAATCTGACATCTGTGCTAGAAATTTCCTCTTTCTGGGCCTTTCAGAAAAAAGTATCTCCCAACTTCGGAAATTCGTGCTAGAATTTCCTCTTTCTGGGCCTTCAGTAAAAATAGAATCTCCAACTTCTGGAAATTCTGTGCTAGAAATTTCCTCTTTTCTTTCATTCTTTTTGTTTTCTGCCTTTTCCCCTTTGCTTTCTGTCGTTTCTTCCTATCATTTTTTGCCTTGCTGGTCCTTTCACCTGTGTGTGTTTTACACAACATTAGGTACATTGTTGACTGAAGTTTTGGCTCTAAGAAAATGTGATCCACAGAAGCCATTTTAGTTTTTATTTGTTTAATGTCCTCAGTTATGTTCACGTTTGGTTAGAGGTTTGGTTGTTTTTAACCCTTTGGTGATCAATTGGGTGGATATGAATACTTTAGTTTCTTTACCAGCCTTTTTTTTTTTTTCAACGAGCTGGTATGCGCGTTTTTGAGACGGGTATATCCCTGACATAGGTCTGCACAACCAGCTGGTCTTTAAACAACAATAGATAATAATACTTGTTAAAATATTGATGATGATGTTTATGGATGATGAATAATATATAGATAATAAAATGTAATAGTAATAAAATATAATACACTACACATACTACTACTATACTACTACATACTACTAATATAATAATAATAAAAAAAAGAAAGAAGAAGAAAGAAAATATACATCGACCCAACCTGTCTGTATGTAACTCTCCCCTTTATTCTCTTCTCTGTGTGTGTTCCTCTCCCCATGTGTGTAAGTTGGGAATGTGAGTGTGGGTGGGGTTATAGACTCAATCTGCTTTTTATCACTGTCATTAAGAAAAAAAAAGGGAAACAGTAAATACACCATAGAAAGATACACAGAAAGAAATGAAAACAGATCCGTTCATGTACAAACTGGTACCATGGAATATGTGTATTTATGAGCCACGTAGTTTGAAATATTCATTTACATATCTGGCCAATTTAGCTTGAACATTGTGCATGTATTCAGGTGGGCGTAGACTCCCACCAAAGGCACCTAACGACAGCACATGGACTTCCTGTTCTTCTTCAGGTTGTAAGAGAGACAGAAGCCTGTGTACAACCTAGTTCTGTCAGAAAACCTGACAAATGCACAACTGGACTGCACACCAAGAGAACTTACGATCAAGTGATGATACGGTATGGCCAGCAGCGTCATAATTAACTGAACGCAATAGAACACTTGCCATGCCTGACATACCAGACTCACGCATAACTAACAACACTACTGATAATTTACAAAGAAAAAGCGATGGCTCACCAGCTTAGCGCAACTGATTGCATGCTGCTCCAGAAGCAGCTGAAAAATCCTCTCCTCTGTTTCAGCCATAACTGACTGAGGGGAGAAGTATACGAATGGAACTTACATGCGTATGTCTGTGACATTGTATGTTTTTTGTTTTTTTGTTTTTTTTTTATCGAAGGACTTATTTACGTATGTCTGTGGTACTTTGTGTGTCTTTTACTATCGAGGGTGATCCTGTTTTTACGTGTTTGTCTTTCGTTTCTTATAGTTGTCATTCTTACCACATGCATGTATGTGTCTTTGTGTGTGTGTGTGTGTGTGTGTGTATGTGTGTGTGTGTGTGTGTGTGTGTGTGTGTGTGTGTGTGTGTGTGTGTGTGTGTGTGTGTGTGTGTGTGTGGTGTGTGTGTGCTCTGACTGACATCAGGAGATCCCATTCCGTCACATCTGGAGCGGCAACCAGAACAGTCTGCACTGTTCCTTCAGTGTGGAATCTGTGGAGGGTCAGTGGTGCCAGCTGTCCTGTCATATCCAGGTGTTCCAGACAGGTGTGCCCCACAACACACAGCTCATCCACGTCAACACGCAGTTCACACAGGTAAGTCTGTGTCACACCTGTAGCATGTCTGTCTGTCTGTCTGTCACTTCACACAGGTAGGTCACACCTGTAGCATGTCTGTCTGTCTGTCTGTCACTTCACACAGGTAGGTCTGTGTCACACCTGTATGTCTGTCTGTCTGTCTGTCAATTCACACAGGTAAATCTGTGTCTCACCTGTAGCTTGTCTGTCTGTCTGTCTGTCAATTCACACAGGTAGGTCTGTGTCACACCTGTAGCTTGATTGTCTGTCTGTCTGTTTGTCTGTCTGTCTGTCTGTCTGTCGATTCACACAAGTAGGTCTGTGTCATACCTATAGCTTGGCTGTCTATCTGTCTGTCTGTATGTCAATCCACACAGGTAGGTCTGTGTCTCACCTGTAGCTTGTCTGTCTGTCTGTCTGTCTGTCTGTGTCTGTCATTCCACACAGGTAGGTCTGTGTCTCACCTGTAACTTGGCTGTCTGTCTGTCTGTCTGTCTGTCTGTCGATTCACACAGGTAAGTCTGTGACACACCTGTAGCTTGTCTGTCTGTCTGTCTGTCTGTCATTCCACACAGGTAGGTCTGTGACACACCTGTAGATTGTCTGTCTGTCTGTCAGTCTGTCATTCTGTCATTCCACACAGGTAGGTCTGTGACACCTGTAGCTTGTCTGTCTGTCTGTCTGTCTGTCATTACACACAGGTAGGTCTGTGACACACCTGTAGCTTGGCTGTCTGTCTGTCAGTCTGTCATTCCACACAGGTAGGTCCGTGACACACCTGTAGCTTGGCTGTCTGTCTGTCTGTCTGTATGTCTGTCATTCCACACAGGTAGGTCTGTGACACACCTGTAGCTTGGCTGGCTGTCTGTCTGTCTGTCAGTCTGTCATTCCACACAGGTAGGTCTGTGTCTCACCTGTAGCTTGTCTGTCTGTCTGTCTGTCATTCCACACAGGTAGGTCTTTGTCTCACCTGTAGCTTGTCTGTCTGTCTGTCTGTCTGTGTCTGTCATTCCACACAGGTAGGTCTGTGACACACCTGTAGCTTGGCTGTCTGTCTGTCTGTCTGTATGTCATTCCACACAGGTAGGTCTGTGACACACCTGTAGCTTGACTGTCTGTCTGTCTGTCAGTCTGTCATTCCACACAGGTAGGTCTGTGTCTCACCTCTAGCTTGTCTGTCTGTCTGTCTGTCATTCCACACAGGTAGGTCTTTGTCTCACCTATAGCTTGTCTGTCTGTCTGTCTGTCTGTGTCTGTCATTCCACACAGGGAGGTCTGTGTCTCCACCTGTAGCTTTGTCTTCTGTTCTGTCTGTCATTCCACACAGGTAGTCTGCTTGTCTGCTGTCTGCTCATCACCAGTAGTCTTGTCACCCTGTCTGTCTGTCTGTCTGTCATTCACACAGGTAGGTCTGTGTCACACTTAGTGTCTGTCTGTCTGTCTGTCAATTCACACAGGTAGGTCTTGTCACATTGTAGTGGTGGCTGCTAGTCTTGTCAGTCCTGTAGCTGTCTGTCTACTGTTTGACACAGGAGGTCTCGTGTCACACCTGTAGGTTGTCTGTCTGTCCGTGTCTGTCAATTCACACAGTAAGTCTGTGTCACACCTGTAGGTGGTGTCTGTCTTGTCTGTGTTACTTGTAGGTAGGTGTCTGTCTGTAGGTCTGTAGTATACTGTAGATTAGTCTGTCTTCTGTAGGTCTGTGTCATACACTGTAGGTAGGTTGTCTGTCTGTAGGTCTGTGTCATACCTGTAGGTAGGTTGTCTGTCTGTAGGTCTGTGTCATACCTGTAGATAGGCTTGTCTGTCTGTAGGTCTGTGTCATACCTGTAGGTAGGTTGTCTGTCTGTAGGTCTGTGTCATACCTGTAGGTAGGTTGTCTGTCTGTAGGTCTGTGTCATACCTGTAGGTAGGTTGTCTGTCTGTAGGTCTGTGTCATACCTGTAGGTAGGTTGTCTGTCTGTAGGTCTGTGTCATACCTGTAGGTAGGTTGTCTGTCTGTAGGTCTGTGTCATACCTGTAGGTAGGTTGTCTGTCTGTAGGTCTGTGTCATACCTGTAGGTAGGTTGTCTGTCTGTAGGTCTGTGTCATACCTGTAGATAGGTTGTCTGTCTGTAGGTCTGTGTTAACCATGTAGTAGGTTGTCTGTCTGTAGGTCTGTGTCATACCTGTAGGTAGGTTGTCTGTCTGTAGGTCTGTGTCATACCTGTAGATAGGTTGTCTGTCTGTAGGTCTGTGTCATACCTGTAGGTAGGTTGTCTGTCTGTAGGTCTGTGTCATACCTGTAGTAGGTTGTCTGTCTGTAGGTCTGTGTCATACCTGTAGGTAGGTTGTCTGTCTGTAGGTCTGTGTCATACCTGTAGGTAGGTTGTCTGTCTGTAGGTCTGTGTCATACCTGTAGATAGGTTGTCTGTCTGTAGGTCTGTGTCATACCTGTAGGTAGGCTGTCTGTCTGTAGGTCTGTGTCATAACTGTAGATAGGTTGTCTGTCTGTTTGGTCTGTGTCATACCTGTAGTAGGTTGTCTGTCTGTAGGTCTGTGTCATACTGTAGTAGGTGTCTGTCTGTAGGTCTGTGTCATACTGTAGATAGGTTGTCTGTCTGTAGGTCTGTGTCATACCTGTAGGTAGGTTGTCTGTCTGTAGGTCTGTGTCATACCTGTAGATAGGTTGTCTGTCTGTAGGTCTGTGTCATACCTGTAGATAGGTTGTCTGTCTGTAGGTCTGTGTTATACCTGTAGGTAGGTTGTCTGTCTGTAGGTCTGTGTCATACCTGTAGTAGGTTGTCTGTCTGTAGGTCTGTGTTAGACCATGTAAGTGGTTGTCTGTATCTTTCATCTGTTGGTCTGTCTGTCTGTATCTCTCAGACGTGTAATCAGGAGCTGTCATGGTCTGATTTTGATGTATGTGGTTGTGTCTTGTGTGTGTGTGTGTGTTGTGTATGTGTGTGTGTGTGTGTGTGTGTGTGTGTGTGTAGTGTGTGTGTGTGTGTGTGTGTGTGTGTGTGTGTATGTGTGATGGAATTTAATCACGCGCCAACAAGGCCTTCATTTAAAAACTCGTCCCTTCATATGAGACTAATTGATGAACAAGACTGACTACATGATGGACCAAGAACCAAGTATCATTAAGCAGTACTGACTACATGATGACCAAGAACAGGTATCATTAGCCTGTACTGACTACATGATGACAAGACCAAGGTATCATTAAGCCAGTACTGACTACATGATGACCAAGACAAGGTATCATTAAGCAGTACTGACTACATGATGACCAAGAACAAGGTATCATTAAGCAGTACTGACTACATGATGCAGAACCAAGGTATCATTAAGCAGTACTGACTACATGATGACCAAGAACCAAGGTATCATTAACAGTATGACTACATGATGACCAAGAACCAAGTATCATTAAGCAGTACTGACTACATGATGCCAAGAACAAGGTATCATTAAGCCAGTACTGACTACATGATGACCAAGAACCAAGGTATCATTAAGCCAGTACTGACTACATGATGATCAAGAACCAAGGTATCATTAAGCCAGTACTGACTACATGATGATCAAGAACCAAGGTATCATTAAGCCAGTACTGACTACATGATCAAGAACCAAGGTATCATTAAGCCAGTACTGACTACATGATGATCAAGAACCAAGGTATCATTAAGCCAGTACTGACTACATGATGACCAAGAACCAAGGTATCATTAAGCCAGTCTTCCCTGTATTTTGCCGTCATGATAGAAAGGAATGTAGAGGACTTAGGTTGGTAGGTTTATAGACGCTGTGGTCCTTTGACTTGAATTCTTTTCTCGACAGAGCATTCTTTTGAAGTGATCCCCAAAACATCATTTTTTTTCCAACAGTGGATCAGGGATACATGAACCGATGACGTTAGCATGATTAGGACGGTAACTTGTATTACAGCGTGGTGGGAGCTGTGTATTGTGTTGTCGAGAGTGGGTTTCTGTGACGTGGTTTCTGTGACGTGGACTGGATCTGTTTTGTCCATTAACACTATGCTTCTTTTTTTTTCATTTCTAAAAGATTTCGGACGGAAATAAACATTTTACTGTAACGTGACCTCAGTTGTTTCAGTGATAGATTGCTAAAAGTGACGTTGAACCCATACATTGCTAAAAGTAACGTTGAAACCCCATACATTGCTAAAAGTGACGTTGAACCCATACATTGCTAAAAGTGACGTTGAACCCATACATTGCTAAAAGTGACGTTGAACCCATACATTGCTAAAAGTAACGTTGAACCCATACATTGCTAAAAGTGACGTTGAACCATACATTGCTAAAGTAACGTGACTTGCTAAAAGTACGTTGAACCCATACACAGGAAATGACCTCAGATCTTCGCCAGTTTATAGGACTTAAGGTCAGTGCTATCATTTGGATGTTGTCCACAAGGGTCATCTGTGGCGTCAGTTTATATGGAATGTTTCTGGGCTGGAGACGTTTGTCTTGAGAAAGTGAAAATGGTGTTTCTGTTAGCCGTAGGTTTAACGCGCTGTGTGACGGACTGTTGTACGCCCTGCCACACATAATCTGTGAGCATTACGCGATTCTGTCCCTGTCTTTTTAACTAGAACACACACCTTGGTCTGCAGCTATCCCAGCACACACACACACACACACACACACACACACACACACAACACACACACACACACACACACACACACACACACGCACACACACACACACACCCACACACACCCACGCACACACACACCCACACCCACGCACACACACACACACACCGCGCACGCACCACACACACACGTACGTACGCACGCACGCACGCACGCACACACACACACACACACACACATACACGCACGCGCGCACGCACACACACACACACGACGTGCATCCCTCTTCTTTTGTCTATTCCCCCCTCCTCTTCCTCTATCTTGCTTTTGCTCAATCTCTCTCTCTCTCTCTCTCTCTGTCTCTCTGTCTCTTCTGTCTCTCTCTCTCTCTCTCTCTGTGTGTGTGTGTGTGTGTGTGTGTGTGTGTGTGTGTGTGTGTGTGTGTGTGTGTGTGTGTGTGTGTGTGCATTGTTTGGGGCAAAAGACTCCCAAGAAAAACGTAAGGGATCCCAAACGTTACACTGGCAGTTTGACAAACGGTTGAGCAACACAGATCGGCAATAGCAACAGTCGTGTGCACACCACCCATCCACACAACTTTCCCTGTTGTCCCAATGGAGACGGCCGTGAATGAAAGCAAGACGTTGTGTTGCTGCTGCTGTTGCTGTTACTGCTGTTACCGCTGTTACAGCCATCTGGCCATTAGCTTCTTGCCACGGAGAGCTGTTCACCTGGTACACCGATCGCTGATGTGCAGGTAATAGAGAACGTCTTGTTAGCAGTTTGCTCAAGGCAGCAAAGTAAATAAGTGATGTGTTTCTTACCTGCAACCTGAACTTATACAGACGAAAAAATAGTCAGTGGCAGCTCAGGGATCGAGCAAAACGATTTTGTATTGGTGTATGCTGATAGCTTGGGGAAAACATCACTTTTCTTGCCACAAAAATGTCCTGATTCTTTCCTTTCTTTCCTTCCTTCTGTCTGTTTGTCTGTTTCTTTCTTTCTTTCTTTCTTTCTTTCTTCTCTCTCTCCGCCTTTCTTGTTTATGTTGATGTTTTTTCTTGTTGCTTGTTTCTTTGTCTATCGTGGTGGCAACACGTTACGTGAAACAAATGACGGACACGCTTGACATCAATCAGATCGCGGAACACAACACAGTGGAAAATGAATGCTTGTCTTTTGCTGTGAGTTTACCAGCCCGTCATCCCAGGCTGAGTGGGATAGAAACATCATAAATTGTCCACGTTTACTGACATTTAATTTCTTTATATCTACCATTGAAGAGATTGACGGATCACTGTTGTTGAAGCGTTTGTCAAACTGCCAGTGTAACTGTTGGTATTCGTTACGTTTTTCTTGTTTTTTCCCCCAAACAATGAACACACACACACACACACACACACACACACGCACACGCACGCACGCACACACGCACACACACACACACACACGCACGCACACACACACACGCACGCACCACGCACACACACGCACCATCACACACACACACACACACACACACACACGATGGGCACATGGCGGGCACATGGCACATCATCATGCTGCATGTGGTGTGTGTGTATGTGTGTGTATGTGTGTGTGTGTGTTTGTGTGTGTGTGTGTTTATGCGCACGCGTGCGTGCGTGTGTGTGTGTATGTGTTGTAGGACACATAAAGAAGGGTGATGAGGGCACATAACACAATATGTATTATGGCGTATGTGTTGTTCTGTGATGTCGTACAGGAAAGTGGCACACTGCACAATTTTCAATTTCAGTTTCAGTTTCTCAAGATGACGTCTCCGCGCTCGGAACGAATTTCATATGCACTAACGTCACAGGTGCCATGTGATGGAGAAGATCCAGAATAATCACGGCACAAGCCTTAAGCCTGCACATAAACTCACGAGCTGGCAAGGTCCTGAGGGCATACCTCGATAAGTTCCATAACCCTGAGGTCGTAGGGGAGAGAGGTGGCGGAGACTTTAACTTTTCCCGGGGTCAGCATCACAAGGGCGGTGCCCATCCCTCTCCCTAGGTTATGTATATCTCCCACTGCACACAGATAAGGGTGATGGACAGAGGGTACTATATGTATCATGATGTATGTGTTGTGTTGTGTTGTGTTGTGTTGTTGTGTGTTGTGTTGTCTCACAGGACAGTGGCACAGGGCACTATAAAAAATTATGTATCATTATGTATGTGTTGTGTTGTGTCACAGGGCAGTGGCACACTGCACACAATGGGCAGACAACGACAAGGACCTGGACCCACCCCCACCACCTCCAGTACTGCCATCAGCTCCATGGTCACCACCCCTACACTACACGTCTTTAGGTACTGTGTGTGGGTATCCGTGTTTGTGTGTTGGAGGGGGAGGGGGATGGGGCGTGTGTGTGTGTGTGTGTGTGAACGTTGCATGTATGCCATTCTCTGCCTGTGTCTCTCCCTCTTTGTCTCTGTCTCTCTCTATCTTTGTCTGTCTGTCTCTCTGTCTGTCTGTCTGTCTCTTTCTCTGTCTCAATCTTTCTGCCTCTGTCTCTGTCTGTCTGTCTGTCTCTCTGTCTCTCTCTTTCTCTCTCTCTCTCACTCTCTCTCTCACTATCTCTCTCTCGTTCTGCCACTGTCTCTGTCTTTCTGTCTGATTCTCTGTCTCTCTCTGTGTCTTTTTTCTGCCTCCCTCTTCCTATGTGTGTGTGTGTAGAGAGAGAGAGTGTGTGTGTGTGTGTGTGTGTGCGTGCGCGCGGAGAGAGAGAGAGAGAGAGTGTGTGTGTGTGTGTGTGGGAGAAAGAGAGAGAGAGAGAGTGTGTGTGTGTTGTGTGTGTGGAGAGAGAGAGAGAGAGAGTGTGTGTGTGTGTGTTTGTGTGTGTATGTATGTGTGTGTGTGTGTTGTGTGTGTGTGTGTGTAGAAAGAGAGAGAGAGTACTCTGACAGTGGTTGCTGACAATGTAAATCTGTGGACAGAACATGTTAGTTGATTTAGTTAAATGTTGTTTAACAGTGACATGTCACGTACATTTTGTGAAAACAGTTGAATGACATGTCACGTGCATTTTGTGACAACAGTTGAATGACATGTCACGTCGTCCACGCTTGTGAAAACAATTCATTTAAAGTCTGGCTGTGCAACTACTATCACGTCATTATGTTTAGAATGTGCGTTTATTATGGATGGGGCTGCTTCTGTATTTTCAGGTCTGTCTGTTTGTCCGTGTGTGTGTGTGTGTGTATGGGTGTGTGTGTGTGTGTGTGTTGTGTGTGTGTGTGTGTGTGCATGGGCCTATACATGCAGTACGTGTCTTGTTCTTTTGTGTGAAACGTCAGATTTCAGTACCCCCTATGGGGATGCACGGGGCTCTTTCAGTATGAATAGTATCTCCACCTTCTGGAAATTCTGTGCTAGAAATTACCTCTTTTCTGTCACTGTCTTTGTTTCTGCCTTGTTGCTTTGCTTTCTGTCATTTCTACTTGTCATTTTCTGCCTTAATGGTCCATTCACCTGTATGTGTTCGATAAAGTCTTATGTACTTTTTCTTAGGATTGATAATTGGGTACATGTATTGAGTGCATTTTTGGCTTTAGGGTGGTGAGATATGCGGAAGCAATTTCAGATAATTTATGCCTGTTTCTATATATGTTTTGGTGTCCTTAGGTATGCATATATTGTGTTCAGGTATGTTTTTTAAATCTCCCCTGTGCGATAAATAGGACGGAGATGGTCAACGCCGGGGGCATGTCCTTAGATATATACGCGAATGCATTGATATGTGTACTTACTTTTCTTTCTTTTTTTTTCCTGTTGACGTTTTGTATGTTTTGAAGCGGTTATAGCTCTGGTATGGCTCTACGCAGTCGGCTGGGCTTTAAACAACAATAATAACAACAACAACAACAATCAGATTTCGGTACATTACGCTGGTCTCAGAACAGCTTGTGATATCGTGTGTCAGTGTAACAGAAGTATCTTGCTGTCATCTGTTGCTAGGATACCAGGTCACACTCGTCGTCAGCTGTGTCAGTTACTGGACCCTCCAAACGCCCGGGGCAACGACTGGAGGATGCTGGCACAGGCCCTGACTGTTAACAGGTACATAGTCTGCTGTTCTGTTTCTTTTGTGTTATAGTCTGCTCTTCTTTTCTTTTTTCTTTTGTGCTGCCCCATTTTCTGTGCCACCTTTTGGCGTTGATCCCACACCGCTCCTTGTTGTTCTCGAACACACTAGTAACCCAAAGTTCATTCGGTGGAAATCCCAGTTTCAGGAAGTCTGTGGGAGCCAGACATGTCAAGCTGCCATGGGGTCACCCATTAGAGGAGACTGGACTGGAGTTATGTCACTTTGTTGTTGTTAACATTGCCTTTTCTGATTCAGTTTACACTACCTGCTTGGTAATGAGGCTTTAGCATGACCCACTTCAATTTCCACTACACAGCACTATGTCACCAGTGGAAATTTTTGAAGGTAAGATCCGCATATAAGGACCTTAGTAGGGAAGCACTTCGCCGGGTCTGTCCGCATATCAGGCTGTTAGTAGGGAGTGAGTTAATTAAGAAGTCTGTCACAGAACTGCTGGCAGAACCGGATAGAATGCATGTTACTGACAGAGTGAGATGAATCCCTTAGGAACAAGTTCCAAATTCTCAAAGCTGCTGTCACTGACACACCTGCTTAACTCTTTACTACAGACAGTGATTGTTCAGTCGTGGAGCCTGGGTGTGAGTGACCCCATGGTAAGGAAGTAAGAAGACCACCACCACCACCACCCTGCACTGTAAGCCCCCCACCAACCACTGACACCTAATACAATGGCTTAAATCCACTTGGGGCATAGGAATTTTACAGGATACCGACACTGAAGTCATCACGAGATTGGAGCATGAAAAGGACAATGATTGTGAGATAAGTTTCGTGATGCTACAATGATTGATGATTTCCTGAAAAATGGGGTTGATGATGATCATGCTTGGGGTCACATCCAGGATTGAAACTGCATGACAGAGCTGTACAGTACACTTCCTTTCATAACATTCTGGTGTCGGCCTGGCACAAGAAATGCAGACACCTGCAGTGCTGGTTGAGTTTAGAATGTAGACTGTTCAAGAAGGATTCATGGCACTCAGACAATTCCATATGGGCTCCACCCACATCAGCAGTTATCAGGCAGACCCCCTGGGTTGCACAAACCCCTACACGCTGGCAAGGTCTTGAAATGGGAATGGAGTTTGCCAGTGAATAACACCGCCGTGCAGGACACAGTAGATGTAGTACTGCAGACAGATACCTATGTATGTACCCTCCTACTGCTAGCAGTTGTAGATTATCTGTTGTTACTTCAATAACGTATCGACCCCTCCGCCCCTTTCTAACGTGTCTATGTGTGTGCATGTATATGTGAGTATATTCACGTGCGTTTGTGTTTGCTTTCTTCTGTGTATGCTGTGTGTGTGTGTGTGTGTGTGTGTGTGTGTGTGTGTGTGGTGTGTGTGTGTGTACGACACCCCCCCTCCCTCTCCGCCCCCTTGCGCTGTAGAAATGGAATTGCTATTATTAGTATTATCATTATTGTTATCATTATTGTTATTATTATTGCTGTAGTAGTATCATCATCATCTTCATCATCATCATCATCATCATCATCATCATCATCGTCGTCGTCGTCGTCGTCGTCATCATCGTCAACATCGTCGTCGTCATCGTCATCAGTAGTAAAACTAGTATAAGTTGTTGTAGAAGTAGTAATGTTGTTGTTATTATTATTATTATTATCATAGTTATTATTATTATTATTATTATTATCATTATCATTACATACATTGTAGTGTCCATGGCTGATGTGTGTCTGTCTGTCCTGTGTGTTCAGATACATCCACTACTTCGCCACCAAGAGCAGCCCTACCGACTACATCCTGGACCTGTGGGAAGCCCGACACCGTCAGGACACGGCCCTCACTGACCTGGTCAACATCCTCAGGGTCATGGGCAGGATGGACGCTGCTGCCGTCCTGGAGAAAGGGGTGGCTGCCTCTTCATGACTCACACCTCACACCCCAGCTGTTTGAGTCCGCCAACGTTGCCATGTTCCGCTCCGTGTGACAGAGTCTGTAAATGGCCATATTATATCCATGACCCATCTGTGACTATGTCTCATTTGTGTCCATATATATATGGCCCTGTTGTAACTACATATCTGTACAAGTGGCCATATATCTATGGCCCTGTTGTGACTACACCTCTGTACAAGTGGCCATATATTTATGGCCCTATTGTGACTACATCTTTGTACAAGTGGCCATATATCCATGGCCCATTGTGACTAATCTCTGTACAAGTGGCCAATATCTATGGCCTGTTGTGACTACATCTCTGTACAAGTGGCCATATATTTATGGCCCTATTGTGACTACATCTTTGTACAAGTGGCCATATATCCATGGCCCTATTGTGACTACATCTCTGTACAAGTGGCCATGTATCTAAGGCCCTGTTGTGACTACATCTTTGTACAAGTGGCCATATATCCATGGCCATATTGTGACTACATCTCTTTACAAGTGGCCATATATCCATG
>CM060306.1:4453711-4471211 GCA_030674185.1 Monoplex corrugatus | reverse complement strand
AGCTGTGGTGCCATACCCATCAGAATGCCAGACTACCTGCTGCCTACAGAATTAGTGACACCACCACCATTAACACACGGTTAAGAAGAGACTTACAATAATGTTACTTCAGTTGACATTATACATGTGCGTGTTGTTCACTGTGTAACCTGTTCATGTTTACATGACTGGATTACACTCTGGAGTTTGTCTAGAAGGGATTCATCGCACTCAGACAATAGCAAATGCACTCCCCCCAAATCTATCGAAATTCTTAATTATCAGTTCCCCCCGTGGGGATGCCGGGGGGCTCTTTCAGTATAAATAGTATCACCATCTTCTGGAAATTCTGTGCTAGAAATTTCCTCTTTTCTGTCACTCTTTGTTTCTGCCTTGTTGCCTTGCTTTCTGTCATTTCTTCCTATCATTTTCTGCCTTGCTGGTCCTTTCACCTGTATTTGTTCGATAAAGTCTTGCGTACATTTTTTTTTTAGGATTGATAATTGGATAAATGTATTAAGCGTGTTTTTGGCTCTAGGAAGGTGAGATATGCAGAAGCAGTTTTTGGTAATTTATGCCCGTTTTTATATATTTTTTGTATATCGTTAGGTATGCTTAATTGGTAATTTATGCCCGTTTTTATATATTTTTGTATATCGTTAGGTATGCTTAATTGGTAATTTATGCCCGTTTTTATATATTTTTGTATATCGTTAGGTATGCTTAATTGGTAATTTATGCCCGTTTTTATATATTTTTGTATATCGTTAGGTATGCTTAATTGGTAATTTATGCCCGTTTTTATATATTTTTGTATATCGTCAGGTATGTTTAAATGTGTATTCAGGTGTTTTTTAAATCTACTGTGCGATAAAAAAAATTGGATGGAGTGGTCAGCGCCGGGGGCATGTCTTTAGATTATGTACGCGAATGCATTGACATATGTACTTAATTTTCTTTTCCTTTTTTTAATTTTTGGTCCTGTTGAAGTTTTGTATATTTTGAAGCGGTCATAGCCTTGATATGGCTCTACGCAATCGGCTGGGCTTCAAACAACAATATCAATTATCAGTTAATTATTTTTAAGTTTGCGAGAAGCCCTGTGCACAGCCAAGGTCTTGAAATGGGAAGGAGAGGGGGGAGAACATGACTCATGAAACACTAAGCTGACGTCACCAGACTGACTGGAGCACCAAGATGGGCAGCCAACAGACTAGTTTTTATATTGTATCCTGGGATTGAACTCCAGACATCATATCTTGACTCCATCTTCTATTAACTTAATCTGTTACAAAATTATAGAATGACTGTCGTGGGAGGGAGAGAGAGAGAGAGAGAGAGTGTGTGTGTGTGTGTGTGTGTGCTGTGTGTACTGTGCGCTGTGGAGACAATGTTTTCAATCAAAACAAAATTGTAGACTTGTGTAAGATCGTGCATTTGTGGATCACCGTTAAGAAGAGACATTCTTCATTACACGTTTACAGTGCACTCAAAGCTGGCGACCCTGGCCCAGCTGTTTAGTTCCTCAAGATGGAAGCTGGATTTTTGTAGACACTGACGATGAATGGAGCTTGCTGATTGGCTGGCCGCCTGCTTGTTGCACTAACCACTGACTGCTGAATAAAGCAAACAATATGGTGTACTGACATGTCATGGTTCCAATGAAAAATAAAGAGGAAAAATGAATTAAAAAAGTATTAATTTTCCTTGTGTTTGTCTCCATTCTGTCGTCACCTCCATCCTCACCCCACTCCCACAGACGCGCGCGTGCGCGCGCACACACACACATACAAACACACCCACATATACACACATATAAACACACACATACACACACACACACACACACACAGAGAAGACACACTATCCGATGGCACCAATGTATGAATGCATCAGTTAAAAATCATTTCATTAAAACAACACAGAAGCTTCAACAGTTATCTTCAGTCTCACTGACAACATATGTTGTACACGGCAAGGCAAGAACTGTCTCACAACACAAAACAAATCCACGTAGACGTGACCGTATCCACCACATACACAACAACTTTCACATTCGTAATACAACTTAAAAGTTTATGGTAACAAGAAACACCACGAGGGTGCGGATGGGACCCCAAGCACCAACACCTCACCACTCTCTGGACAATCACTTCCCAAGCTCCCGACACCACTTGATTGCGACTTCATCAAGCAGAGTGGGGCTGTCCATGCGTCGCATGATCCATTCAGACCCAGTCATCAGTTACCTTGTTTACAGACAGAATGGCGAAGTGGGTAGACGACAAACCCCAGGACACGGCCAATTCACAATCGAAATACAGCTTCAAAGTTAAGGGACAGAAAAGAACAGAACACACGATACAAGATAACTGTGTCTTGTGAAACGAGAACCAAAACGAAGATGATGAAGCCACGCTAACTCTTTAAAGTACACAGCAACAAAGTCCAATACACAGACAAGGGAAGTAACCAGGAGACAGAAAATGTGGAATTACTTTCCCTTTTGTAAACCTGTCATCTGTGTACACTTAAACTTGTGGAGTTTTACGTCTATTTCTGAAGTTGATGAAGTCGATCCAGTGTCAGATACACATTAGCACACGCCAGTTTCAATGAAGTATTCCTCACAGCTCACTGGAAATCACTTATGACAAATAGCTCCCATGCCGATTTCTTCCTTACACACTCACGCACACACACGCACGCACGCACACACACACACACACACACACACATGTGCGCATGCTCTTGTGACAAACATTTCCAATGCCTAATCTTTCCATGCATACACACAAACACCCGAACTCGCACACACATACATGCAACAAACATCTCCCGCCTTAAACATGTACATAGACTCGTCCACACATACACACACTCATACGCACGCACACATACACGCACGCATACACACACAAGCGCGCGCGCGCACACACACACACACACCACTCGCACGCATACATGCACACACACGCGCACACACACATACACACACACACACACACACACGCACGCACGCACACACACACACACACACACACACACACACACACGCACGCACGCACACACACACACACACACACACACACATACACACACAACACACACACACACACACACGCACGCACGCACACACACACACACACACACACAGAATATCCCCTTGTGTACACATCAAGCAAATCAACAACTTTACGTCATAATCATAACATAACAGAGAGAGGGAGAAAAAGTAAATTCAGTTCTCTCAGGTCAGTTCTCCACTACTGATCAGTATGGGTACATGGATCACACACACACACACACACACACACACACACCTCTCTCTCTCTCTCTCTCTCTCTCTCTCTCTCTCTCTCCTCCTCTCTCTCTCTCTCTCCCCTAAGCAGCACCAGCAATGTCCACTTATGGGGCAAGGGGAAAAGGCCGACAGACCAACCAACCCCTCACATCCATACACTTGTATCAACTCACTCTCACACACTAACAACCAGCACCATTTGTCTCCACTGCTGTTCACATCACTACCAACACACGTTCACGGTGACTGAAAACAAACGCTGCCCCTAATAAAAAGACGACGTCTTAAAAGTCCATCACCACTCATTGTCGTCAGTCTGGCAGCAGCCATGGACTGGCCACGTTTGGATGACGGCCACACACACACACACCAACATAACTATGTACAGTACACACCATAACACCAGCACTGTCTGTAGGACGTATTCTCTGTACATTAAAGCAGCGAGAGGAAGAAGGTGATCAGTGTGTGTCTGCCTTCTGTCCACTGTCACCCTGTACCTGTCTGTAAAGAACGTTACACACGTCAGGAACAGGAACATCCTCGTGTTTATTACAGCACCCTCAAAAGTTCTCCATGTGCCACACACCACAAATACTGATTGGCGCGATAAGCGACAGCTTGGGTCATTGGCTCTCCAATACTTGAAGATGTAGGTTCAAATCTGCACAGGAAACACTTGGAGGGTAAAGACTGGAGAGTTTCCCATCTCCTAGTTCAGCTCGTGTGCGGACCTGCTAGTCACTAAACCTGCCTTTCGTGTGTTGATGTACGTAAAACATAAAATACGAACGTTCAAGATCGTGTTCAGTTAATTATGCAAAGTTGGAAACACCCAGTATACAAACCCCGGAAAACGGAATATGACTGCCTTAATGGCGGAGTACAAGAAATCAAACCGTCCATGCACGTGAAAGTGCACTCATACACTGGAGGGCACGTGGCAGATGTAGCCAATAAAGAAGAAGAAAAACACAACACACATACACAATACATCGTGATTACATGAAGGTTGTATACCAAAGAGTAATTCATATTACAGTCCTGTCACGATCCCAAAGACCCAGTGAGATTCATTGAGACGTACGTCCAGAAATGTAGACAGGCCACACACCCAGGGGCCTTTAGTGCACTGGAGAACACAGATACACACTCTACAATACACAGGTAGCCAACAGCTTTCCAGTGCAGACGACACAACCACTGAGGCCTTCACAAAGTCATTCCAAAGTGCAGACTGTCAGACGTCACACCACCATACACACTGCCAGCCTATTGTCTGGTCACACCACCATCAGCCCAAGGGTCACACACAATCACGAAGTCTTGTTTCCTGTGGACGATGGGCCCTGGCCTCCAGTCAGGAAGGAGCGTCCTCCACAACAGCAGCAGCGTCGGGCCTGCCCATGGCTGTGAGCACGGACACCAGGTGAGGTAGGGAACACCTGTCTCCCTCTCCCCCCTCCCACAGCTCCAACAGGTGATGTGTAGGGCTTGTCTGACTGTCCAGGTATTTCATGTACCTGTAGACATATACATACTGTATTACTGATGTACCTGTAGACATATACATACTGTATCACTGATGTACCTGTAGACATATACACACTGTATTACTGATGTACCTGTAGACATATACATACTGTATCACTGATGTACCTGTAGACATATACACACTGTATTACTGATGTACCTGTAGACATATACATACTGTATCACTGATGTACCTGTAGACATATACACACTGTATTACTGATGTACCTGTAGACATATACATACTGTATCACTGATGTACCTGTAGACATATACATACTGTATCACTGATGTACCTGTAGACATATACATACTGTATCATTGATGTACCTGTAGACATATACATACTGTATCACTGATGTACCTGTAGACATATACATACTGTATTACTGATGTACCTGTAGACATATACATACTGTATCACTGATGTACCTGTAGACATATACATACTGTATTACTGATATACCTGTAGACATATACATACTGTATCACTGATATACCTGTAGACATATACATACTGTATCATTGATGTACCTGTAGACATATACATACTGTATTACTGATGCACCTGTAGACATATACATACTGTATTACTGATATACCTGTAGACATATACATACTGTATTACTGATGTACCTGTAGACATATACATACTGTATCACTGATGTACCTGTAGACATATACATACTGTATCACTGATGTACCTGTAGACATATACATACTGTATTACTGATGTACCTGTAGACATATACATACTGTATCATTGATGTACCTGTAGACATATACATACTGTATCACTGATGTACCTGTAGACATATACATACTGTATCACTGATGTACCTGTAGACATATACACACTGTATTACTGATGTACCTGTAGACATATACATACTGTATTACTGATGTACCTGTAGACATATACATACTGTATTACTGATGTACCTGTAGACATATACATACTGTATCACTGGTATACCTGTAGACATATACATACTGTATTACTGATGTACCTGTAGACATATACATACTGTATTACTGATATACCTGTAGACATATACATACTGTATTACTGATGTACCTGTAGACATATACAAACTGTATTACTGATGTACCTGTAGACATATACATACTGTATCACTGATGTACCTGTAGACATATACATACTGTGTCACTGATGTACCTGTAGACATATACACACTGTATCACTGATGTACCTGTAGACATATACACACTGTATCACTGATGTACCTGTAGACATATACATACTGTATCACTGATGTACCTGTAGACATATACATACTGTATCACTGATGTACCTGTAGACATATACACACTGTATCACTGATGTACCTGTAGACATATACATACTGTATTACTGATGTACCTGTAGACATATACATACTGTATTACTGATATACCTGTAGACATATACATACTGTATCACTGATGTACCTGTAGACATATACATACTGTATTACTGATGTACCTGTAGACATATACATACTCTATTACTGATATACCTGTAGACATATACATACTGTATTACTGATGTACCTGTAGACATATACATACTGTGTCACTGATGTACCTGTAGACATATACATACTGTGTCACTGTCCAAGTACTTGATGTACCTGTAGACATATACATACTGTATCATTCTTCAGGTACTTGATGTACTTGTAGACATATACATACTGTATCACTGTCCAGGTACTTGATGTACCTGTAGACATATACATACTGTATCATTCTTCAGGTATTTGATGTACCTGTAGACATATACATACTGTATCATTCTTCAGGTATTTGATGTACCTATAGACATATACATACTGTATCATTCTTCAGGTACTTGATGTACTTGTAGACATATACATACTGTATCACTGTCCAGGTACTTGATGTACCTGTAGACATATACATACTGTATCATTCTTCAGGTATTTGATGTACCTGTAGACATATACATACTGTATCATTCTTCAGGTACTTGATGTACCTATAGACATATACATACTGTATCATTCTTCAGGTATTTGATGTACCTGTAGACATATACATACTGTATCATTCTTCAGGTACTTGATGTACCTATAGACATATACATACTGTATCACTGTCCAGGTACTTGATGTACCTATAGACATATACATACTGTATCACTGTCCAGGTACTTGATGTACCTATAGACATATACATACTGTATCACTGTCCAGGTACTTGATGTACCTATAGACATATACATACTGTATCACTGTCCAGGTACTTGATGTACCTATAGACATATACATACTGTATCACTGTCCAGGTACTTGATGTACCTATAGACATATACATACTGTATCAAAACGTGCCTGTGCAAAACGTGCCCGCCGCAGAGCAGAGCGCCGCTGGCGCAAATCCAAACTCACTGTACACAGGCAATTTTTCCAAGTCTCTAAAACAAAAGTATCCACCCTCATTGCATCAGCAAAAACAAGCTATTTCCAAACCAAAATCCTGAATGCCTCTTCTTCAAAAGAACTCTTTACAACCATGAATCATCTCCTTGGCACACGAAAAGATTTACCTCTCCCAACAAAACATACAAATGAAGAACTCCCATCTGTATTCTCCAAGTATTTCACCACCAAAATACAAACTCTTCGTGACAGGCTTGACAGGACACCCTGTCAACCATGCCCACCTGACCTTTCCTTCTCTGGCACACCTCTTACTACTTTTACCCCAGTCTCACAAGAAGAAATTTTCAACACAATCAGATCCATGTCGTTCAAATCCTGCGAACTGGATCCTCTTCCAGGTTCTCTCTACTCCGACTGTCTCCCTACTCTCCTCCCATTCATCACTGACATCATCAACACTTCTCTTCAAACTGGAACTGTCCCAGATTCTTTCAAGTCTGCTATTGTTCACCCTCTCCTCAAGAAACACAATTTAGACCCAAATGAACTGAAAAATTACCGGCCTATCTCTAATCTCTCTTTCTTGTCAAAACTCCTTGAAAAAGTCGTCCTCAACCAGCTGAACTCTCACCTGTCTGCCAACAATCTCCTCAATCCTTTCCAGTCAGCCTACCGCCAGTGCCATAGCACTGAAACTGCCCTACTACACATTCTCAACAATCTCCTCCTTGCAACTGATACTGGCAAAGTCTCTCTCCTCACACTCCTTGATCTGTCTGCAGCCTTCGATACCATTGACCATGGTATTCTTCTTTCTAGACTTCATCATACTTTTGGCATCTCTGACATTGCTCTCTCCTTTTTCACTTCGTATTTATCAAACAGAAAACAAACTGTTCTCATCAATGGCACTTACTCTCAACCTGCATACCTGACCTGTGGTGTTCCACAAGGATCTGTCCTTGGCCCTGTTCTTTTCACTCTTTACACCTCCCCCTGTCCACCATCATCAACTCCCACTCTATAAAACACCACTTCTATGCTGATGACACCCAACTTCAAGACAGTGACTCACCTGATAATATACAGCGCCTGTTGACTCGCACCACTGAGTGTTACTCGGACATTAAGAACTGGATGACGTTCAACAAACTTCAGCTTAATGATGACAAGACAGAAGCTATCCTCATTGGCACCCGTCAGAAACTTTCTCAGCTGCCTCCTCTTTCTCTCCCATTATGTAACACATCAGTCCCAATTTCTGATTCAGCTAAAAACCTTGGTGTCTGCATTGACTCTACCCTCTCCATGAACAACTTTGTTTCTCAAACTGCCAGATCTTGCTACTATCATCTCCATCGTATAAGGCTGATCAGGAAGTATCTCTCTGTCGAAACAACTGCAAAACTCGTTCTCTCCTTCATAATGTCTCGCATTGACTATTGCAATTCACTCCTGTCTGGTCTTCCTGCCTTCACCATTCACATCCTACAGCGCATTCAAAACAATGCTGTACGCCTTGTACTCAAAAAGAAAAAAGCTGACCACATATCTCCTCTCCTGGCACAACTTCACTGGCTCCCTGTATCAAAGCGCATACAGTACAAACTAGACACCATGTGCTACAAAAGCCTCAATAACGCAGCCCCCGATTACCTGTCAAGCCTACTTGAGATCTATGTTCCCTCACGTACCCTCCGCTCTGCCTCCGATCCTCTGACTTTTCGCTTTCCACGCACTAAGCTCAATACCTATGGTCCACGAGCCTTCTCTGTTTCTGGTCCGCTCTCCTGGAACAAACTTCCTCTCTCAGTCCGTCAGCAACCTACTTTTGTCTCCTTCAAGTCCGCTCTCAAAACTCACCTTTTCTCCTCAGCATAAAATCCTAACCTCACTCAACCCCCCCCCCCCCCCCCTCTGCAGCCTGTCTCCGCTCGGAGGGGAATCACATGGTTATAATATATAATTGTATATGCTATGCTCTCTATAATTTTCCATTGCTTTTATTCTTGCTTTTATTGCTTTTATTCTTTCTCCCCATTTATAGCCATGCGTGTGTGTGTGTGTGTGTGTGTGTGTGTGTGTGTGTGTGTGTGTGTGTGCGTGCATGTGCGTGCGTGCGTGAGTGCGTGCGTGCGTGTGTGTCTGTTCAGCGCTTAGATTGATTTTATCAAGATTTTGCGCTATATAAATATTGTAATTATTATTATTATCACTGTCCAGGTACTTGATGTACCTGTAGACATATACATACTGTATCATTCTTCAGGTACTTGATGTACCTATAGACATATACATATTGTATCACTGTCCAGGTACTTGATGTACCTGTAGACATATACATACTGTATCATTCTTCAGGTACTTGATGTACCTATAGACATATACATATTGTATCACTGTCCAGGTACTTGATGTACCTGTAGACATATACATACTGTGTCACTGTCCAGGTACTTGATGTACCTGTAGACATATACATACTGTATCATTCTTCAGGTACTTGATGTACCTATAGACATATACATACTGTATCACTGTCCAGGTACTTGATGTACCTGTAGACATATACATACTGTATCACTGTCCGGGTACTTGATGTACCTGTAGACATATACATACTGTATCACTGTCCAGGTACTTGATGTACTTGTAGACATATACATACTGTATCACTGTCCAGGTACTTGACGTACCTGTAGACATATACATACTGTATCATTGTCCAGGTACTTGATGTACCTGTAGACATACATACTGTATCATTCTTCAGGTATTTGATGTACCTGTAGACATATACATACTGTATCACTGTCCATGTATTTGACCAAGTTTGGAATTTGGGGGTTGTTCATGAGGGATTCATCACACTCCGACAATTTTGATATGCCCTCTACCCAAACTGCCAGCAATTATCAGGCAGACTCCTTGAGCCTGTGCAAAACTCTATGAGCTGGCGACATCTTGAAATGGGGACGAGGGGAGGACCTATGAAAGAGTAAACTGACATCACCAGAATGATGGAAACATTAAGATGGACAACGAACAGGCCAGTCTTAAATGTTGCGGGCTGGGATTGAGCTCAAGATCTTCAGTCTACATCTCTACCAAAAGAACGGACCAGTGCTAAAAGACACGCACACTGTATCACTATTCTGGTGGCTATTTTGTTGTTGTTGTTTTTCGTTTGTTTTGTTCTGTTTATTTTTTAAGCGGCTGAGCTCGCGCAGTCGATATAGCCACGTAGTCAAGGTATGATATCTAGAGTTCACTTCCATTCCGCAACATAAACTTTGGCTTGTTCTGCCCATCTTAACACTCCAATCATTCTGGTGGTGTCAGCTTAGTGTTTCACAGGTCTACTACCCTCCCATTTCTGGTGGTGTCAGCTTAGTGTTCACAGGTCTACTACCCTCCCATTTCTGGTGATGTTAGCTTAGTGTTTCACAGGTCTTCTACTACCCTCCCATTTCTGGTGATGTCAGCTTAGTGTTTCACAGGTCTACTACCCTCCCATTTCTGGTGATGTCAGCTTAGTGTTTCACAGGTCTACTACCCTCCCATTTCTGGTGATGTCAGCTTAGTGTTTCACAGGTCTACTACCCTCCCATTTCTGGTGATGTCAGCTTAGTGTTTCACAGGTCTACTACCCTCCCATTTCTGGTGATGTCAGCTTAGTGTTTCACAGGTCTACTACCCTCCCATTTCTGGTGATGTTAGCTTAGTGTTTCACAGGTCTACTACTACCCTCCCATTTCTGGTGATGTTAGCTTAGTGTTTCACAGGTCTACTACTACCCTCCCATTTCTGGTGGTGTTAGCTTAGTGTTTCACAGGTCTACTACCCTCCCATTTCTGGTGGTGTCAGCTTAGTGTTTCACAGGTCTACTACCCTCCCATTTCTGGTGATGTCAGCTTAGTGTTTCACAGGTCTACTACCCTCCCATTTCTGGTGATGTCAGCTTAGTGTTTCACAGGTCTACTACCCTCCATTTCTGGTGGTGTCAGCTTAGTGTTTCACAGGTCTACTACCCTCCCATTTCTGGTGGTGTCAGCTTAGTGTTTCACAGGTCTACTACCCTCCCATTTCTGGTGATGTCAGCTTAGTGTTTCACAGGTCTACTACCCTCCCATTTCTGGTGATGTCAGCTTAGTGTTTCACAGGTCTACTACCCTCCCATTTCTGGTGATGTCAGCTTAGTGTTTCACAGGTCTACTACCCTCCCATTTCTGGTGATGTCAGCTTAGTGTTTCACAGGTCTACTACCCTCCCATTTCTGGTGATGTCAGCTTAGTGTTTCACAGGTCTACTACCCTCCCATTTCTGGTGATGTCAGCTTAGTGTTTCACAGGTCTACTACTACCCTCCCATTTCTGGTGATGTCAGCTTAGTGTTTCACAGGTCTACTACCCTCCCATTTCTGGTGATGTTAGCTTAGTGTTTCACAGGTCTTCTACTACCTTCCCATTTCAAATCCTTGCCAGCACACACAGTTTAGTGCGGGGTCAAGGATCCTTCTTGGCAGATTGGAGTAAAGCGTTTATGGAATTGTCCGAGTATGATGAATCAATCTTGAATAAATTTTATTCATGGTCAAGTCATTCAGGTATCTGATAACTGACACAACACACATACATACATACATACACAGACACACACATACTCACACACCACACAACAACACACACACACACACACACACACTCACACACGAAACCAAAATCAAAACACGTGCAATACACACAGCTATATCACATTTTAGCTATGCAGTATTTCATATGTCTGATGGTGTATGTGCAATGAAGTATATAACTGTTTTGATGTCCAGATATATGTTATGTCTCGGACATGTGTGCAGACCTGACGATGTCTATTCAAAATTACTATCATTACTATCACTGTCGTCATCCTTATTATTTTCACTGTTATCATTATTATCATTATTATTTATAATCATTACTATTGTAATTGTTAATATTGTTGTTGTTGTTGTTTAAAGCCCAGCCAACTGCTCTGAGCCGTGTCAGGGCCAGAACCATGTCAAACAACACACACACACACACCACTCAACACACACACACACCACACACAATCTAAATACACCGATGATCTGGGAAAACAGAAAACCTAGAAAACCAATACACATGTCATTACATTCACACACATCACCGGGTGATACGCCCCTGGTGTTGGTCAGTCCGCCCAACTTATCACCTGGCGGGATAAAAAAGATTGAGCACAAACGTTTAAACATAACAAAGTACACAAAAACATGTAAAATCTAGCCCATAGTACCTAAAATTGTGCCACTGAACAGTTCACACTTCCTTACAGCTAAAAATGCAACTAACCAAATGTACGCAACTGTCAATCTTAAATATGTCAGAAAATATGTCAGACTTTCTGGAAAACATAAGGTGGGTGGACCAGCAAGACAGAAAATGAGAAAGATTGAGATGACAGAAGCAAAAAAAAAAAAGAAATTTCTAGCACAGAATTTCCAGAAGGTGGGGATACTATTTATGCTGAAAGGCCCCAAGCATCACCAGAGGGCATTTCTTTAAAATCAAAATCACCTTGAGAAGAACACACATGTACCATTTATGACACATATGTAACATAAAGGAATGTTCTGAGCTTACCACTTTATGCTTTGTGGCTGCGTCTATGCTAGCTGAATGGGTAGCGCAAACTGTGTTGGGTTTGAGAAATTCTACATGGGAGATAACTCCGTGACTCTCAAGAGTTATGTTGCTTCCCTATTATTTCCTTTGGTATTATAAAAATATTTGTTGTAAAAATGGAAATTATTACAATGGCTTGACCACTTGTTTTCTCTTCCTTTCATCACAGAATGGAGAAGTGCAGGACCGGCTGAAGTCAACTGAAGGTTCCTATCTACCTGTCCACTTTGAAGTCTATGTCCATTTTCAGGTGAATTATAAGGTGTGGCTTTACCTGTCCAGTGTCAGGGCCTGTGCCAGCATCCTCCAGTCGTTGCCCCGGACGTTGGGAGGGTCCAGTAACTGACACAGCTGACGACGTGTGTGACCTGGTACCCTAACAACCAGCAAAACGAACACTTAAATTATGGGAATGCTGCTTATTTCGTCGCATGTATTATAACAAACATTATCTATCACAACAAATCATATTCTTCCTATAACATGACCTTATATTACAGTGTATAACAGCTTCCCTGTCAGGCTCTGAATTTTTACCCTCTCAGTCTGTCTTTGTCTGTCTGTCTCCGTCTGTCTGTCTGTCTGTCTCTCTCTCTCTGTCTGTCTGCCTGCCTTCCTGCCTGTCTCTCTCTCTCTGTCTGCCAGCCTGCTCTCTGTCTGTATGTCTGTCTGCCTGCCTGTCTGTATCTCTGTGTCTCTGTTTCTCTGTCTCTGTCTCTCTCTCTGTCTCTCTCTCTCTCTCTCTCTCTCTCTCTCCTCTGTGTCTCTCTCTCTCATTCAATCAAGACATTTATTACTCAGGATCACTTACCTATAACCATGTACAGATGGTAATGGGGTGACCAGAGAGCTGACCCCAGAGCTGGAGGTGGTGGCGGTGGTGGTACCGTTACATGGTGAGTGTCCTCCCACATCCCCAACTGGGACAGTCTGCAGCAACACACAGAGCACACAGTACAATACCTCTTGGTACGGAAAATTACTTGATGTAATTACATAATACCATTCATGAAAAAAAAATCAAACTCCACTGTAAAATTTCGCATTTAGTATAAAATTGCAACGCTTGACTTTTGCTTCTTCCGTTGTTCTCTCTACCATCATACTTATCTTCATCTCTTCTGACTGCCTGGCTTATGATATGAGGCGCTCTACACGTTGTCATCATCATCATCATCATCATCATCATCATCATCATCATCATCATCATCGTCGTCGTCGTCGTCGTCATCATCGTCGTCGCCGTCGTCATCATCATCATCATTATTATAGTCATCATCATAATCATCATTATTATTGTTGTTGTTGCTGTTATTATTTTTTATTACCATTGCTATTGTTCTTGTAATTATCAAATTTACACAGTGCAAAAACAAAGAAAGTAAAGACATACAGATTCTAGAGCAACAGGTCCGGCAAGGGTGAAATGAATTAAGTAATACATTAATGTTATCAGTGTGAGTCATATAATACAAATACAACCTTACATTATCATAACAATACATGTATGTTATCAGTGTGAGACATATAATACAAATACAACCTTACATTATTATAACAATACATCTATGTTATCAGTGTGAGTCATATGATACAAACACAACCTTACATTATTATAACAATATATTTATGTTATCAGTGTGAGACATATGATACAAATACAACCTTACATTATCATAACAACACATCTATGTTATCAGTGTGAGACATATGATACAAACACAACCTTACATTATCGTAACAATACTGTTATCAGTGTGAGACATATGATACAAACACAACCTTACATTATCATAACAATACATCTATGTTATCAGTGTGAGACATATGATACAAACACAACCTTACATTATTATAACAATACATCTATGTTATCAGTGTGAGACATATGATACAAATACAACCTTACATTATCATAACAATACATGTATGTTATCAGTGTGAGATATATGATACAGACACAACCTTACATTATTATAACAATACATGTATTGTATCAGTGTGAGACATATGATACAAACACAACCTTACATTATCATAACAATACATGTATGTTATCAGTGTGAGATATATGATACAAACACAACCTTACATTATCATAACAATACATCTATGTTATCAGTGTGAGACATATGATACAAATACAACCTTACATTATCATAACAATACATCTATGTTATCAGTGTGAGACATATGATACAGACACAACCTTACATTATTATAACAATACTGTTATCAGTGTGAGACATATGATACAAACACAACCTTACATTATTATAACAATACTGTTATCAGTGTGAGACATATGATACAAATACAACCTTACATTATCATAACAATACTGTTATCAGTGTGAGACATATGATACAAATACAATCTTGTATTATCATCCGCACAAACGGATGTTGTACATGTAACAGTTTTGACATTGTTGAAGTTTAATCCAGTGGGTCAACTAGCACGAAAGAAAACCAGTATGCTTGAAATTTACTATAACTACTATGAATTCTTGCGTAGTGTTCCTCAATCTTATGTTGTTGTTTTTTTTCCAGTTCTTTGTGGAAAGTGAAAATGAGTGGTAAAACATTATTTATATTACATTTGTAAATAATCAGTATTACATATCTGATATCTGTACACATTCAGTTTCGCACGTAGTAAGTTTCCCATCTCTGTATCTGGCAAAATGTTCAAAATCTTACGTTTATAAATATTCAATTTAGCACAGCGTGAGTTGTCTACCTTTGTGTCGTAAAGAATCTTTTATCTGATTTTTTCCCATAAACATTCAATTTAGCACACAGTAAGTTGCCTGTCACTCTCTCTCTCTCTCTCTGCGTCTCTGAGATGGCAACAGCAAGCGGCCTGTAGCTGTCCCTGTTGTAAGCTGCCTGTAGTGAGCGATCACTTGATCTCCAGACTCTCAATTTCCATAGCTCCTTACAGGTCCCATCTCTCTGACTGACTGTCACATCCTACAGCTCCTTACAGGTCCCACCTCTCTGTTTGACGTTCACTTCCCATAGCTCCTTACAGGTCCCGCCTGTCTGTTTGACGTTCATTTCCCATAGCTCCTTACAGGTCCCGCCTGTCTGTTTGACGTTCACTTCCCATAGCTCCTTACAGGTCCCGCCTGTCTGTTTGACGTTCATTTCCCATAGCTCCTTACAGGTCCCACCTCCCTGTTTGACATTCACTATCCATAGCTCCTTACAGGTCCCGCCTGTCTGTTTGACGTTCATTTCCTATAGCTCCTTACAGGTCCCACCTCTCTGTTTGATGTTCACTATCCATAGCTCCTTACAGGTCCCACCTGTCTGTTTGATGTTCACTATCCATAGCTCCTTACAGGTACCACCTGTCTGTTTGATGTTCACTATCCATAGCTCCTTACAGGTCCCACCTCTCTGTTTGATGTTCACTATCCATAGCTCCTTACAGGTCTCACCTGTCTGTTTGACGTTCACTATCCATAGCTCCTTACAGGTCTCACCTGTCTGTTTGATGTTCACTATCCATAGCTCCTTACAGGTCCCACCTGTCTGTATGACGTTCACTATCCATAGTTCCTTACAGGTCTCACCTGTCTGTTTGATGTTCACTATCCATAGCACCTTACAGGTCTCACCTCTCTGTTTGACGTTCACTATCCATAGCTCCTTACAGGTCTCAACTGTCTGTTTGATGTTCACTATCCATAGCTCCTTACAGGTCTCACCTGTCTGTTTGACGTTCACTATCCATAGCTCCTTACAGGTCTCACCTGTCTGTTTGATGTTCACTATCCATAGCTCCTTACAGGTCCCACCTGTCTGTATGACGTTCACTATCCATAGTTCCTTACAGGTCTCACCTGTCTGTTTGATGTTCACTATCCATAGCACCTTACAGGTCTCACCTCTCTG
Organism: Monoplex corrugatus; assembly: GCA_030674185.1. NCBI lineage: Eukaryota > Metazoa > Mollusca > Gastropoda > Littorinimorpha > Ranellidae > Monoplex > Monoplex corrugatus. The sequence goes on along the minus strand of CM060306.1, from coordinate 4,454,398 downwards.
TTTGACGTTCACTATCCATAGCTCCTTACAGGTCTCAACTGTCTGTTTGATGTTCACTATCCATAGCTCCTTACAGGTCTCACCTGTCTGTTTGACGTTCACTATCCATAGCTCCTTACAGGTCTCACCTGTCTGTTTGATTATCACTATCCATAGCTCCTTACAGGTCTCACCTGTCTGTTTGATGTTCACTATCCATAGCTCCTTACAGGTCTCACCTGTCTGTTTGACGTTCACTATCCATAGCACCTTACAGGTCTCACCTGTCTGTTTGACGTTCACTATCCATAGCTCCTTACAGGTCTCAGCTATCTGTTTGATGTTCATTATCCATAGCTCCTTACAGGTCTCACCTGTCTGTTTGACGTTCACTATCCATAGCTCCTTACAGGTCCCACCTGTCTGTATGACGTTCACTATCCATAGTTCCTTACAGGTTCCACCTGTCTGTTTGACGTTCACTATCCATAGCTCCTTACAGGTCCCACCTGTCTGTCTGACGTTCCCTATCCATAGCTCCTTACAGGTCCTACCTCTCTGTTTGACGTTCACTATCCATAGCTCCTTACAGGTCCCACCTCTCTATTAGACGTTCACTTCCTATAGCACCTTACAGGTCCCACCTGTCTGTTTGACGTTGACTTCCCATAGCACCTTACAGGTCCCACCTGTCTGTTTGACGTTGAC
>CM060306.1:4438711-4446211 GCA_030674185.1 Monoplex corrugatus | reverse complement strand
CACTTGTGACGGCTAAATACCCCACCCTCTATCTGCATTTGGAGATGAGGCACGGGCTACCTCTGCTCAAACGTACAATTGGTAGAACAGAAAAAGGAAGGACCAACCGCCGTGCTGCAGTGGTTAGCGTAACTGGCTACGATCTGGAGGGTTGTGCGTTCGAATCCCCATCAGTCCTGTCGTAATCATTGTGGAGTTTTTCGGCCCAAACCTGCTCCTATCCGGAGTTGAGCGCTAGCGTGCTATGGGCTCAGTGGGAAGACTGGGACCACACAGCTGAGTGTGCTATGGGCTCAGTGGGAAGACTGGGACCACACAGCTGAGTGTGCTATGGGCTCAGTGGGAAGACTGGGACCACACAGCTGAGTGTGCTATGGGCTCATTGGGAAGACTGGGACCACACAGCTGAGTGTGCTATGGGCTCATTGGGAAGACTGGGACCACACAGTTGAGCGTGCTATAGGCTCATTGGGAAGACTGGGACCACACAGTTGAGTGTGCTATAGGCTCATTGGGAAGACAGGGACCACACAGTTGAGTGTGCTATGGGCTCATTGGGAAGACTGGGACCACACAGTTGAGTGTGCTATAGGCTCATTGGGAAGACAGGGACCACACAGTTCAGTGTGCTATGGGCTCATTGGGAAGACAGGGACCACACAGTTGAGCGTGCTATAGGCTCATTGGGAAGACAGGGACCACACAGTTGAGCGTGCTATAGGCTCATTGGGAAGACAGGGACCACACAGCTGAGTGTGCTATGGGCTCATTGGGAAGACAGGGACCACACAGTTGAGCGTGCTATAGGCTCATTGGGAAGACAGGGACCACACAGTTGAGTGTGCTATGGGCTCATTGGGAAGACAGGGACCACACAGTTGAGCGTGCTATAGGCTCATTGGGAAGACCGGGACCACACAGTTGAGCGTGCTATGGGCTCATTGGGAAGACCGGGACCACACAGTTGAGCGTGCTATGGGCTCATTGGGAAGACTGGGACCACACAGTTGAGCGTGCTATGGGCTCATTGGGAAGACCGGGACCACACAGTTGAGTGTGCTATGGGCTCATTGGGAAGACCGGGACCACACAGCTGAGTGTGCTATGGGCTCATTGGGAAGACCGGGACCACACAGTTGAGCGTGCTATGGGCTCATTGGGAAGACTGGGACCACACAGTTGAGCGTGCTATGGGCTCATTGGGAAGACTGGGACCACACAGTTGAGTGTGCTATGGGCTCATTGGGAAGACTGGGACCACACAGTTGAGTGTGCTATAGGCTCATTGGGAAGACAGGGACCACACAGTTGAGTGTGCTATGGGCTCATTGGGAAGACTGGGACCACACAGTTGAGTGTGCTATAGGCTCATTGGGAAGACAGGGACCACACAGTTCAGTGTGCTATAGGCTCATTGGGAAGACAGGGACCACACAGTTGAGCGTGCTATAGGCTCATTGGGAAGACAGGGACCACACAGTTGAGCGTGCTATAGGCTCATTGGGAAGACAGGGACCACACAGCTGAGTGTGCTATGGGCTCATTGGGAAGACAGGGACCACACAGTTGAGCGTGCTATAGGCTCATTGGGAAGACAGGGACCACACAGTTGAGTGTGCTATGGGCTCATTGGGAAGACAGGGACCACACAGTTGAGCGTGCTATAGGCTCATTGGGAAGACCGGGACCACACAGTTGAGCGTGCTATGGGCTCATTGGGAAGACCGGGACCACACAGTTGAGCGTGCTATGGGCTCATTGGGAAGACTGGGACCACACAGTTGAGCGTGCTATGGGCTCATTGGGAAGACCGGGACCACACAGTTGAGCGTGCTATATAGGCTCATTGGGAAGACTGGGACCACACAGTTGAGCGTGCTATGGGCTCATTGGGAAGACAGGGACCACACAGTTGAGCGTGCTATGGGCTCATTGGGAAGACAGGGACCACACAGTCGAGGTTAATCCACTTCAAGAATGCGTCACTGATAGCGTTGTTCAAATCTGGCCAACACCGTAAATGTATGTATTTCTCGGGCCTGTTTGACACCGGGATGTATGACAGTAAGCGTACGGTGCATGCAGCCCTGTCAGGCAGTCTCAATCCTAGACGGAACGCCATAGCATCATGATTATCGTCCTATCGTCATCAACATTATAGCATTGTAAAACTTGTCCCAGCTTCTGTGGCCGTTAAGGTAACGCAGAAATTGAAACAGATAAAAGCAAAACAAAACAAAACAAAACAAAACAGTAATAAGAAAAGAAACTGCCGAAGTACCATGATCCTGTATAAAATATCAAAAATAAACAGAGAAAGAAAGGAGGAGAAACGAAGTGACAAAGAAATAAACACAAGAAGGACAGATAGAAAAAAGAGAGCAATTACATGAAACTTTATTTCCCACTTTACAGAAGGAGGCAAAAGACGTTTCTGTGTCTACCCTATACTGACGACAACAGTGTAAAATAACTAATCTGAAAATAAGGGGGGAAAACCCTGCTAGACCAAGGCTGGAGTTGTCCTACTCCAGTTTTAAGAGGTCCTTTTTAGTTTCTTGTTTCTGGCTCCCGTCTTCCGTCTGTTGTTTATGACTGTGTTCATCTCTCTCTCTCTCTCTCTCTCTCTCTCTCTCTCTCTCCCTCTCTCTCTCTCTCTCACACACACACACACACACAGACACACACACACACAGACACACACACACACACACACACACACACACACACTACAGTCTCTTAAGAGAGTTATCGCGGTAAATATACGCACTTCCTTTTTTATTCTTATTTTATATATTTTGTTTATAAGGCTTCAAATAATTTATAACACTGTGCAAGAAGCACGTGCAACCTCTTACATTCTGAGCCTCTCTCTCTCTCTCTCTCTGTCTTCTTTCTCTCCTCTCTCTCTCTCTTCTTCTTCTTCTCTCTCTCTTTCTCCCCCTCTCTCTCTTCTGTCTTCTCTCTCTCTCCTCTCTCTCTTCTTCTCTCTATTTCTCCCCCCCTCTCTCTCTCTCTTCTCTCTCGCTTTCTCCCCCTCTCTCTTCTCTCTTCTTTCTCTCTTTCACCCCTCTCTCTCTCTCTTAATTCTCTCCCCTTTTTCCTACTTTTTTTCTCTCCTTCTCCTTCTTCACCAGCACAAAACAACAAACACATACCCCCCCCCCCCTCTCCAGAAATCTCTTCCCATGCACCCTCCATACGCCATCCGTCTTGCCGACAAGGAGGGCAGGGGAGATAAGTTTTATGTTCCGATCAGACATGCCCCGGATTTACGTGTGTCCTGATGGGACATCTTGTGGAGTTATTGCCCCTACCTGCCCACAAACGCCGCAGGTTGGAAAGCAACAGGTAATAATTGGGGATTTCTGCTACACAGACATATAGCACACTTTACTGTCCTGCACCTGAACACACCTTCTACTGCCCTGCACCTGAACACACCTTCTACTGCCCTGCACCTGAATAGACCTTCTACTGCCCTGCACCTGAACAGACCTACTGCCCTGCACCTGAATAGACCTTCTACCGCCCTGCACCTGTACAGACCTTCTACTGCCCTGCACCTATACAGACTTTCTGCCCTGTACCTGTACAGACCTTCTACTGCCCTGCACCTGTACAGACCTTCTACTGCCCTGCACCTGTATAGACCTTCTACTGACCTGCACCTGAACAGACCTTCTACTGCCCTGCACCTCAACAGACCTTCTACTGCCCTGCACCTCAACAGACCTTCTACTGCCCTGCACCTCAACAGACCTTCTACTGCCCTGCACCTCAACAGGCCTTCTACTGCCCTGCACCTGAACAGACCTTCTACCCATGGGGGGATGTCGGCGGATCTTTCCCCACAATGAATTCTACGACCACCTTATTATTCCCTTAGTTTGTGTAGGTCTTTTTTTTTGTATACTTTAAGGTAGTCTGCCTTTTACAGGCTCAAGATATCTGCCAGATTATCACTTGTGGATCTAGGGGGAACGTATATGGAATTGTCCGAGCGTGACGAATCCCTCTACATCAAGTTTACGCTTTGTCTCGTTCTTTTGAAATTTTTATAAATACAGCAATCTTTCTTTTCGACGAATAATCTCTAAGTTTACAATCTGAATTTAATCGACAGGGATCCTATGGAGAAAAAAAAGAGGGAGAGAGAAAGAGAGAGAGAGAGAGAGAGAGAGAGAGAGAGAGAGAGAGAGAGAAACAGGAGGAGAGGGAGAGAAGAGGGAGAGAGAGAGAAAGAGAGGGATGGAGGGGTGGGAAGAGAGAGGAAAATCAGACCTCAGAACGTTTACAGTACATTGGCCTTGGGCCACACAGACACGTGATGGAGTAGGGCGGCAAGAGGTGCTCTTTGTGATTCATACATATTTTATATTGCATATAATTACATCAATGAAAATTGTAACTGTCCGTGCTGTCCGACTGTCCGTGCTTTTTCCCTCGGTCTGTACTTCATCAAGATAACAGTCAACAGATCCATAGCACGGAGAGAAAGGGGGGAGCGGGGAGGAGGCGGAGCGAGAGTCATTCAACAACTTCTGTGATTTCTGTTCCAAGCTCAACCCACCTTTCTGTCTCTGTCTCTCTCTGTCTGTCTGCCTGTCTGTCTGTCTCTCTCTGTCTCTGTCTGTCTGTCTCTGTCTGTCTCTGTCTGTCTGTCTCTGTCTGTCTCTGTCTGTCTGTCTCTGTCTCTCTCTGTCTGTCTGTGTCTGCCTGTCTCTGTCTGTCTCTGTCTCTCTCTGTCTGTCTGTCTCTCTCTGTCTGCCTGTCTGTCTGTCTCTCTTTGTCTCTGTCTCTGTCTGTCTCTGTCTGTCTCTCGATCTGTCTCTGCCTCTCTGTCTCTCTCTGTCTGTCTGTCTCTCTCTCTACCTCCTCTTTTTCTCGCTCAGTCTGTCTGTCTGTCTGTCTGTCTCTCTTTCTCTCTCTGTCTGTCTGTCTGTGTGTCTCTGTCTTTCTGTCTGTCTGTCTGTCTGTCTCTGTCTGTCTGTCTGCCTCTCTCTCTCTCACCCACTCTCTGTAGACTACGTTGTTTCAATAATATAAATAGTTCATCAATGGCACACATGTTAGCTGGCATATCTGTTAATATTCATAACGTTGGAAAATAGCTTCATTTCATTTCTCAAATAAAAATGTGAAATGGTAAAGGCTGTCCCACAACCCTGAGGTCGAAGATTTCTTTCCCCGGGGCCAGCATTACGACGGCGATAAACATATCCTCTTACTTGTTGCTTTACCTTCCACGACCCTGAACAGGGTCAGGTATCCATCTACAGCTGGGGGACTGAAAGTAGCGTGAACAAAATTTTTCTCGAACCAGACATGAACCACGCAGGCACCCTGGAAGGCGGGAACTCTGTTTGGAGTTGTCTGGGGTTATTTCAAGATGGAATCACAGCGCTCGGACAAATTCCTATGCGCTCCACCCAAATGTGCCAGCATTTACGTGGTAGATTCCCTGAGCCTGCACAAAACCCTATGCGCTGGCAAGGTCTTGAAACGGGGAAAGGAGAGAAGGGACCTATCAAACACTAAGCTGACACCAGCAGAATGATGGAAACATTAAGATGGGCAGCCAACAGGCCAGTGGACCTATCAAACACTAAGCTGACACCACCAGAATGATGGAAACATTCAGATGGCCAGCCAACAGACCAGTGGACCTATCAAACAGTAAGCTGACACCACCAGAACGATGGAAACATTAAGATGGACAGCCAACAGGCCAGTGGACCTATCAAACACTAAGCTGACACCACCAGAATGATGGAAACATTCAGATGGCCAGCCAACAGGCCAGTGGACCTATCAAACACTAAGCTGACACCACCAGAAAGATTGAAACATTAAGATGGACAGCCAACAGGCCAGTGGACCTATCAAACAGTAAGCTGACACCTCCAGAATGATAGAAACATTAAGATGGGCAGCCAACATGCCAGTGGACCTATCAAACACTAAGCTGACACCACCAGAAAGATGGAAACATTAAGATGGGCAGCCAACAGGCCAGTGGACCTATCAAACAGTAAGCTGACACCTCCAGAATGATAGAAACATTAATACGGGAAGCCAACAGGCCAGTGGACCTATCAAACAGTAAGCTGACACCACCAGAATGATGGAAACATTAAGACGGGCAGTCAACAGGCCAGTGGACCTATCAAACAGTAAGCCGACACCACCAGAATGATGGAAACATTAAGACGGGCAGCCAACACGCCAGTGGACCTATCAAACACTAAGCTAACAGCACCAGAATGATGGAAACATGAAGATGGGCAGCCAACAGACCAGTGGACCTATCAAACAGTAAGATGACACCACCAGAACGATGGAAACATGAAGATGGGCAGCCAACAGGCCAGTAGACCTATCAAACACTAAACTGACACCACCAGAATGATGGAAACATGAAGATGGGCAGCCAACAGGCCAGTGGACCTATCAAACAGTAAGCTGACACCACCACAATGATGGGCAGCCAACAGACCAGTGGACCTATGAAACAGTAAGCTGACACCACCAGAATGATAGACACATTAAGATGGACAGTCAACAGGCCAGTGGACCTATGAAACACTAGGCTGACACCACCAGAATGATGGAAACATTAAGATGGGCAGTCAACAGGCCAGTGGATCTATCAAACACCAAGCTGACACCACCAGAATGATGGAAACATTAACATGGGCAGCCAACAGGCCAGTGGACCTATCAAACAGTAAGCTGACACCACCACAATGATGGGCAGCCAACAGACCAATGGACCTATCAAACACTAAGCTGACACCACCAGAATGATGAAAACATTAAGACGGGCAGTAAACAGACCAGTTTTTAATGTTGAGGGCTGGGGGATTGAACTCCAGACACCAGATCTTGTGTCCACGGCTCTATCACCAGGAGCTCTACATCTAGGCCAGCCAGGCCTCCAACCAACACATCAGCCGTTCGGTGAGGGAGGGGGAGGGGGCGGAGCGGGAGTCATTCAACAAATTCTGTGATGTATGTTCCCCTGTCAACAAGCCCGCCCCGCCCCGCCCTCCCCTTCAATCTCTCTCTCTCTCTCTGTCCTGTATTCTACGTGAATTCTCTCTCTATCTCTCTCTCTGTCCTGTATTCTACGTGAATTCTCTCTCTCACTCTCTCCTGTATTCTACGTGAATTTTCTCTCTCACTCTCTCTCTTTGTCCTGTATTCTACGTGAATTCTCTCTCTCACTCTCTCTCTCTTTGTCCTGTATTCTACGTGAATTCTCTCTCTCACTCTCTCTCTTTGTCCTGTATTCTACATGAATTCTCTCTCTCACTCTCTCTCTTTGTCCTGTATTCTACGTGAATTCTCTCTCTCACTCTCTCTCTTTGTCCTGTATTCTACGTGAATTCTCTCTTTCACTCTCTCTCTTTGTCCTGTATTCTACGTGAATTCTCTCTCTCTCTCTCTTTGTCCTGTATTCTACGTGAATTCTCTCTCTCTCTCTTTGTCCTGTAT
>CM060306.1:4421211-4433711 GCA_030674185.1 Monoplex corrugatus | reverse complement strand
TATGTCAACACATCAATATCTGATTATTTCTAGTCGTTATCTGTCTAGCTAGGTACATATGTCAACACCTCAATATCTATGATTATTTCTAGTCGTTATCTGTCTAGCTAGGTACATATATCAACACAACATCTGATTATTTCTAGTCGTTATCTGTCTAGCTAGGTACATATGTCAACACCTCAATATCTGATTATTTCTAGTCGTTATCTGTCTAGCTAGGTACATATGTCAACACCTCAATATCTGATTATTTCTAGTCGTTATCTGTCTAGCTAGGTACATATGTCAACACCTCAACATCTGATTATTTCTAGTCGTTATCTGTCTAGCTAGGTACATATGTCAACACCTCAACATCTACCTGATTATTTCTAGTCATTATCTGTCTAGCTAGGTACATATGTCAACACCTCAACATCTACCTGATTATTTCTAGTCATTATCTGTCTAGCTAGGTACATATGTCAACACCTCAACATCTACCTGATTATTTCTATTCGTTATCTGTCTAGCTAGGTACATATGTCAACACCTCAACATCTACCTGATTATTTCTAGTCGTTATCTGTCTAGCTAGGTACATATGTCAACACCTCAACATCTACCTGATTATTTCTAGTCGTTATCTCTCTCTAACTAGGTATATATGTCAACACCTCAATATCTGATTATTTCTATTCGTTATCTGTCTAGCTAGGTACACAATGTCAACACGTGAATTTCTACCTGTATATTTCTAGTCAGTATCTGTCTAGCTAGGTACACATGTCAACACCTCAATATCTGATTAATTTCTATCATTATCTGTCTAGCTAGGTACACATGTCAACACCTCAATATCTGATTATTTCTATTCATTATCTGTCTAGCTAGGTACATATGTCAACACCTCAACACCTACCTGATTATTTCTATTCATTATCTGTCTAGCTAGGTACATATGTCAACACCTCAACACCTACCTGATTATTTCTATTCATTATCTGTCTAGCTAGGTACATATGTCAACACCTCAATATCTGATTATTTCTATTCATTATCTGTCTAGCTAGGTACATATGTCAACACCTCAACACCTACCTGATTATTTCTAGTCGTTATCTCTCTCTAACTGCGCACATAGGCCAACAGTGATCATCGTAATATTAAGCATACCAAAGTGTAGCAGTGTTGAAGACCATTTTATACATATATACATACATACATATATATATATATATATATATATATACACTTCAATTTTCCAAGACAATCAACAAGGGCATTGAGTATTTTCTCCTAAATTTCGGCCCTTGGCCTTCCTTCCTGGGATACAGTGGATACAGAAATTAAGGCCCACTCTTGTTTTGGAACCACAGGAGCTATGTAGTTTGCTTTCAGGTAGGTAGTGGTTCCTCTTTCCTGTCATGTTGTCTTTTTCTCACAAGGGTCTTTCTTGTTCCTACCTTCCAGATCACTTACCTATATTTCTTCCAAATGCTTTCTTGGCTCCCCGAAGACGGAGTATGACTGCCTTTCTGGCGAGATACAGAGTAGTCAGACACGCCAAAATCCGCTCCCTGCTTTTGTATGAATTCATAAGCTTACATAAGGGAATGTTCACTGGAGCTCTTGCCATACGATAGGACCTCAGGACCTGACCAGCTCATGGTTTTATGTGCAGGAATCAGGCTTGTGCCATGGTCATTTTGGATCTTCTCCATCACATGGCACAAGTAGCGTCTGTGCATATGGTATTCAGTTCAGTTGAGTTCATATTGCTTATAACCCAGCCGACTACTACAGCCATATCAGGACTAACACCACGTCAAAAAATGAAAACAAAGTTCATTCTGAGAGCGGAGAAGTCATCTTGAGAAACTGAAACTGAAACTGAAACTGAAAAGCTGTAACCTGTATAAGAAGAGGAAGACACATCTGGCTGGTTGTTTATCTTTAGTACGATAGTCGAGGAGATCGTATAGGCGCGTGCGATTCGTGTGTGTGTGTGTGTGGTGGGTGTGTGTGTGTTTGTGTGTGTATGTGTGTGTGTGTGTGTGTGTGTATGTGTGTGTGTGTGTGTGTGTGTGTGTGTGTGTGTGTGTTGTGTGTGTGTGTGTGTGTGTGTGTGTGTAGTATGTGTGTGTGTGTGTGTGTATGTGTGTGTGTGTGTGTATGTGTGTGTGTGTGTGTGTATGTGTGTGTATGTGTGTGGTGTGTAGGTTGTGCGTGTGCGCGTGTGTGTGTGTGTGTGTGTGTGAGCGGTGTTTGTGCCATTTATTTCCGTTGAGTGGTGTATTATCTGTCTAAACCTTGGGGCTGCACCTGTTTGTGTTTCTCATTCGTTCAGGCCCCGTGTTGATAAGGAATCAGTTCCTGGTGTTGTCAGTGTGTGCTGCAGAAAGCAGTGTGCAGACTTTGACCTGTAGGCTACGTCACGGAACAACACTTCATGCCACACGTGCTGTTACACAACTGACAAATAGCCACACAACAGTCCTCACACGTGAATAGACAGACAGACAGACAAATAGACAGACAGACAGACAGGCAGAAAGACAGACAGACAGACAGAAGTTTCATCATATAACTGACAGTAGCGGTCAACTTGTTGACATGTACAGACAAACAGACAGACAGACAGACAGACAGACGGACAGACAGACAGACAGACGGACAGACAGACAGACAGACAGATAGACAGGCAGATAGACAGGCAGACAGACAGACAGACAGAAGTTTCATCATATAACTGACAGTAGCGGTCAACTTGTTGACATGTACAGACAAACTGCCAGACAGACAGACAGGCAGACAGACAGGCAGACAGAGAGGCAGACAGACAGACAGCCAGCCAGACAAACAGCCAGACAGAGAGGCAGACAGACAGCCAGACAGCCAGCCAGCCAGACAGCCAGCCAGATAGACAGACAGCCAGCCAGACAGCCAGACAAACAGCCAGCCAGACAGACAGCGAGGCAGACAGACAGAGAGGCAGACAGACAGACATCCAGACATACACACGACGTTTCATCCCATACCTAACTGTTGGCGGTCAGTTTGTACACGTGCACAGACATACTGACAAACAGGCAAAACAGACACACATATTTTTATCACAAACTGGTGGTCAGCTTCTTTACACACACACACACACACACAAACTCACAAAACCCAAAGAAAGATGTGTGACCTCTTGAATAAAGAATGCAGAGTTTGTTCAAGAGAGATTCGTTGCACTCGGACAATTCCATATGCGATCCATCAATCTCCCTGCTACTGTCTGGCAGACTCCTCAAGCTTGCTCAAAACCCTTTTCTGGCAAGTGTCTTGAAATGGGAAGGGGGGGGGGGGACAAAAGGACCTACAGAACAGTAAGAGGACACCATCAGAATGATGAGAACATTAAGATGGGCACCGAACAGGCCAGTTTTTATACAGCAAATGGCACAACCTTGACACAGGTTAATAAGTTCAAATACCTGGGAACGGTCATTTCATCAGACGGCAGATGCACATCAGAAATAGCTGGCAGAATCGGCCAAGCCAAAACAACATTCAAGAAGATGACAAGCATTCTTACCAACAAATGCCTATCAATTAACATCAGAAAGAGAGTCCTTGAATGTTATATAGAACCAATACTGTTGTACGGATGCGAGGCGTGGACAGTCAGCAAGCAAAGCCAGAGCAAGATTGAGGCAGCCGAGATGTGGTTTCTAAGAAGAATGTTGAGAGTTCCATGGACAGCAAAGAAAACAAACGAGACAGTCTTGATGGAGGCAGACACAAGTAGATCACTCATAAGGAAGATTAGGAAAAGACAGGCAACATTTATTGGCCATTTTATGAGGAAGGGGGATTTGGAGCACCTGGTCACAACGGGAAAGCTGGAGGGAAAGAGAGCACCAGGTAGACCCAAGGAGAGAATGCTGGACGGACTTGCAGAGTGGCTGGGGATGAGGAGGGTGGGGGAGATGCTAGGGGCAACGAGAGGTAGAGATGGTTGGAAGTCCATGGTCGCCAACGCCATGCAGCAGGGCATCTGATGATGATGATGATGATGATGATGATGAGACCAAGATTGAATTGCAGACATCAAGTCTTGTGTCCATGGTTCTATCAACAGCACCAACTTGCACTGAAGCCAAGTGATCCACATGGGGATTAAACCCACGATCTCCGTTGTTATTGGCTGAGGGGCAGTTGACACCCCCAGTCCCCTGACAGGTGTGTTCAAGTCAGACACATGAATGATACACTTAGTGTTTACCTGTTCAAACAGTATCCTCTACTGATCACAACTCAGGTGATACCTGGCAGGTAATTTACACCTCCAGCCGTCAGCCAGGTGTGTCATCACACACATCAACAATACACACACACATATCATAACAATAATTATCATCACTCACCTGATAACTGGCAGGAAATTTACACCTCCAGCCGTCAGCCAGGTGTGTCATTACACACATCAACAATACACACACATATCATAACAATAATTATCATCACTCACCTGATAACTGGCAGGTAATTTACACTCCAGCCGTCAGCCAGGTGTGTCATCACACACATCAACAATAACACAGACATCATAACAATAATTATCATCACTCACCTGATAACTGGCAGGTAATTTACACCTCCAGCCATCAGCCAGGTGTGTCAGGGTCAGACACAGGTTGTGGCCGCCATCTTGAAAGGCCATCTGTTTGGGTTTGTCCACCAGCCGACCCCCCAACCGTTCTTCCACCTGTACCACGCCCTGTTCAACATACACACACACACACACACACACACACACACACACAAACACACACTTACGCACGCACACACACACGTAAACAAAAACACGAACACACACACGCAAACACACACACACACAAACACACACACACACACACACACACACACACAACACACACACACACACACACACACACACACACACACACACACACAAACACACACACACACACACACACACATAAACACACACACACACACAAACACACACACAAACACACACACACACACACACACACACACAGAATCATCAGACATGATAACAGTAACTCACCACTACCATTCACACTATAACACATTGTTACAAGAATTCTCTCTCTCTGTCTCTCTCTCTCTCCCCCCTCTTCTCTCCTCCTCTCTTCTCTCTTCCTCTCTTCTCTTCTCCTCTCTCTCTCTTCTCTCATCTTTTCTTTTCTCTTCTCCTCTCTCTCTCTCTCCTCTCCTCTCCTCCTCTCTCTCTCTCTCTCCCCTCTAATCTCCTCTCCTCTCCTCTTCTCCTGCTCTCTCTCTCTCTCTCTCTCTCTCTCCCTCTCTTCTCTCCTCTCGTCTTCTCTTCTCCTGCTCTCTCTCTCTCTCTCTCCTCTCCTCTCTCTCTCCCTCTCCCTCTCTCTGATACCATATTTAGAATCCTGGCAACAGTTGCAGTTTGCTCAAGACGATGACACAGTGTCAGGATAATTCCATTTGTGCAAACACCACAAATCTCACCGCCAAATGCTGAAATCCTGTTCATAAGCATTACGTGCTGGTAATGACGTGAGGTTCTGAAGTAATCCTCTCTATGCCTTACCCTATCCACAACACTCCTGCGGAAAGCTTGTGGACAAGATAAGAAAGTGAACAGGTTAACGGCAAAAACAAGAAAATCCCCATGTTAAAAGATAATTTCACGACAATAAACTTATCCAGTGACTTGTCACACAGTGATATAAACATGTCTTACAAATCCCTGCAGTTCTGTTAGCCAAGTGGTCAGAACGCCATGTTCACATTTTCAGTTTCAGTTTCTCAAGAGGAAGTCTCCGCGCTCGGAACGAATTCCATGTACACTAACGTCACAGGTGTCATGTGCATGGTGATCATGGCATAAGCCTTAAGCCTGCGCATAAACCAATGAGCTGGTCAGGTCCTGAGGTCCTACCTAGCCTATGTTTTACCTCGTAATGTTCATAATGCAGTGTGAGTTCAACCCTTGGGCTGGCCACGTTTTTTCAATTTAGATCTTATCCATCACATGGCATGTGTAACATCAGCGCATATGGAATGTATTCCGTTCACAGAGACGTCATGTTGAGAAAGTGAAAGTGAAATGCACGCAGGCTTGGATGGGACACAGACAGCGGCCAACCCTGACAAGTCTGCATGAACGGTATTATAGACCAGTGATGGTACATTTCTAATCAATACACACATAGCTCTATCCTTGTTTGAGAAGTCCTAGGCGTAGTGGTCAGTTGGGTAAAGATCGAACTTCCACTCTGAAAGTCATGGGTTTGATTCACGTGGATATTGCCGCTTGGTCTAAACAGGTGGAGGTTTTCTTCTTGGTCAACATGTGTGCAGACTTGCCGATATGCGGAAACCTCATTCGTGTGTATACGCATGCAGGTCATCAAATATGCACGTTAAAGAACCTGTAAGTCATGTCAGTGTAAACATGAAAAACACCCAGCACGTCCCCCAAAGATACAGACTGTACAACAACATAGTGCAGTGTGGTCAGCTCACCTAACAGATACAGACTGTACAACAACATAGTGCAGTGTGGTCAGCTCACCTAACAGCTTGAGTTCTCTGTGTTCCACTTAAAAGTCTGATTGTTGTGATGCGTAATGAGTCTGAATGAATTCGGAGAGTAGCACCACACAAGAAAGACTTATGATAATAACAGTCATATTTTATAAAACTCATATTTTACAAGACCTCCATGGAATATTTACATGGTATCTTCCGTGTATAATAGCGTTTATTTTACATACACAAATTCCTGAACCCTTACTGGTTCAGATGATAAAATCACGGACTTAAGAACTGATGTTTGGAGCTACAAAATCAGCCCTCAGTATAAAAACTGGACTGTTCGCTGTCCATCTAAATGCTCTACTCATTCTGATGGTGTCTGTATTGC
The DNA here is from genome assembly GCA_030674185.1 of Monoplex corrugatus. Lineage (NCBI taxonomy): Eukaryota > Metazoa > Mollusca > Gastropoda > Littorinimorpha > Ranellidae > Monoplex > Monoplex corrugatus. The sequence continues at coordinate 4,426,792 of CM060306.1, read as the reverse complement.
ATATGTTCTATCCTCTCTGCCAACAAACCCTTCTACGGCTTTACCAGTGCATAATGATTTGCTCCAACAAATTCTAAACACCACACTCCCAACTTTCATTACAAGGAAACACGTAACAGCAGTGACATAGCAACACGTAACAGCAACGTCTTTTTACCGCGCTATAACATGCTCCTTCAAGTATATTGTGTTACAAGAACAAAGTTTATGACTTTAACATGAAAGGGAGAGAAGGAATGAACTACGAATAAACACAGCATAAAATGCACAGTGATACACGCGGTGGTGTGATTAATACCACATAAACACAGCATAAAATGCACAGTGATACACGCGGTGGTGTGATTAATACCACATAAACACAGCATAAAATGCACAGTGATACACGCGGTGGTGTGATAAATACCACATAAACACAACATAAAACGCGCAGAATTCGGAGTTTGGTGTTTCTTCAAGACGAATTCATCGCACTCGCATAATTCCTCATGCGCTCCACCCAAATTTGTCATCAGTTATCTGGCTTACTTCCTGAGCCTGCGCAAAACCCTATGCGCTGACAAGGTCTTGAAATGGGGAGGGGGGGGGAGAAGGAACCTATGAAGCAGTAAGCTGACAGCACCAGAATGATGGAAACATCAAGATGGGCAGCCAACAGGCCAGTGGACTTATGAAACAGTAAGCTGACAGCACCAGAATGATGGACACTTCAAGATGGGCAGCCAACAGGCCAGTGGACCTATGAAACAGTAAGCTGACAGCACCAGAATGATGGAAACATCAAGATGGGCAGCCAACAGGCCAGTTTTTAATGATGTAGGCAGGGGTTGAATTGGAGGTATCAGGTCTTAAGTCCACGGGTCTATCAAAAGAACATACCAGCTCTAAAATGCACAGTGACTGTCAACAGAACAATAAGAACTTCCAGCACCACACTCTTACCCCAGCAACCAACCTAAAATGGAGAGCAAGAAACCAGAGAGCAAGCGTTACTGGTACACGTAAACAACAGCGTATACAACACCACACCATGAATGAACATTCACCTACACGCCAAGTGGAAGAGGTGAAAAAAAATCAAGAAAGGAAAAGGATTTTTCCCTTATGCCGAGGGCGTAGTAAAATTAAGTGGCCATTAAGATCAAGTATGTCCTATGAAATTTTAATTAACCTTACAGTAAAGGTCAAGATTATCCCATAATCCTACAGTTCAGGTCAAGGATGTCCCCATAACCTTACACATAAAATCAATGATGTCCCATAGCGTTATAATGACAGCGAAGGGTGTTGCATAACCAAAAGGTCTTAGCAGAATAAAAAGGCAGACATCAACTTTTTCTCAAGACCAAAATAACGAGGGCGGTGCCCATCTCTTGTCCCCTGATGGTTTACTTTACCTTACCCAGAACAAGGTCAGGTACCTGTTCACAGCTGGGTGGACTGGGGGACACGCACGCAACCCCCCCCCCCCCACTCCCATCAGAGTGAATCCAAGCTAAGGTCTGAACACTTACACCCATGGAGACAGCATTATTACATCATAATCTAAGGTCAAGAAACGAGTCAATATTCAGTAAGGAGTCAGCTCACACACATTGTTCAAACTCAACCAGAAATTGTAGAACAGTCAGGAAACAGCATCACTTACATCCAAACTTAAGACACAAGATATAGGCCAGGGACTGAACATTCCACACATCCAACTTAAAGTCAGAAGGGATGGGCCAGGGAATAAGCATTTTTCACATTAAAGACAAAGTCATGAAAGAACCTGGAAACAAACATTATTGACATCAGACTTAAACTCAGATGGACCAAGGAACAGGCGTTAATGACATCCAACTTAAAACTCAGATGGGCCAGGGACTGAGCATTACTCCCATCTAACTTAAAACTCAGATGGGCCCGGGAACAAGCATATCTACGTCCAATTTAAACTCAGATGGGCCATAGATCAAGCATTATTGACATCTAACTTAAATCTAGATAGACCAGGGAACACGCGCTGCTGACATCCAACTTCAACACAGATGGTCAAGGGAACAAGCATTACTAACATCTTATTTCAACTCAGATGGGCCGTGGACTGAGCTTATCAAACTTAAGCTCAGATGGGCCAGGGAACATACATCACTGACATACAACTTTAAGGCAGACGGCCTGGAACAAGCACAACTGATATCTACCTATAATTAAGATGGGCAAGGAAACAATCATTACTAACATCCAACCTCAAGTCTGTGAGGATTCAATAAACAAAATCTCCTTTTCCCTGCATCCAGCCTAAAATCATGACAGAGCCAGGGATCAAGCATTATCAATAATATTATTTGATCTAAAGACAGAACAGATGGGTCATGGATCATACAATACTCACGTCTAAGTTGTGTGACCACCACCACAAAGATGGGTCATGGATCATACAATACTTACATCTAAGGTGTGTGACCACCACCACACAGATGGGTCATGGACCATACAATACTCACATCTAAGGTGTGTGACCACCACCACAAAGATGGGTCATGGACCATACGATACTCACATCTAAGGTGTGTGACCCCCACCACACAGATGGGTCATGGACCATACAATACTCACATCTAAGGTGTGTGACCACCACCACAAAGATGGGTCATGGACCATACAATACTCACGTCTAAGGCATCCTGTGTATCCTCCACCACATAGACACGGATGCTGTACTCCATGGACGGGGGAAGTGCTGGAGCAAAGGCGGCCAGTCTGTAGATCTTTACCGCCTGGCCACCGGGCTGTGACTCTCCGATCAGGGCGTAGCGGTTTAAGTACTGGGTCATGACGTGGCAATGGTTCAAATCTACATGTGTGTACACCTGACAGCCTGTCACCTCCTGGCCCACAGTCGTCAGGCGCTGTAACACACAATGCACAACTCTGATTTGTGTGTGTGTGGGTGTTGTGTGTGTGTTGGTGTGTGTGAGTGTGTGGTGTGTGTGTGTGTGTGTGTGTTTGTGTGTGTTTTGTTTGTGTGTGTGGTGTGTGGTGTGTTTGTGTGTTGTGTGTGTGTGTTGTGTGTGTGTTTGTGTGTGTGTGTGTGTTGTGTGTGTGTTTGTGTGTTTGTGTGTGTGTGTGTTGTGTGTGGTTTGTGTGTGTGTTTGTGTGTGTGTGTGTTTGTGTGTGTGTTTGTGTGTGTGTTTGTGTGTGTGTGTGTGTGTGTGTGTGTGTGTGTTGTGTTGTGTTTGTGTGTTTGTGTGTGTGTGTGTGTGTGGTGTGTGTGTGTGGTGTTTGTGTGTGTGTTGTTGTGTGGTGTGTGTGTGTGTGTGTGTGTGTTGTGTGTGTGTTGTGTGTGTGTGTTTGTGTGTGTGTGTGTGTGTGTGTGTGTGTGTGTGTGTGTGTGTGTGTGTGTGTGTGTTTGTGTGTGTGTTTGTGTGTGTGTGTGTGTGTGTGTGTGAGTGTGTGAGTGTGTGTGTGTTGTGTGTGTGTGTGTGTGTGTGTGTGTGTGTGTGTTGTGGTGTGTGAGTGTGTGAGTGTGTGTGTGTGTGTTGTGTGTGTGTGTGTGTGAGTGTTGTGTGTTGTGAGTGAGTGAGTGTGTGTGTGTGTGTGTGTGTGTGTGTGTGTGTGTGTGTGTGTGTGTGTGTGTGTGTGTGTGTGTGTGTGCGTGATTGTATTCATACCTGTTTTCTTTTTCTTTTTTTTTTTTGGTCCCATTTTCTGTCACTTTAATGGACACAGAACTTAGAACAGTTTTTTTTTCGTTTACACAACTATGATGACGACCATGAGGACGACAACCATGATGCATGGACTTCCATCTAGGACTAAGACTGCGTGACAGGGCTGTACTGTATGCTCACTATCATAATATATCCTGGCATCAACCAGGCCTGAGAGATACAGACAGCTGTCACCTTGGTCAAAGATCTGAGCAACACCATCAATGATGCATCCGTGAAGTGGATGAGACTCGACTGTATGGTCCCAGTCTTCCCAATGAGCCCATAGCACGCCCAACTCTGGTTAGGAGTCAGCTGAAACTGAAAAATGACACAATGATTTTGACAGGACAAGGGGGATTCAAACCCACAACTTTCCAATTGTAGTCCGTTACACTAGCCACTGCAGCATGCCCACTGGTTCAGACATAAATACAATGAAAGGCAGCTCGTTTTGGGTGCATCAACAGACAGAAATAAACCGGATTTTTGCCTTTCAACATAAAACGCATTTAACGTTAACATGAACGACTAAGTGCGTGCCAGTTATGGCTCAGTATTCAATGACACCAAGATGACCCATCTGGTCTGAATTTTATCCTTGATGATCAAAATCAAGAAGCTGGAGCCGCACAGCCCACACAAAGATGAAGATCAGTTTTATTATGAGGGTGGGGTATTATTGGCTAATGACATAAATGACGGATCAGAAAAGCTTTCAATAATGAGATGCCCTTTCTCTTCCTAATGACCCTTTCCACGCAGAAAATTATGCACATGAAATAATGAACAAGAAAGCCACTGTCAAACGCACACACTCGCACAAATTATCGTCAAACTCACACACAAACACAACACATAAACTTACCAAACTGTTTCAATGTACAGAATCTTAAGATCGTTAGGCGCGACCTTTTGACCTCACCTTAAGGTCTGCTGCAGGCTTTCATGTCCACCTAACAGGCCGCTTTGTCAATTCAGACCTTTGATTATTTATTTATTTTACCTAACTGTTCTTTCCTTTGAGGATAAGATAGATACACATGTCATTTACATGTAACCAAGATTAGTCAAGTGATAGACTGACACAATACTAGTAAAAAAAAAAACAACTACAGACCAGGTAAAACACAATCTAGGTAGGGCCAGCTGATGGGCGTATGCCCAGGCTTAAGGCTTGTGCCATGATCACCAACCACATGGCACCTGTGACGTTAGTGCATACGGAATTCGTTCCAAGAGCATCTTGAGACGTCATCTTGAGAAACTGAAACTGTTCATGTCCAGCTGGCCGTACTGAGTCTGACCATGGCCAGATGGCCGTACTGAGTCTGACCATGGCCAGATGGACAGCTGGCCGTACTGAGTCTGACCATGGCCAGATGGACAGCTGGCCGTACTGAGTCTGACCATGGCCAGATGGACAGCTGGCCGTACTGAGTCTGACCATGGCCAGATGGACAGCTGGCCGTACTGAGTCTGACCATGGCCAGATGGACAGCTGGCCGTACTGAGTCTGACCATGGCCAGATGGACAGCTGGCCGTACTGAGTCTGACCATGGCCAGATGGACAGCTGGCCGTACTGAGTCTGACCATGGCCAGATGGACAGCTGGCCGTACTGAGTCTGACCATGGACAGCTGGCCGTACTGAGTCTGACCATGGACAGCTGGCCGTACTGAGTCTGACCATGGACAGCTGGCCGTACTGAGTCTGACCATGGCCAGATGGCCGTACTGAGTCTGACCATGGACAGCTGGCCGTACTGAGTCTGACCATGGACAGCTGGCCGTACTGAGTCTGACCATGGACAGCTGGCCGTACTGAGTCTGACCATGGCCAGATGGACAGCTGGCCGTACTGAGTCTGACCATGGACAGCTGGC
>CM060306.1:4411211-4416211 GCA_030674185.1 Monoplex corrugatus | reverse complement strand
TCTTCATCATTATTATTGTTATTATTACTATTGTTGTTGTTATTATCATTAGTATTAGTATTATTGATGTCTTTAATATTATCATTATCACTACTGTTGCTATTGCTAGTACTGGTGGTAGTAGTATCGTCATCATCGTCATTATTGTTATTATTATTGTTGTTGTTATTGTTGTTGTTGTTATGCTGCCCCGTCTTTTTCGTTGCTCTTGTGTCATCGGCTTCACACCGGTCAGTTCGGCTCTCCATCACACCTCCACAACCAAACTGGTGATCACCATGTGAGCAGGCCATGAAGGCCACAGAGACGTTGTGTTTTAACAATGGTATGTCACTGACAATGGGGATGATGGTGACAGTAAGTGTGAGTTCCATTTCAGACTAACATTGTGTGACAGGGCTGTAGTCTATGGTTTCATCATCATCATCAGGTGCCCTGCCGCATGGCGTTGGCGACCATGGACTTCCAACTATCTCTATCTCTCGTTGCCCTCAGCATCTCCCCCACCCTCCTCATCCCCAGCCACTCTGCAAGTCCGTCCAGCATTCTCTCCCTGGGCCTACCTGGTGCTCTCTTTCCCTCCAGCTTCCCCGTTGTGACCAGGTGCTCCAAAACCCCCTTCCTCATAAAATGGCCTATAAATGTTGCCTGTCTTTTCCTAATCTTCCTTATGAGTGATCTACTTGTGTCTGCCTGCATCAAGACTGTCTCATTTGTTTTCTTTGCTGTCCATGGAACTCTCAACATTCTTCTGAGAAACCACATCTCGGCTGCCTCGATCCTGCTCTGGCTTTGCTTGCTGACTGTCCACGCCTCGCATCCGTACAACAGTACTGGTTCTATATAACATTCAAGGACTCTCTTTCTGATGTTAATTGATAGGCATTTGTTGGTAAGAATGCTTGTAATCTTCTTGAATGCTGTTTTGGCTTGGCCGATTCTGCCAGCTATTTCTGAAGTGCATCTGCCGTCTGATGAAATGACCGTTCCCAGGTATTTGAACTTATTAACCTGTGTCAAGGTTGTGACATTTGCTGTTATTTTGCATGAGGGGATTTCATGTTTATTACTGATCACCATGACTTCAGTCTTCCTGCTGTTTAGTTCTATGGTTTACTTTAATAATAAAGCCTGGCACCAACCAGGAACAAGGGACACAAACACCTACAGGGAATTTGAGTAAAGACATAACCGTAAAACGGATTAAACTAATTTTTGTGGTCCCAGTCTTCCAGAGCACGATCAGCTCTGGTTAGGAGGAGCTCAGGGCCGAAAAATACCATGGCCACCTAATTTCTTGGGCTTATAGGGTTTCAAACCCACGACCTGCCAAGCAATAGTCCACTGCGTTAACCACTTGGCCACGCTGATTGGTCAAGAGGTAAACGTTTGAGTCTCAGTGAGTGTATGATATAGATATATTCCAATGCACTCAAACTCCTCCACGTTCTTCCATCACCAACACAGCCAGAGACTGAGACACCTAATGCTGACGCTGAAAATGTATGTAACAGGCAGATCTAGTGTTTGTTATTATCATTTTATTGTGGGTCGTTCTTGTATAGTATTATTCTCCAGCCGCATTCAGATTCGCTGTACATTACACATAATCAGACTGTTTAGTGGAGCACGGGGAACTCAAGCTGTTATGTGAGCTGACCACACTGCGCTGTGTTGTTGTACAGTCTGTATCTGTTAGGTGAGCTGACCACACTGCACTATGTTGTTGTACAGTCTGTGTCTGTTAGGTGAGCTGACCACACTGCACTATGTTGTTGTACAGTCTGTATCTGTTAGGTGAGCTGACCACACTGCACTATGTTGTTGTACAGTCTGTGTCTGTTAGGTAAGCTGACCACACTACACTATGTTGTTGTACAGTCTGTATCTGTTAGGTGAGCTGACCACACTGCACTACGTTGTTGTACAGTCTGTATCTGTTAGGTCAGCTGACTACACTGCACTATGTTGTTGTACAGTCTGTATCTGTTAGGTCAGCTGACTACACTGCACTATATTGTTGTACAGTCTGTATCTGTTAGGTCAGCTGACCACACTGCACTATATTGTTGTACAGTCTGTATCTGTTAGGTTAGCTGACCACACTCCTCCATGTTCTGTTAGGTGAGCTGACCACACTGCACTATGTTGTTGTACAGTCTGTATCTGTTAGGTGAGCTGACCACACTGCACTATGTTGTTGTACAGTCTGTATCTGGTAGGTGAACTGACCACACTCTACTACGTTGTTGTACAGTCTGTATCTGTTAGTTGAGCTGACCACACTGCACTATGTTGTTGTACAGTCTGTATCTGTTAGGTGAGCTGACCACACTGCACTATGTTGTTGTACAGTCTGTATCTGTTAGGTGAGCTGACCACACTCCACTGTGTTGTTGTACAGTCTGTATCTGTTAGGTGAGCTGACCACACTCCACTGTGTTGTTGTACAGTCTGTATCTGTTAGGTGAGCTGACCACACTGCACTGTGTTGTTGTACAGTCTGTATCTGTTAGGTGACCTGACCACACTCCTCCATGTTGTTGTACAGTCTGTATCTTTGGTGGGCGTGCATGCTGGGTGTTTTACTGTTTCCATAAGCCAGCTATTGACGTGACCTACAGGTTCTTTAACGTGCATATTTGATTTTCTGCATGCGTTGCGTGCGTTTACACATGAAGGGGGTTTAGGCACTTGCTGGTCTGCACACATGTTGCCCTGGGAGATGGGGAAAATCTCCATCCTTTACCTAGCAACGTTTACCCGCTTGTCTACCACGCCCGTCCTGATCAAACAAAAAAGTGAAGACATTTCTTTCCCTAAAGATTCTGACCATCTTTGAAATATGAATTCCTCTGCACACACATAATAATAATAATAATAAATTGCTTTTATATAGCGCTATTCTCTGTATACAGACACACTGCGCTATCATACCAATCATAAAACATACTATCCTACAGCAACACAATAGTGTACATAATACCTTACTATCACATAAGCATACTCTCTTACACAAATTAAAAATATGTTAATATATATATATATACATACATATACACACACACATATATACACACATATACATATACATATATAGATACATACATACACACACATACACACACATACATCACACCCACTCATAAATTATACTATCTTACAACAACATGACTTAAACAGTACATATCATATACCTTAGAAATCATACAATAATCAACAGCATTAGCGCAAAGAATATAATCATTTAGACAGTGGGGATTTCAAATACTTTCACAAACAGGTGGGTTTTGAGTTTTGCTTTAAAAAAAGCAAGTGCGCTTTCCCTTCTAAGGTCGACCGGCAGTGAATTCCAGAGGCGAGGTGCAAGATAATGAAAGGAGCGCTCACCAGCAGTTCTAAGATTACACTTTGGAATTTTAAGCAGCTTTTCATTCGATGACCTGAGGGCCCGAGATGGTGTATATGAGCATAATGCATTAGACAGGTATGATGGCAGAGTGCCTTCAAAGTGGCGGTATGCCATAGTGTAAATTTTATACTGGCAGCGATAGCTGACAGGAAGCCAGTGTAGCTTTTGAAGTATTGGAGTGATGTGGTCACGCTTCTTCTTCTTCATAATAAGGCGTGCAGCACTTGCCTGAACTCTATCGAGGCGTTTCATTTCATCTTTAGGTAGACCTGCCAGTATGGAGTTGCAGTAATCTAACCGAGAGGTGACCAAGGCCAGAACAAGTTTGGTAGCAGCTTCGTTAGAAAGATAGCGACGGATTGATGCAATACGTCGAAGCTCAAGGAAGGAAATGCGGCATATACTGCTAATGTGATCATGCATTGAAAGTGCCTGATCGATCTTGATGCCAAGATATTTGACTGTGGGCTGAAAAGGGATGTCACTTCCATCAATGTGTGCAGAATTACTGCCGATCAAACGAAGACGGGAGAGCGCACCAACAGGCATAAATTCGGTTTTGTCGGTGTTAAGTTTGAGGCGATTACTGGTCATCCATGATAAGATGTCAGTTACACAAGCCTGAACACATGATTGAACATCAACAAAAGAATCTGGGTCTGAGCATTTGGACAGCTGGGTGTCGTCAGCATATTTATGAAATTGACATGAATGAGAAGAAATAACATCAGATAGTGGTTGAGTGTACAGTGTAAACAAAACAGGCCCAAGGACAGAGCCTTGAGGTACTCCACAGACAAGAGGGGATGGATTAGATAGAATACCATCAACAATGACTGAATAAAACGATCATAAACATATGAGGTGAACCAGTCAAGAACAGCGCCTTTGATACCGTAAGTTACTTCCAATCTTTTGAGCAGTATGGAATGGTCCAGCGTATCGAATGCTGCACTGAGGTCCAATAATGCGACCAATGATACCAGTCTGTTATCCGCATTGACTAGTAGTTCGTTGAGGACACTCAGTACAGCAGTCTCTGTGCTGTGACCCTTCCTGTAAGCTGATTGATGGACTTCAAGCAAGGAATTTTTGTACAGGTGTTCCTGTAGCTGCTTTAGCACTACCCTCTCAAGCACCTTTGAAACAAAAGGAAGATTAGATACAGGGCATCATTCAAGGCATCATTCGCCCAGACAGAAGATAACCCACACAGTCGATGCTGAGAAAGACTTTCACGAAGAATTCTCCGTCCCCAACTTTTACACCCAAGATCTCCCCCCCCCCTCCCCCAATTCCCCGCTCCTTTTTGGCCAAGCATGACACATCACCTATATTTTTTTACATTAGGGCTTTTCCATTCTTACCCCTTACTCTTATCCTGGCTACATCAGCAGCCAGATGCACTTTTCTTCTGTAGGTTTATGTCCTTCTTTTGCCTGTGTTTATTTATTCCTTTTTATCGCTGCTTTAAAATGAGGAAACTGTTTACACAGAACCGTGACTGCCTCGTGTTTGTGAACATAACGTCAGTTCTGCTTAGAGCTTATATCTCTGAACTGCTCCATGCCTGTTCTTCTTCACGTAC
>CM060306.1:4398711-4403711 GCA_030674185.1 Monoplex corrugatus | reverse complement strand
AAAACCATCATCACCATCACCACCACCATCACCATCATCACCATCACCATCATCATCACCACCATCACCACCATCACCACCATCATCATCATCATCACCACCATCATCATCATCATCACCACCATCATCATCATCATCATCACCACCATCATCATCATGCATTTCTCATTTCCCTAGAGCCATAAATGCACTTAATACATGTACCCAATTATCAATCCTAAGAGAAACTTCGTAAGACTACATCGAACACATACAGGTGAATTGACCTGCAGAAAATGATAGAAAGAAATGACAGAAAGCAAAGGAGGAAGGCAGAAGCTAAGAGTGAGAGAAAAGAGGAAATTTCTAGCACAGAATTCCAGAAGGTGGGGATAATTATAATAATAATAATTACAATATTATTTATACTGAAAAAGCCCCCGGCATTCTCACGAGGGGAAATTTGGATTTGCTCAGATGGTGTATCCAATAACTTTGCCTTAGTGATACGTAGCGTGCGGAAGGTATCAGCTGTGCTGTTTTGTCTATTTCTGAGTTCATTTTAAGGAGAGGTTGAGACAGTAAGTACACAACAAGCCAACCTTGACTGTGTGGGTTTGACTGGGAGTGATGCCGTCACTGATACCAATCATTAGGGGCCGAGGTAGGGGGGGGGGGGAAGGGGAAGTGAAAGAGAAACAAGAAAGTCACGATATTCTCACAATGTCCCTATAGTCACGTTATTCTCACAATCTCCCTATAGTCACGTTATTCTCACAATGTCCCTATAGTCACGTTATTCTCACAATGTCCCTATAGTCACGTTATTCTCACAATGTCCCTATAGTCACGTTATTCACACAATGTCCCTATAGTCACGTTATTCACACAATCTCCCTATAGTCACGTTATTCACACAATCTCCCTATAGTCACGTTATTCACACAACGTCCCTTTAGTCACGTTATTCTCACAATCTCCCTATAGTCACGTTATTCACAGTCTCCCTATAGTCACGTTATTCACACAATCTCCCTATAGTCACGTTATTCTCACAATGTCCCTATAGTCACGTTATTCTCACAATCTCCCTATAGTCACGTTATTCACACAATGTCCCTATAGTCACGTTATTCACACAATGTCCCTATAGTCACGTTAGTCTCACAATCTCCCTATAGTCACGTTATTCTCACAATCTCCCTATAGTCACGTTATTCTCACAATCTCCTTATAGTCACGTTATTCACACAATGTCCCTATAGTCACGTTATTCTAAAAATGTCCCTATAGTCACGTTATTCTCACAATCTCCCTATAGTCACGTTATTCACATAATCTCCCTATAGTCACGTTATTCACACAATCTCCCTATAGTCACGTTATTCTCACAATCTCCCTATAGTCACGTTATTCTCACAATCTCCCTATAGTCACGTTATTATCACAGTCTCCCTATAGTCACGTTATTCACACAATGTCCCTATAGTCACGTTATTCACACAATCTCCCTATAGTCACGTTATTCTCACAATGTCCCTATAGTCACGTTATTCACACAATGTCCCTATAGTCCCGTTCTTCTCACAATCTCCCTATAGTCACGTTATTCACACAATCTCCCTATAGTCACGTTATTCACACAATGTCCCTATAGTCACGTTATTCTCACAATGTCCCTATAGTCACGTTATTATCACAATGTCCCTATAGTCACGTTATTCTCACAATGTCCCTATAGTCACGTTATTTCACAATGTCCCTATAGTCACGTTATTCACACAATGTCCCTATAGTCACGTTATTCACACAATGTCCCTATAGTCACGTTATTCTCACAATATCCCTATAGTCACGTTATTCTCACAATCTCCCTATAGTCACTATATTCACACAATGTCCCTATAGTCACGTTATTCACACAATCTCCCTATAGTCACGTTATTCACAATGTCCCTATAGTCACGTTATTCTCACAATGTCCCTATAGTCACGTTATTCTCACAATCTCCCTATAGTCACGTTATTCTCACAATGTCCCTATAGTCACGTTATTCTCACAATCTCCCTATAGTCACGTTATTCTCACAATCTCCCTATAGTCACGTTATTCTCACAATTCCCTATAGTCACGTTATTCTCACAATCTCCCTATAGTCACGTTATTCTCACAATCTCCCTATAGTCACGTTATTCTCACAATGTCCCTATAGTCACGTTATTCTCACAATGTCCCTATAGTCACGTTATTCTCACAATGTCCCTATAGTCACGTTATTCTCACAATCTCCCTATAGTCACGTTATTCTCACAATGTCCCTATAGTCACGTTATTCTCACAATCTCCCTATAGTCACGTTATTCTCACAATGTCCCTATAGTCACGTTATTCTCACAATCTCCCTATAGTCACGTTATTCTCACAATCTCCCTATAGTCACGTTATTCTCACAATGTCCCTATAGTCACGTTATTCTCACAATCTCCCTATAGTCACGTTATTCTCACAATCTCCCTATAGTCACGTTATTCACACAATCTCCCTATAGTCACGTTATTCTCACAATCTCCCTATAGTCACGTTATTATCACAATTCCATAGTCACGTTATTCTCACGTTCCCTATAGTCACGTTATTCTCACAATCTCCCTATAGTCACGTTATTCACACAATCGTCCCTATAGTCACGTTATTCTCACAATCTCCCTATAGTCACGTTATTCTCACAATTCCCTATAGTCACGTTATTCTCACAATGTCCCTATAGTCACGTTATTCACACAATTCCCTATAGTCACGTTAGTCTCACAATGTCCCTATAGTCACGTTATTCTCACAATTCCCTATAGTCACGTTATTCACACAATGTCCCTATAGTCACGTTATTCTCACAATGTCCCTATAGTCACGTTATTCATCACAATTCCCTATAGTCACGTTATTCTCACAATGTCCCTATAGTCACGTTATTCACACAATTCCCTATAGTCACGTTATTCACACAATTCCCTATAGTCACGTTATTCTCACAATCTCCCTATAGTCACGTTATTCTCACAATCTCCCTATAGTCACGTTATCTCACAATGTCCCTATAGTCACGTTATTCACACAATCTCCCTATAGTCACGTTATTCTCACAATCTCCCTATAGTCACGTTATTCACAAATCTCCCTATAGTCACGTTATTCATCACAATCTCCCTATAGTCACGTTATTCTCACAATCTCCCTATAGTCACGTTATTCTCACAATCTCCCTATAGTCACGTTATTCTCACAATCTCCCTATAGTCACGTTATTCACACAATGTCCCTATAGTCACGTTATTCACACAATCTCCCTATAGTCACGTTATTCTCACAATCTCCCTATAGTCACGTTATTCACACAATGTCCCTATAGTCACGTTATTCCACACTGTCCCTATAGTCACGTTATTCTCACAATCTCCCTATAGTCACGTTATTCTCACAATGTCCCTATAGTCACGTTATTCTCACAATGTCCCTATAGTCACGTTATTACTCACAATGTCCCTATAGTCACGTTATCTCACAATGTCCCTATAGTCACGTTATCTCACAATTCCTATAGTCACGTTATTCTCACAATCTCCCTATAGTCACGTATATTCACACAATGTCCCTATAGTCACGTTATTCTCACAATCTCCCTATATCACGTTATTATCACAATCTCCCTATAGTCACGTTATTCTCACAATGTCCCTATAGTCACGTTATTCTCACAATCTCCCTATAGTCACGTTATTCTCACAATGTCCCTATAGTCACGTTATTCTCACAATCTCCCTATAGTCACGTTATTCTCACAATTCCCTATAGTCACGTTATTCCACAATGTCCCTATAGTCACGTTATTCTCACAATCTCCCTATAGTCACGTTATTCTCACAATCTCCCTATAGTCACGTTATTCTCACAATCTCCCTATAGTCACGTTATTCACACAATGTCCCTATAGTCACGTTATTCTCACAATTCCCTATAGTCACGTTATTCTCACAATCTCCCTATAGTCACGTTATTCTCACAATGTCCCTATAGTCACGTTATTCTCACAATCTCCCTATAGTCACGTTATTCTCACAATCTCCCTATAGTCACGTTATTCTCACAATCTCCCTATAGTCACGTTATTCTCACAATCTCCCTATAGTCACGTTATTCACACAATGTCCCTATAGTCACGTTATTCTCACAATCTCCCTATAGTCACGTTATTCTCACAATCTCCCTATAGTCACGTTATTCATCACAATCTCCCTATAGTCACGTTATTCTCACAATCTCCCTATAGTCACGTTATTATCACAATCTCCTATAGTCACGTTATTCTCACAGTTCCCTATAGTCACGTTATTCTCACAATTCCCTATAGTACACGTTATTCAACAAATCTCCCTATAGTCACGTTATTCTCACAATCTCCCTATTGTCACGTTATTATCACAATTCCCTATAGTCACGTTATTCTAACAATCTCCCTATAGTCACGTTATTCCACAATCTCCCTATAGTCACGTTATCTCAAATCAATCAATTCCACATCATATAGCACGTTATTCCACAATTGTCCCTATAGTCACGTTATTCTCACAATCCCCTATAGTCACGTTATTCCCACAATCTCCCTATAGTCACGTTAGTCTCAAATGTCCCTAAAGTCACGTTATCACACAATGTCCTGATAGTCACGTTATTCACACAATCTCCCTATAGTCACGTTATTCTCACAATCTCCCTATAGTCACGTTATTCTCACAATCTCCCTATAGTCACGTTACTCACACATTGTCCTATATCACGTTATTCTCACAATCTCCCTATATTCACGTTATTCTCACAATCTCCCTATAGTCACGTTATTCTCACAATGTCCCTATAGTCACGTTATTACACAATGTCCCTATAGTCACGTTATTTACACAATTCCCTATAGTCACGTTATTCTCACAATGTCCCTATAGTCACGTTATTCTCACAATGTCCCTAT
>CM060306.1:4386211-4388711 GCA_030674185.1 Monoplex corrugatus | reverse complement strand
ACTCCCTTCCCTGCTCGTTAAACGCCACCGCCACGGAGACCGATCATCCCCTGCGAAGACAGTTGAGCGTGGTGCAGGTGAAGGGTTAAGTCCCTTGTTTTGTTGTAGCTGTAGCCTTCACTTGATGATAAAGTTCACGCTGATGCTTCTTCCCGTTTTCTTCAGTCTACAGAAAGTGCATATGTTGAAGACAAATAGTTGACGAAGAATTTGTCAGCGATAAGTTTGAAGAAGAAATTCTCACGGATATGAAAAGTTTAAATATCCATTTCTCAAGGATGTAAAAATTTGAAGATTTCGTCAGAGATAAGGAAAATTTAAAAGAAGAATATATCATGGAAAAAGAAAGTCTGAAGATGAATTTCTCAGGAAAAAATACTGTGAAGACTTTTTTTTCTGCTGGTTACGGAGTACAAGAAGAACCAGCAGCAGAAGAAAAAGAAGATAATGATGATGATGACAATGATGATGATGGTGGTGGTGGTGGTGATGGTGGTGGTGGTGGTGATGATGATGATGATGATGATGATGATGATGATGATGATGATGATGATGACGACGACGACGACGACGATGTCTCTCATCTTTTTAAGGAAGTTTCTTGATTCACTTTTCCAGTCAAGTAAGTACTCACGAACGTAACCTACGTCAATTCAAAATATGAAAGCTGATTTTCAAGATCATAAAATCAAGGTGTCTGACTTCGCAGGAAGACTGGAGCTTATCAGTATGGCTCGACCATTTGATTCTTTTTGTGAGCGAAGTCATCTGGCTGTATTCAAAGAGGAACAAAGAAGGTGATGAAGATGAAGATGTATCGCGTTACCGTGTTGTTGCCCTTTAACATTTCGCTGTTACTTCCCTTTGCCTTTCTAAATCTCTGTCTCGCATTTCCAAAGTCAGCAAACATTTCTTCTTTTTACACTGGAGACCTTTCTTCTTCACGATGTAATGTTATTTTTCAATCTGTTTGAGCTTTCAACCCACAAAAATCATCTCTGTGACTCATTCCCGGCAAAGCCTCTGATCTTCAACTACAAACACCGAAGATAAAAAACAGCCTGACCTTTCAAAAACCGTACAGCAAAATTGAAACTTGAAACTTTTTTTCTTTCATGACGAATATTCACAGGAGGAAAGCGTTGTGTTTGTAAACAGTATCTGTAGGAAAGCTTGCAACTTGAAACCTGAAAATATCTTATTTCTAAAGGATAGTAGCACTGGAACCCACGGGGTCAGTCTTACAGCTAGTCCTTGTTAGTCCACACACGAACATATGTATACGATGTCGTAGGTACGCAAAGAAAAGAACACACACACACACACACACACACACACACACACACACACACACACACACACACACACACACACACACACACACACACACACACACACACACAAAGAAGAAGAAGAAAAGAGAAAAATCAGAATGCAGAAAAAGATAAATAATGATAAGATTAGACAGAGAGGAATAGGACAGGACAGGACAGGACAGGGCAATCAGGACAAGTGCAGTTTGTAATGATAAATTAAAACATAATGGACGATAATGTAAGATATGTTTGCAAGTTTCCGGCTAGCCACGATAAAGTTGTCAGTCTCAATGGATGAATTCACAGAAAGTTGTCAGTCTCAATGGATGAATTCACAGAACTGATCAAAATTCTCACAGACTCTGTGGCCACCGAAGCAGCACACAAAATGTGATAACAACAACAACAACAACAACAACAGCAACAACAACCACGACGACGACGTCGACGACGACAAGGAAACGAGAATGAACAACGGATGACTAGTGTCAATGAATGACGATTAGTTCCACTACATTAAAGCGAAAGAGACTGGTCATCAACTTCTGTCCATGCTGGTCAGCCACCGTAACTAATCTTCCCTTAACCCTTTCACTCCCTCTCCCAGTTGACAGGAAGCTGTGGATGGCTGAGGGCGTGAAGCGGTTGGACGGAAAAGTTGGAACGACAGATACTCGTTCTGTCCTCTGCCCTGGTGGATTCTGAGACAGTGGCAGTGTAACTCGAATTTCTATCAGGTTAGGGAGTGACAAGATTAAACGGATATGCTGGAAATACAATCACCATCTTTGACAGTCACAGAGTACTTGAGATTCGTCGCTGCCGCAAGCTTTTGATCAATAACATTTTTACGTGATTATAATATATTATATTGTTGACGGTAGGTGCAGAGACTCGGGTTAAAAATGGACCAATACTATTTATGGTAAACAACAATGGTAATAAATAATCTTGACAATTCTGAACTAAAATGGACCACCATAACTGATTGTCACCTTGGAAATACCAGAGGTCAAATCGATCAGCATTATCAACAGTAAGAATGGAGATTCCGACATCAAACAGACCAGTACTACTATACTAATGATAAGCGTGAAGAAGTATCTTATACAGGGGATGGGGGAAAGGGATTTCAAGTGACGTTACAGATTGACAGATACACCACTACAAAACAGCCAGAGTTG
>CM060306.1:4378711-4381211 GCA_030674185.1 Monoplex corrugatus | reverse complement strand
GTGGCTTTTTCATCTGGACACACACACACACACACACACACACACACACACACACACACACACACACACACACACACACACACACACACACACACACACACACACAGCTGGCTGGGGCCTTCTGCTCTGATGGACTGGCACCAGTCCTGGCCGTCAGCACAAAGTGATGCTCTTTTCATTGATAGGCCTTGATGGGTGGAGGGATGATCATGGTAGATTGAGAGACAATAATGATGGATTGACGGACGACAGTGACAGAGAGAAGATAACGATGGACAGAGGGAAGATAACGATGGACAGAGGGAAGATAACGATGGACAGAGGGAAGATAACGATGGACAGAGGGAAGGTAACGATGGACAGAGGGAAGATAACGATGGACAGAGGGAAGATAATGATGGACAGAGGGAAGATAACGATGGACAGAGGGAAGATAACGATGGACAGAGGGAAGATAATGATGCAAAGAGGGAAGATAACGATGGACAGAGGGAAGATAATGATGGACAGAGGGAAGATAATGATGGACAGAGGGAAGATAATGATGGACAGAGGGAAGATAACGATGGACAGAGGGAAGATAATGATGGACAGAGGGGAGATAACGATGGACAGAGGGAAGATAATGATGCAAAGAGGGAAGATAACGATGGACAGAGGGAAGATAATGATGGACAGAGGGAAGATAAAGATGGACAGAGGGAAGATAACGATGGACAGAGGGAAGATAATGATAGACAGAGGGGAGATAACGATGGACAGAGGGAAGATAACGATGGACAGAGGGAAGATAACGATGGACAGAGGGAAGATAATGATGGACAGAGGGAAGATAATGATAGACAGAGGGAAGATAATGATGGACAGAGGGGAGATAACGATGGACAGAGGGAAGATAATGATGCAAAGAGGGAAGATAACGATGGACAGAGGGAAGATAATGATGGACAGAGGGAAGATAACGATGGACAGAGGGAAGATAATGATGGACAGAGGGAAGATAACGATGGACAGAGGGAAGATAACGATGGACAGAGGGAAGATAACGATGGACAGAGGGAAGATAACGATGGACAGAGGGAAGATAATGATGGACAGAGGGAAGATAATGATGGACAGAGGGAAGATAATGATGGGAGAGGGAAGATAATGATGGACAGAGGGAAGATAACGATGGACAGAGGGAAGATAATGATGGACAGAGGGAAGATAATGATGGACAGAGGGGAGATAACGATGGACAGAGGGAGGATAATGATGGACAGAGGGAGGATTATGATGGGAGAGGGAAGATAATGATGGACAGAGGGAAGATAATGATGGACAGAGGGAAGATAACGATGGACAGAGGGAAGATAACGATGGACAGAGGGAAGATAACGATGGACAGAGGGAAGATAACGATGGACAGAGGGAAGATAATGATGGACAGAGGGAAGATAACGATGGACAGAGGGAAGATAATGATGGACAGAGGGAAGATAACGATGGACAGAGGGAAGATAATGATGGACAGAGGGAGGATAATGATGGGAGAGGGAAGATAATGATGGACAGAGGGAGGATAATGATGGGAGAGGGAAGATAATGATGGACAGAGGGAAGATAACGATGGACAGAGGGAAGATAATGATGGATAGAGAGAAGATAACGATGGACAGAGGGAAGATAATGATGGACAGAGGGAAGATAACGATGGATTGAGGGAAGATAACGATGGACAGAGGGAAGATAATGATGGACAGAGGGAAGATAACGATGGACAGAGGGAAGATAATGATGGATTGAGGGAAGATAACGATGGACAGAGGGAAGACGATGATGGATTGAGGGAAGACAATGATGGACTGAAGGAAGATAATGATGGACAGAGGGAAGATAATGATGGACAGAGGGAAGATAACGATGGATTGAGGGAAGATAATGATGGACAGAGGGAAGATAATGATGGACAGAGGGAAGATAACGATGGACAGAGGGAAGATAATGATGGATTGAGGGAAGATAACGATGGACAGAGGGAAGACGATGATGGATTGAGGGAAGACAATGATGGACTGAAGGAAGATAATGATGGATAGAGGGAAGGTTAAGATAGAAGGAAGATAATGATGGGAGAGGAAAGATAATGATGGATAGAGGGAAGGTTAAGATAGAAGAAAGATAATGATGGGAGAGGAAAGATAATGATGGAGGGAAGACAATGATGAACTGAAGGAAGATAATGATGGGTAGAGGGAAGGTTACGATAGAGGGAAGATAATGATGGGAGAGGAAAGATAATGATGGATAGAGGGAAGATAATGATGATAGAGGGAAGATAATGATGGGCAGAGGGAAGATAATGATGGATAGAGGGAAGATAGTGATAGATGGAAGATAGTGACAGAAGTAAGATAATGATGGATTGAGGAAGATAATGACAGAGGGAAGATAATGATGGATAGAGGGAAGATAATGATGGTCAGAAGAAAGATAATGATGGTCAGAAGAAAGATAA
>CM060306.1:4356883-4376111 GCA_030674185.1 Monoplex corrugatus | reverse complement strand
TGCACCTGTACAGACCTTCTACTGCCCTGCACCTGTACAGACTTTCTGCCCTGTACCTGTACAGACCTTCTACTGCCCTGCACCTGTACAGACCTTCTACTGCCCTGCACCTGTATAGACCTTCTACTGCCCTGCACCTGAACAGACCTTCTACTGCCTGCACCTGAACAGACCTTCTACTGCCCTGCACCTCAACAGACCTTCTACTGCCCTGCACCTCAACAGACCTTCTACTGCCCTGCACCTCAACAGGCCTTCTACTGCCCTGCACCTGAACAGACCTTCTACCCATGGGGGGATGTCGGCGGATCTTTCCCCACAATGAATTCTACGACCACCTTATTATTCCCTTAGTTTGTGTAGGTCTTTTTTTGTATACTTTAAGGTAGTCTGCCTTTTACAGGCTCAAGATATCTGCCAGATTATCACTTGTGGATCTAGGGGGAACGTATATGGAATTGTCCGAGCGTGACGAATCCCTCTACATCAAGTTTACGCTTTGTCTCGTTCTCTTGATTTTTTTATAAATACAGCAATCTTTCTTTTCGACGAATAATCTCTAAGTTTACAATCTGAATTTAATCGACAGGGATCCTATGGAGAAAAAAAAGAGGGAGAGAGAGAGAGAGAGAGAGAGAGAGAGAGAGAGAGAGAGAGAGAGAGAGAGAGAAAGAGAGAGAGAGAGAGAGAGAAACAGGAGGAGAGGGAGAGAGAGAGAGAGAGAGAGAGAAACAGGAGGAGAGGGAGAGAGAGAGAGAGAGAGAGAGAAAGAGAGAGAGAGAGAAACAGGAGAGGGAGAGAGAGAGAGAGAGAAAGAGAGAGAGAGAGAGAAACAGGAGGAAAGGGAGAGAGAGAGAGAGAGAGAGAAAGAAAGAGAGAGAGAAACAGGAGGAGAGGGAGAGAGAGAGAGAGAGAGAGAAAGAGAGAGAGAGAGAGAGAAAGAGGAGGAGAGGGAGAGAAGAGGGAGAGAGAGAAAGAGAGGGATGGAGGGGGTGGGGAAGAGAGAGAACTCAGACCTCAGAACGTTTACAGTACATTGGCCTTGGGCCACACAGACACGTGATGGAGTAGGGCGGCAAGAGGTGCTCTTTGTGATTCATACATATTTTATATTGCATATAATTACATCAATAAAAATTGTAACTGTCCGTGCTGTCCGACTGTCCGTGCCTTTTCCCTCGGTCTGTACTTCATCAAGATAACAGTCAACAGATCCATAGCACGGAGAGAAAGGGGGGAGCGGGGAGGAGGCGGAGCGAGAGTCATTCAACAACTTCTGTGATTTCTGTTCCAAGCTCAACCCACCTTTCTGTCTCTGTCTGTCTGTCTCTGTCTGTCTGTCTCTGTCTGTCTGTCTCTCTTTGTCTCTGTCTCTGTCTGTCTCTGTCTGTCTGTCTCTGTCTGTCTCTGACTGTCTCTGCCTCTGTCTGTGTCTCTCCCTGTCTCTGTCTGTCTGTCTCTGTCTATCTGTCTCTCTCTGTCTCTCTCTTTGTCCGTCTCTGTCTGTCTCTCTCTGTCTGTCTGTCTGTCTATCTGTTTCTCTCTCTCTCTCTCTCTCTCTGTGTCTCTGTCTCTCTATCTGTCTCTCTCTATCTGTCTCTCTCTCTACGTCCTCTTTTTCTCGCTCGCTCTGTCTGTCTGTCTGTCTGTCTCTCTCTCTGCCTCTGTCTGTCTGTCTGCCTCTCTCTCTCTCTCTCACCCACCCTCTGTAGACTATGTTGTTTCAATAATATAAGTATTTAACAATGGCACACACGTCAGCTGGCCTATCTGCTAATATTCATAACGTTGGAAAATAGCTTCACTTCATTTCTCAAATAAAAATGTGAAAAGGTAAAGGCTGTCCCACAACCCTGAGGTTGAAGATTTTCCCCCCGTGGCCAGCATTACGACGGCGATAACCATATCCTCTTACTTATTGCTTTACCTTCCACGACCCTGGACAGGGTCAGGTAGCCATCTACAGCTGGGGGACTGAAAGTCGCGAGAACAAAATTCTTCTCGAACCAGACATGAACCACGCAGGCACTCTGGAAGGCGGGAGCTCTGTTTGGAGTTGTCTGGGGTTATTTCAAGATGGAATCACAGCGCTCGGACAACTTCCTATGCGCTCCACCCAAATGTGCCAGCAATTACGTGGTAGATTCCCTGAGCCTGCACAAAACCCTATGCGCTGGCAAGGTCTTGAAACGGGGAAAGGAGAAATGGGACCTATCAAACAGTAAGCTGACACCACCAGAATGATGGAAACATTAAGATGGGCAGCAAACAGACCAGTGGACCTATCAAACACTAAGCTGACACCACCACAATGATGGAAACAT
The DNA here is from genome assembly GCA_030674185.1 of Monoplex corrugatus. Lineage (NCBI taxonomy): Eukaryota > Metazoa > Mollusca > Gastropoda > Littorinimorpha > Ranellidae > Monoplex > Monoplex corrugatus. Next base: position 4,373,787 of record CM060306.1, on the reverse strand, counting down.
TAAGATGGGCAGCCAACAGCCCAGTGGACTATCAAACAGTAAACTGACACCACCAGAATGATGGAAACATTAAGATGGGCAGTCAACAGACCAGTGGACCGATCAAACAGTAAGCTGACACCACCAGAATGATGGAAACAGTAAGATGGGCAGCCAACAGACCAGTGGACCGATCAAACAGTAAGCTGACACCACCAGAATGATGGAAACAGTAAGATGGGCAGCCAACAGGCCAGTGGACCGATTAAACAGTAAGCTGACACCACCAGAATGATGGAAACATTAAGATGGACAGCCAACAGGCCAGTGGACCTATGAAACACTAAGCTGACACCACCAGAATGATGGAAACATTAAGATGGACAGCCAACAGGCCAGTGGACCTATCAAACAGTAAGCTGACACCACCAGAATGATGGAAACATTAAGACGGGCAGCCAACAGACCAGATTTTAATGTTGAGGGCTGGGGGATTGAACTCAAGTCACCAGATCTTGTGTCCACGGCTCTATCACCAGGAGCTCTACATCCAGGCCAGCCAGGCCTCCAACCAACACATCAGCCGTTCGGTGAGGGAGGGGGAGGGGGCGGAGTAAGAATCATTCAACAAATCCTGTGATGTATGTTCCCCAGTCAACAAGCCCGCCCCGCCCCGCCCTCCCCTTCAATCTCTCTCTCTCTCTCTCTCTCTCTCTCTCTCTCTCTCTCTCTCTCTCCGCGCACAAGCAATGTTCTCACTATGTTTCAATGGATTTAAGTTGTTAGAAGTATTAAGAACGTATTTCATGTCGTTTGCCCGAAGTGTGTGTGTGTGTGTGTGTGTGTGTGTGTGTGTGTGTGTGTGTGTGTGTGTGTGTGTGTGTGTGTGTGTGTGTGTGTGTGTGTGTGTTTGACTTATGGTGTCACTGGCCCTGTGTGTCGTGGTTAACGTGTCTGTAACGGAATTTTGATATTTTCAGTGTTACACACAGTCTTGAACACACACAGAGAGAGAGAGAGGGGGGGGGGGAGAGAGAGAGACAGACAGACAAAGACAGAGAGAGAGACAGTGAGAGACAGAGACAGAGAGACACAGAGAGAAACAAGAGGACATAAAACGTACACACACAGTTTCACTATCACCCATGGAAATAAACGTTTATCGTTGTCGCTTGGTATCGTGTGGTATGCTATCTGCCCCTGTCCACACGGAGGACAACTGACCGACTTATCAGACACTAAAACAGTCAGCAGACACGGTCACTTCCTCTGACCTGTCTCCTGACCTGCACGTGACCCCTGAGCATGACCTGTACCCGTGACCCATGTGCATGACCTTTACACGTGACCCCTGGGGACCAGACAGAATCCTTGCAGATAGGAAAAACGTACCTAACTTTTCTCGTGGTGCTGTTTATGATTTAACATGCAAGTCCTGTAGTCATGCACTGAGTTATCTCCCTCGTTTTGACTGGTCCAGTTTCTGAGGATTCATCAACCGTTTACTATGTCAGGACCACATTTTGTTTTCAATTATCACAGCTAATATTGGTGTCTTGTAGATATCCATTAAATATAGATTTTTTTCCTTAACGTGTTCTTCTGTGATCATTCACAGAATACCTTCCAGTGGACTGTATGACGTAGTACTTACAGAACCAACTTAGGATGCCAGGAACCACTACAAAGGACAGCACTGATCATACATTTCGGAAGCGTTTACGTTTACATGACAAAAGATTCTAGGAAAGGACAGAAAAATTGCTGAAGTAAAACAGATCACTTGTGTGAAACATCAGAGTATCTAAAAAATCAGACCGGCCGGTGGAACTGAAGACCTGTGTGTGACCAGACAATGGACAGTGGTCATTACAGTATGTCTAGCTAGGTACATATGCCAACACCTCAACATCTACCTGATTATTTCTAGTCATTATCTGTCTAGCTAGGTACATATGTCAATACCTCAATGTCTATCTGATTATTTCTAGTCATTATCTCTGCGCACATAGACCAACAATGATCATCGTAATATTAAGCATACCAAAGTGTAGCAGTGTTGCAGACCACTTTATACAAATATATACATATACACACACAGTGGAATACAATGGATACAGAAATTAAGGCCCACTCCTGTTTTGGAACCACAGGAGCTATGTAGTTTGCTTTCAGGTATGTAGTGGTTCCTCTTTCCTGTCATGTTGTCTTTTTCTCACAAGTCTTTCTTGTTCCTACCTTCCAGATCACTTACCTATATTTCTTACAAATGCTTTCTTGGCTCCCCGAAGACGGAGTATGACTGCCTTTCTGGCGAGATACAGAGTAGTCAGACACGCCAAAATCCGCTCCCTGCTTTTGTATGAATTCATAAGCTTACATAAGGGAATGTTCACTGGAGCTCTTGCCATACGATAGGACCTCAGGACCTGACCAGCTCATGGGTTTATGTGCAGGAATCAGGTTTGTGCCATGGTCCTTTTGGACCTTCTCCATCACGTGGCACAAGTAGCGTCTGTGCATATGGTATTCAGTTCAGTTCAGTTCATATTGCCTATAACCCAGCCGACTACTACAGCCATATCAGGACTAACACCATGTCAAAAAATGAAAACAAGGTTCATTCCGAGAGCGGAGAAGTCATCTTGAAAAACTGAAACTGAAACTGAAAAGCTGTAACCTGCATCAGAAGAGGAAGACACATCAGGCTGGTTTTTAATACGATAGTCGAGGAGATCGTATAGGCGCGTGCGATTCGTGTGTGTGTGGTGTGTGTGTGTGTGTGTGTGTGTGTGTGTGTGTGTGTGTGTGTGTGTGTGTGTGTGTGTGTGTGTGTGTGTGTGTGTGTGTGTGTGTGTGTGTGTGTGTGCGTGCGCGCGCGCGGTGTTTGTGCCATTTATTTCCGTTGAGTGGTCTATTATCTGTTAAAACCTTGGGGCTGCACCTGTTTGTGTTTCTCATTCGTTCAGGACCCGTGTTGATAAGGAATCAGTTCTTGGTGTTGTCAGTGTGTGCTGCAGAAAGCAGTGTGCAGACTTTGACCTGTACGTCACGGAACAACACTTCATGCCACACGTGCTGTTGTTACACAACTGACAAATAGCCACACAACAGTTCGCACACAAGTGCGCACACGTAAACAGACAGACAGACAGACAGACAGACAGATAGACAGACAAATAGACAGACAGATAGACAGGCAGATAGACAGACAGACAGACAGACAGAAATTTCATCATATAACTGACAGTCGCGGTCAACTTGTTGACATGTACAGACAAACAGACAGACAGAGAGACAGAGAGACAGACAGACAGACAGACAGACAGACAGACAGACAGACAACCAGACATACACACGACGTTTCATCCCATACCTAACTGTTGGCGGTCAGTTTGTACACGTGCACAGACAGACAGACAAACAGGCAAAACAGACACACACATTTTTATCACAAACTGGTGGTCAGCTTCTTTACACACACACACACACACACACACACACACACACACACACACACACACACACACACACACACACACATTCTTTTATCCTGAACGTTTTGTCAGTCTACCTGCCAACAGGTCCAAATGACCACAACACAAAATGGCTGCGCACGATTCCGGATCTGCTGCACGGTAAATGGCTAATAGGTGGAGACTTTAATTCCCACTCCCCGTTTTGGGAAAAAGATTGCTGTACTGTGACAAGCAATCGTTTAGTAGAAAATATAATTGACAGTTCGCTTTACCTTTTGAATGATGGGAGTGTCACCAGAATTCCTGATGTTTCCAAACATCGGGCAACAGCCATCGATCTGTCTTTAATCTCACCAGAATTAGTACCCTGCTGTACCTGGGACACTCACAGAGATACTTTAGGTAGTGATCACTTACCTATCCTCATAACACTAACTAACGAAAACATCAGGTTGAAAGACAGCATTCCTGATATTATACCAAAATATAATTATACACGCGCTGATTGGTCCTTGTTTCAGACTCTTCTTTCTAATCGAGATTTCACACATTATGAAAGTGAAAATGTAGACGTTATGTTTTCTAAATTCCAGGAGTCAGTTCTAGCTGCTGCAGACCTTTCTATCCCGAAACTCAAAACTTTTAAGTCCAATAACCGTTTGGGTAATGTTTGGTGGACGGAGGCATGTGAGCAAGCAGTTCAGTATAAAAAAGAGAAATACAAAATCTACATCAAAAGCAGGAAACCTGAAGATCATATGGAAATGAAAAAAGCTAACACCCAGTGTAATAAAATCATCGCTGAAGCAAAGAAAGATTATTGGGCATCATACTGCACTAAAAGAAATTTCACATTACAAGGATTTCCATAAAGTCTGGACAAAAATGAATCAAATGAAAAATGGAGCCAACTTACCTAGGTGTCCAATAATGATTGATACAAGTCACAAATTTCTTTCCGACATGGACAAAGCTGAAACTTTTTGCCCAAAATAGTAAAGTAGATGGTTTGACTCCTACCTGCAAACACTACAGGGAAATGGCAGCTAACAACCCTATCTACACTGATCCAATACCTCAGAATGATCTCTGGTTTAATTCTCCAATCACCTTAGAAGAGTTAAAAAACACTATCTTGTCTCTATGCAACAAAAGGAGTTCGGTAGGTGTCGATGCAGTTTCAACTGAAATGATTAAACATCTTCCAGAAAACTATATTATTTTTTTACAAAATTTTTTTCAGAAATGCTGGGTTGGTGGAACTATACCACAATTATGGCAAAAGTCTATTGTTATACCAGTATTAAAAGCAGGAAAGCCTAAAAACAATAAAAACAGTTACAGACCTATTGCGTTGACGTCCCATACGAGCAAACTAATGGAAAAATTGGTATTAAACAGACTTGTACATTACTGTGATAAAAATAACGTTATTCCAGTAAATCAGGCTGGTTTTAGAAAAGGGAGATCTACAGTTGAGCATCTGGTTAAACTTACCACTCACATCAAGAAACAGTTTGCCCGCAGAAAAAGTCTTTTAGCTACATTTTTTTATGTGAAAAAAGCTTACGATCAAGTTTGGCATACGCGTTTATTGTACAAGCTGAAATCTATTGGTTTATCTCGCAATATGTATGATTATATTGTCTTTTTTAGCCAATAGAACTATTCAGGCAAGAGTGGGAACTAGTTATTCTACTTCACGACATCTTGATATGGGAATTCCACAAGGTTCAGTGATAGCACCGCTTTTATTTAATATCCTTATACAGGATCTTCCTAAAGCACTCTCAAATCGTGTTGTTTTGGCACAGTATGCTGATGATATATGTATTTGGATGAATATTACTTTAAAAAAGACAACTCCACAGAGAGCACAGAATTACATTAGGAAATTGTATCAATCTGATCTTGATAATCTTGGAAACTATATGTTAGAAAATGGTCTGTCGTTGTCAGCGGAAAAAACTAACATGATGCTATTTAATTCTGGTGGTACTTTAAGTAACTTGCCTACTTTCAGATTGCTTGGTGAAGTGTTACATTACAAACAGGTTGTAAAATTTCTGGGAGTCTTTATGACATCGAAATTAAACTGGAATGTCCATTTTGATTATATTTCAACAAAAGCAAGAAAAGCCCTAAATTTTCTAAAGATAATAAGCCGATTACCTTGGGGAATGGATACGAACATACTAATTCATCTATCAACAGCACTTGTACGATCTAAATTATCCTATGCGCAAGAAGTGTTCTTCAGTGCACCAAAATATTTATTAAAGAAGATACAAAGCTTAGACTGCAAAAGTATTAAAATTGCTCTAGGTGTCCCTACTCATGCCTCTAATCTGGAAACGTACAAAGTTGCTGGAATTCTGCCTCTGAACAACTATCGCGAGCTAGCGACAGCAAAATTTGCAGTTAGAACTACTTCACAAACGGACAATTTTGTGAGTAAGGAAATTAAAATCAGGTCTGATGTTGACTTACCAAAACGAGCAAGCAACATTTCATCACAAATGACTGTTGCAACTTACATATCTGACTTGGTCAAACAGTCTAACATAAATATGGATGAAATAGCTGAGACACCATCAACAACGCCTATCCCTACATGGGAAATGCAAAAAGCCTCTTTTGATATTGATTATACAGACGCTAAGAAATCTGAAAACGTCAACATTTCGATATCCACAGCAAGAGAACACATCGATGAAAAATACCGTACCCACCTTCACATTTTTACCGATGGATCAATCTTAGAAAATAAATGTGCTGGAGCAGCATTTTATGTTCCAAAATTTAAGATAAAAAAGTCATTTTTCGTTGGGGCAAACTTATCGATCTTTACAGCGGAATTAGTCGCTATTAATCAAGCATTGCATTATCTAGTAAATCTTAAACCCATGTCTTTCAAAGTAGTTCTCTTTGTTGACTCAAAATCTGTATTATATGCCTTACGGTCTTTTAATGCCGACACAAGACCTGATTTAATTACTGAGGCAAATCATCTTATACATCGTTTAAGGGTCAAAGGTACAGATATCAGTTTATGCTGGGTGCCTTCCCATGTTGGTCTTCACGGCAACGAAGTAGTTGACAGAGCAGCTAAGCAAGGCGCCCAGAATGCTGATAATGCTATAGAATTACATGTTCATACCTCCGTAAAAGAAGCTTGCAACTTACTCGAATCAGCCTCATGGACTCGATTTCATGAACATTCAGATGAACAGTTTGTGTCACAACAAATGATAAAACTTACCGTTCAAAATGTATGTAAAAAATTGCAGTATTCTTCCATGTATCATTTGAGATCGATTGTTGCTGTTTGTTTTCGTATTCAGCTAAACGCATTGAAAACAAAATATTGTAAAAATGTCAAGTGTATTTGCGGCGAACAGTTCACACTGTTTCACTGTTTATTCTACTGCAAAATGCTACGTTCTCTTTTACCGAAAATGTTTACTCAAGAAAAGTATTCTGAAAATCATTTCCAGAAAAATTACATCAGATCAAACGTTGTTAGTTAGAATTTCAGAATCATTAGTTCATAGTCCTGTTAATGCATTACTTTAACTTTATTCGGTTTGTATTTTAGTGTTACAATTTCCCTTCACGTTGTTGAAGTTAATTGTTAGTGTTAAGTTCTCGTTCCATTTTACTGTTCCCCCACCTGCTAATGTCTTTTTCCTCTGTCTTCCCTCTGCCCAAATCCAACCCGTCCAACTATCGTTCTACATTTTATTTTGTTCACTTTTTTTTTATTTTTAATTTCCCCTCCCCCCCTCCCCCGTCTAATATCACTTATAGTGAAAAGACGTTAAATTAAAGAACGAACACACACACACAACTCACAACACACACACACACACACACACACACACACACACACACACACACACACACACACAACGACTCACACACACACACACACACACACACAACTCACACACACACACACACACACACACACACACAAACACACACACACACAAAACACACACACACACACACACCACACACACACACACACACACACACACACACACACACAAAACCCAAAGAAAGATGTGTGACCTCTTGAATAAAGAATGCAGAGTTTGTTCAAGAGAAATTCGTTGCACTCGGACAATTCCATATGCGATCCATCAATCTCCCTGCTACTGTCTGGCAGACTCCCTAAGCTTTTCTGGCAAGTGTCTTGAAATGGGAAGGGGAGGGACAAAAGGTTCTACAGAACAGTCAGATGACGCCATCAGAATGATGAGAACATTAAGATGGGCACCGAACAGGCCACTTTTTATATTGCAGGCCAGGATTGAACTCAAGACATCAAATTATGTGTCCATGGTTCTGTCAACAGCACCAACTTGTACTGAAGCCAGGTGATCCACTGGGGATTAAACCCACGATCTCCGTTGTTATCGGCTGAGGGGCAGTTGACACCCCCAGTCCCCTGACAGGTGTGTTCAAGTCAGACACATGAATGATACACATAGTGTTTCCCTGTTCAAAGAATATCCTCTACTGATCACAACTCACCTGATAACAGGCAGGTAATTTACACCTCCAGCCATCAGCCAGGTGTGTCAGAGTCACACACATCAACAATACACACACACACACATATCATAACAATAATTATCATCACTCACCTGATAACTGGCAAGTAATTTACATCTCCAGCCATCAGCCAGGTGTGTCATCACACACATCAACAATACACACACATATCATAACAATAATTATCATCACTCACCTGATAACTGGCAGGTAATTTACACCTCCAGCCGTCAGCCAGGTGTGTCATCACACACATCAACAATACACACACACATATCATAACAATAATTATCATTACTCACCTGATAACTGGCAAGTAATTTACATCTCCAGCCGTCAGCCAGGTGTGTCATCACACACATCAACAATACACACACACATCATAACAATAATTATCATCACTCACCTGATAACTGGCAAGTAATTTACATCTCCAGCCATCATCCAGGTGTGTCATCACACACATCAACAATACACACACATACATATCATAACAATAATTATCATCACTCACCTGATAACTGGCAAGTAATTTACATCTCCAGCCGTCAGCCAGGTGTGTCATCACACACATCAACAATACACACACACATCATAACAATAATTATCATTACTCACCTGATAACTGGCAGGTAATTTACACCTCCAGCCGTCAGCCAGGTGTGTCATCACACACATCAACAATACACACACATATCATAACAATAATTATCATCACAACTCACCTGATAACTGGCAGGTAATTTACACCTCCAGCCGTCAGCCAGGTGTGTCAGAGTCAGACACAGGTTGTGGCCGCCATCTTGAAAGGCCATCTGTTTGGGTTTGTCCACCAGCCGACCCCCCAACCGTTCTTCCACCTGTACCACGCCCTGTTCAACATACAACACACACACACACACACACACACACACACACACACACACACACACACACACACACACACACACACACACACACGCACACACACACCACACGCACACACACACCACGCACACGCACACACACACGCACACATGCACACACACACACGCGCGCGCACACACACACACAACACACACACAACATACACACACACACGTGAATCATCAGACATGATAACAGTTACTCACCACTACCATTCACACTATAACACATTGTAATAACATCTCTCTCTCTCTCCTCCTCCTCTCTCTTTTTCTCTCTCGCTCCTCTCCTCTCTCTCTCACTCTCCTCTAATCTCCTCTCCTCTTCTCCTGCTCTCTCTCCCTCTCTCTCTCCTCTCCTCTGTCTGTCTGTCTGTGTGTCTGTCTGTCTGTGTGTCTGTCTGTCTGTGTGTCTGTGTGTCTGTCTGTCTGTCTCTCTCTCTCTCTCTCTGATACCATATTTAGAATCCTGGCAACAGTTGCAGTTTGCTCAAGACGACGACACAGTGTCAGGATAATTCCATTTATGCAAACACCACAAATCTCACCCGTTTGATGGACAGATCCAAAACAATCACGCCAAATGCTGAAATCTTGTTCATAAACTTTACGTGCTGGTAATGACGTGAGGTTGTGAATTAATCCTTTCAATGCATTACTCTATCCACAACACTCCTGCAGAAAGCTTGTGGACAAGATAAGAAAGTGAACAGGTTAACGGCAAAAACAGAAAATCCCCATGTTAAAAGATAATTTCACGACAATAAACTTGTCCAGTGACTTGTCACACAGTGATATAAACATGTCTTACAAATCCCTGCAGTTCTGTTAGCCAAGTGGTCAGAACGCCATGTTCACGGTTTCAGTTTCTCAAGACGACGTTTCCGCGCTCGGAACGAATTCCATGTACACTAACGTCACAGGTGTCATGTGCATGGTGATCATGGCATAAGCCTTAAGCCTGCGCATAAACCAATGAGCTGGTCAGGTCCTGAGGTCCTACCTAGCCTATGTTTTACCTCGTAATGTTCATAATGCAGTGTGAGTTCAACCCTTGGGCTGGCCACGTTTTTTCAATTTAGATCTTATCCATCACATGGCATGTGTAACATCAGCGCATATGGAATGTATTCCGTTCACAGAGACGTCATGTTGAGAAAGTGAAAGTGAAATGCACGCAGGCTTGGATGGGACACAGACAGCGGCCAACCCTGACAAGTCTGCATGAACGGTATTATAGACCAGTGATGGTACATTTCTAATCAATACACACATAGCTCTATCCTTGTTTGAGAAGTCCTAGGCGTAGTGGTCAGTTGGGTAAAGATCGAACTTCCACTCTGAAAGTCATGGGTTTGATTCACGTGGATATTGCCGCTTGGTCTAAACAGGTGGAGGTTTTCTTCTTGGTCAACATGTGTGCAGACTTGCCGATATGCGGAAACCTCATTCGTGTGTATACGCATGCAGGTCATCAAATATGCACGTTAAAGAACCTGTAAGTCATGTCAGTGTAAACATGAAAAACACCCAGCACGTCCCCCAAAGATACAGACTGTACAACAACATAGTGCAGTGTGGTCAGCTCACCTAACAGCTTGAGTTCTCTGTGTTCCACTTAAAAGTCTGATTGTTGTGATGCGTAATGAGTCTGAATGAATTCGGAGAGTAGCACCACACAAGAAAGACTTATGATAATAACAGTCATATTTTATAAAACTCATATTTTACAAGACCTCCATGGAATATTTACATGGTATCTTCCGTGTATAATAGCGTTTATTTTACATACACAAATTCCTGAACCCTTACTGGTTCAGATGATAAAATCACGGACTTAAGAACTGATGTTTGGAGCTACAAAATCAGCCCTCAGTATAAAAACTGGACTGTTCGCTGTCCATCTAAATGCTCTACTCATTCTGATGGTGTCTGTATTGCATATGTTCTATCCTCTCTGCCAACAAACCCTTCTACGGCTTTACCAGTGCATAATGATTTGCTCCAACAAATTCTAAACACCACACTCCCAACTTTCATTACAAGGAAACACGTAACAGCAGTGACATAGCAACACGTAACAGCAACGTCTTTTTACCGCGCTATAACATGCTCCTTCAAGTATATTGTGTTACAAGAACAAAGTTTATGACTTTAACATGAAAGGGAGTGAAGGAATGAACTACGAATAAACACAGCATAAAATGCACAGTGATATACGCGGTGGTGTGATTAATACCACATAAACACAGCATAAAATGCACAGTGATACACGCGGTGGTGTGATTAATACCACATAAACACAGCATAAAATGCACAGTGATACACGCGGTGGTGTGTGATAAATACCACATAAACACAACATAAAACGCGCAGAATTCGGAGTTTGGTGTTTCTTCAAGACGAATTCATCGCACTCGCATAATTCCTCATGCGCTCCACCCACATTTGTCAGCAGTTATCTGGCTTACTTCCTGAGCCTGCGCAAAACCCTATGCGCTGACAAGGTCTTGAAATGGGGAGGGGGGGGGGAGAAGGAACCTATGAAGCAGTAAGCTGACAGCACCAGAATGATGGAAACATCAAGATGGGCAGCCAACAGGCCAGTGGACCTATGAAGCAGTAAGCTGACAGCACCAGAATGATGGAAACATCAAGATGGGCAGCCAACAGGCCAGTGAACCTATGAAGCAGTAAGCTGACAGCACCAGAATGATGGAAACATCAAGATGGGCAGCCAACAGGCCAGTGGACCTATGAAACAGTAAGCTGACAGCACCAGAATGATGGACACTTCAAGATGGGCAGCCAACAGGTCAGTTTTTAATGATGTAGGCAGGGGTTGAATTGGAGGTATCAGGTCTAAAGTCCACGGGTCTATCAAAAGAACATACCAGCTCTATATTGCACAGTGACTGTCAACAGAACAATAAGAACTTCCAGCACCACACTCTTATCCCAGCAACCTACCTAAAATGGAGAGCAAGAAACCAGAGAGCAAGCGTTACTGGTACACGAAAAGACAGCGTATACAACACCACACCATGAATGAACATTCACCTACACGCCAAGTGGAAGAGGTGAAAAAAAAATCAAGAAAGGAAAAGGATTTTTCCCTTATGCCGAGGGCGTAGTAAAATTAAGTGGCCATTAAGATCAAGTATGTCCTATGAAATTTTAATTAACCTTACAGTAAAGGTCAAGATTATCCCATAATCCTACAGTTCAGGTCAAGGATGTCCCCATAACCTTACACATAAAATCAATGATGTCCCATAGCGTTATAATGACAGCGAAGGGTGTTGCATAACCAAAAGGTCTTAGCAGAATAAAAAGGCAGACATCAACTTTTTCTCAAGACCAAAATAACTAGGGCGGTGCCCATCTCTTGTCCCCTGATGGTTTACTTTACCTTACCCAGAACAAGGTCAGGTACCTGTTCACAGCTGGGTGGACTGGGGGACACGCACGCAACCCCCCCCCCCCCACTCCCATCAGAGTGAATCCAAGCTAAGGTCTGAACACTTACACCCATGGAGACAGCATTATTACATCATAATCTAAGGCCAAGAAACGAGTCAATATTCAGTAAGGAGTCAGCTCACACACATTGTTCAAACTCAACCAGAAATTGTAGAACAGTCAGGAAACAGCATCACTTACATCCAAACTTAAGACACAAGATATAGGCCAGGGACTGAACATTCCACACATCCAACTTAAAGTCAGAAGGGATGGGCCAGGGAATAAGCATTTTTCACATTAAAGACAAAGTCATGAAAGAAGCTGGAAACAAACATTATTGACATCAGACTTAAACTCAGATGGACCAAGGAACAGGCGTTAATGACATCCAACTTAAAACTCAGATGGGCAGGGGACTGAGCATTACTCCCATCTAACTTAAAACTCAGATGGGCCAGGGACTGAGCATTACTCCCATCTAACTTAAAACTCAGATGGGCCAGGGACTGAGCATTACTCCCATCTAACTTAAAACTCAGATGGGCCAGGGACTGAGCATTACTCCCATCTAACTTAAAACTCAGATGGGCCAGGGACTGAGCATTACTCCCATCTAACTTAAAACTCAGATGGGCCAGGGACTGAGCATTACTCCCATCTAACTTAAAACTCAGATGGGCCAGGGACTGAGCATTACTCCCATCTAACTTAAAACTCAGATGGGCCAGGGACTGAGCATTACTCCCATCTAACTTAAAACTCAGATGGGCCAGGGACTGAGCATTACTCCCATCTAACTTAAAACTCAGATGGGCCAGGGAACAAGCATATCTACGTCCAATTTAAACTCAGATAGGCCATAGATCAAGCATTATTGACATCTAACTTAAATCTAGATAGACCAGGGAACACGCGCTGCTGACATCCAACTTCAACACAGATGGCCAAGGGAACAAGCATTACTAACATCTTATTTCAACTCAGATGGGCCGTGGACTGGCTTATCAAACTTAAGCTCAGATGGGCCAGGGAACATACATCACTGACATACAACTTTAAGGCAGACGGCCTGGAACAAGCACAACTGATATCTACCTATAATTAAGATGGGCAAGGAAACAATCATTACTAACATCCAACCTCAAGCCAGTGAGGATTCAATAAACAAAATCTCCTTTTCCCTGCATCCAGCCTAAAATCATGACAGAGCCAGGGATCAAGCATTATCAATAATAATATTTGATCTAAAGACAGAACAGATGGGTCATGGATCATACAATACTCACGTCTAAGTTGTGTGACCACCACCACAAAGATGGGTCATGGACCATACAATACTTACATCTAAGGTGTGTGACCACCACCACACAGATGGGTAATGGACCATACAATACTCACATCTAAGGTGTGTGACCACCACCACAATGATGGGTCATGGACCATACGATACTCACATCTAAGGTGTGTGACCCCCACCACACAGATGGGTCATGGACCATACAATACTCACATCTAAGGTGTGTGACCACCACCACAAAGATGGGTCATGGACCATACAATACTCACGTCTAAGGTGTGTGACCACCACCACACAGATGGGTCATGGACCATACAATACTTACATCTAAGGTGTGTGACCACCACCACACAGATGGGTCATGGACCATACAATACTCACATCTAAGGTGTGTGACCACCACCACAAAGATGGGTCATGGACCATACGATACTCACATCTAAGGTGTGTGACCACCACCACAAAGATGGGTCATGGACCATACAATACTCACGTCTAAGGTGTGTGACCACCACCACACAGATGGGTCATGGACCATACAATACTTACATCTAAGGTGTGTGACCACCACCACACAGATGGGTCATGGACCATACGATACTCACATCTAAGGTGTGTGACCACCACCACAAAGATGGGTCATGGACCATACAATACTCACGTCTAAGGTGTGTGACCACCACCACACAGATGGGTCATGGACCATACAATACTTACATCTAAGGTGTGTGACCACCACCACACAGATGGGTCATGGACCATACGATACTCACATCTAAGGTGTGTGACCCCCACCACACAGATGGGTCATGGACCATACAATACTCACATCTAAGGTGTGTGACCACCACCACAAAGATGGGTCATGGCCCATACAATACTCACGTCTAAGGCATCCTGTGTGTCCTCCACCACATAGACACGGATGCTGTACTCCATGGACGGGGGAAGTGCCGGAGCAAAGGCGGCCAGTCTGTAGATCTTTACCGCTTGGCCACCGGGCTGTGACTCTCCGATCAGGGCGTAGCGGTTTAAGTACTCCGTCATGACGTGGCAATGGTTCAAATCTACATGTGTGTACACCTGACAGCCTGTCATTTCCTGGCCCACAGTCGTCAGGCGCTGTAACACACAATGCACAACTCTGATTTTGTGTGTGTGTGTGGTGTGTGTGTGTGGGTGTGTGTGTGTGTGTGTGTGTGTTTTGTGTGTGTGTGTGTGTGTGTGTTTGTGTGTGGTGTGTGGTGTGTGAGTGTGTGTGTGTGTGTGTGAGTGTGTGTGTGTGTGTGTGTGTGTGTGTGTGTGTGTGTGTGAGTGTGTGAGTGTGTGTGTGTGGTGTGTGTGTGTGTGTGTGATGTGTGTGTGTGTGTGTGTGTGTGTGTGTGTGTGTGTGTGTGTGTGGTGTGTGTGTGTGTGCGTGCGTGTATTCATACTCACCTGTTTTCTTTTTCTTTTCTTCTTCTTTTTCTTTCTTTTTTTTTTTTTTTTTTTTTGGGTCCCATTTTCTGTCACTTTAATGGACACAGAACTTAGAACAGTTTTTTTTTTCGTTTACACAACTATGATGATGACGATGAGGACGACAACCATGATGCATGGACTTCCATCTAGGACTAAGACTGCGTGACAGGGCTGTACTGTATGCTCACTATCATAATATATCCTGGCATCAACCAGGCCTGAGAGATACAGACAGCTGTCACCTTGGTCAAAGATCTGAGCAACACCATCAATGATGCATCCGTGAAGTGGATGAGACTCGACTGTGTGGTCCCAGTCTTCCCAGTGAGCCCATAGCACGCCCGACTCTGGGTAGGAGTCAGCTGAAACTGAAAAATGACACAATGATTTTGACAGGACAAGGGGGATTCAAACCCACAACTTTCCAATTGTAGTCCGTTACACTAGCCACTGCAGCATGCCCACTGGTTCAGACATAAATACAATGAAAGGCAGCTCGTTTTGGGTGCATCAACAGACAGAAATAAACCGGATTTTTGCTTTTCAACATAAAACGCATTTAACGTTAACATGAACGACTAAGTGCGTGCCGGTTATGGCTCAGTATTCAATGACACCAAGATGACCCATCTGGTCTGAATTTTATCCTTGATGATCAAAATCAAGAAGCTGGAGCCGCACAGCCCACACAAAGATGAAGATCAGTTTTATTATGAGGGTGGGGTATTATTGGCTAATGACATAAATGACGGATCAGAAAAGCTTTCAATAATGAGATGCCCTTTCTCTTCCTAATGACCTTTTCCACGCAGAAAATTATGCACATGAAATAATGAAATAGAAAGCCACTGTCAAACGCACACACTCGCACAAATTATCGTCAAACTCACACACAAACACAACACATAAACTTACCAAACTGTTTCAATGTACAGAATCTTAAGATCGTTAGGCGCGACCTTTTGACCTCACCTTAAGGTCTGCTGCAGGCTTTCATGTCCACCTAACAGGCCGCTTTGTCAATTCAGAACCTTTGATTATTTATTTATTTTACCTAACTGTTCTTTCCTTTGAGGATAAGATAGATACACATGTCATTTACATGTAACCAAGATTAGTCAAGTGATAGACTGACACAATACTAGTAAAAACAACAACTATAGACCAGGTAAAACACAATCTAGGTAGGGCCAGCTGATGGTGTATGCCCAGGCTTAAGGCTTGTGCCATGATCACCAACCACATGGCACCTGTGACGTTAGTGCATACGGAATTCGTTCCAAGAGCACCTTGAGACGTCATCTTGAGAAACTGAAACTGAAACTGTTCATGGACAGCTGGCCGTACTGAGTCTGACCATGGCCAGATGGACAGCTGGCCGTACTGAGTCTGACCATGGCCAGATGGCCGTACTGAGTCTGACCATGGCCAGATGGCCGTACTGAGTCTTGACCATGGACAGATGGACAGCTGGCCGTACTGAGTCTGACCATGGCCAGATGGACAGCTGGCCGTACTGAGTCTGACCATGGCCAGATGGCCGTACTGAGTCTGACCATGGCCAGATGGCCGTACTGAGTCTGACCATGGCCAGATGGCCGTACTGAGTCTGACCATGGCCAGATGGCCGTACTGAGTCTGACCATGGCCAGATGGCCGTACTGAGTCTGACCATGGCCAGATGGACAGCTGGCCGTACTGAGTCTGACCATGGCCAGATGGACAGCTGGCCGTACTGAGTCTGACCATGGACAG
>CM060306.1:4349383-4351883 GCA_030674185.1 Monoplex corrugatus | reverse complement strand
AATTATTGTTGCTGTTATCGTTAGTTGTAATAGTAGAAGTAGTAGTAGTAGCTGTAGTAGAATCAACATAATTATCATCATCATCATTGTTATTATTATCATTATTACTATCATCGTTTTTGCTATTATCATAATTATTGTTGCTGTTATCGTTAGTTGTAATAGTAGAAGTAGTAGCAGTAGCTGTAGTAGAATCAACATCATTATCATCGTCATCATTGCTATTATTATCATTGTTATATTATTATTATTATTATTACTATCATCGTTATTACTACTATCATTATTATTGTTGCTGTTATCGTTAGTTGTAATAGTAGAAGTAGTAGCAGTAGAATCAACATCATTATCATCATCATCATTATTACTGTTATCATTACTATTGTTGTTGTTGTTATTATTATTAGTATTAGTATTATTAATGTCTTTAATATAGTAGTAGTAGTAGTAGTAGTAGTAGAATCAACATCATTATGATCATCTTCATCATTATTATTGTTATTATTACTATTGTTGTTGTTGTTATTATCATTAGTATTAGTATTATTGATGTCTTTAATATTATCATTATCACTACTGTTGCTATTGCTAGTACTGGTGGTAGTAGTATCGTCATCATCGTCATTATTGTTATTATTATTGTTGTTGTTATTGTTGTTGTTGTTATATATGCTGCCCCGTCTTTTTCGTTGCTCTTGTGTCATCGGCTTCACACCGGTCAGTTCGGCTCTCCATCACACCTCCACAACCAAACTGGTGATCACCATGTGAGCAGGCCATGAAGGCCACAGAGACGTTGTGTTTTAACAATGGTATGTCACTGACAATGGGGATGATGGTGACAGTAAGTCTGACTTCCATTTCAGACTAACATTGTGTGACAGGGCTGTAGTCTATGGTTTCATCATCATCATCATCAGGTGCCCTGCCACATGGCGTTGGCGACCATGGACTTCCAACTATCTCTATCTCTCGTTGCCCCCAGCATCTCCCCCACCTCCTCATCCCCAGCCACTCTGCAAGTCCGTCCAGCATTCTCTCCCTGGGCCTACCTGGTGCTCTCTTTCCCTCCAGCTTCCCCGTTGTGACCAGGTGCTCCAAAACCCCCTTCCTCATAAAATGGCCTATAAATGTTGCTTCTCTTTTCCTAATCTTCCTAAAGAGTGATCTACTTGTGTCTGCCTCCATCAAGACTGTCTCGTTTGTTTTCTTTGCTGTCCATGGAACTCTCAACATTCTTCTGAGAAACCACATCTCGGCTGCCTCGATCCTGCTCTGGCTTTGCTTGCTGACTCTCCACGCCTCGCATCCGTACAACAGTACTGGTTCTATATAACATTCAAGGACTCTCTTTCTGATGTTAATTGATAGGCATTTGTTGGTAAGAATGCTTGTAATCTTCTTGAATGCTGTTTTGGCTTGGCCGATTCTGCCAGCTATTTCTGAAGTGCATCTGCCGTCTGATGAAATGACCGTTCCCAGGTATTTGAACTTATTAACCTGTGTCAAGGTTGTGCCATTTGCTGTTATTTTGCATGAAGGGATTTCATGTTTTTTACTGATCACCATGACTTCAGTCTTCCTGCTGTTTAGTTCTATGGTTTACTTTAATAATAAAGCCTGGCACCAACCAGGAACAAGGGACACAAACATCTACAGGGAATTTGAGTAAAGACATAACCGTAAAACGGATTAAACTAATTTTTGTGGTCCCAGTCTTCCAGAGCACGATCAGCTCTGGTTAGGAGGAGCTCAGGGCCGAAAAACATCATGGCCACCTAATTTCTTGGGCTTATAGGGTTTCAAACCCACGACCTGCCAGGCAATAGTCCACTGCGTTAACCACTTGGCCACGCTGATTGGTCAAGAGGTAAACGTTTGAGTCTCAGTGAGTGTATGATATAGATATATTTCAATGCACTCAAAACTCCTCCACGTTCTTCCATCACCAACACAGCCAGAGACTGAGACACCTAATGCTGACGCTGAAAATGTATGTAACAGGCAGATCTAGTGTTTGTTATTATCATTTTATTGTGGGTCGTTCTTGTATAGTATTATTCTCCAGCCGCATTCAGATTCGCAGTACATTACACATAATCAGACTGTTTAGTGGAGCACGGAGAACTCAAGCTGTTATGTGAGCTGACAACACTGCGCTGTGTTGTTGTACAGTCTGTATCTGTTAGGTGAGCTGACCACACTGCACTATGTTGTTGTACAGTCTGTATCTGTTAGGTGAGCTGACCACACTGCACTATGTTGTTGTACAGTCTGTGTCTGTTAGGTGAGCTGACCACACTGCACTATGTTGTTGTACAGTCTGTATCTGTTAGGTGAGCTGACCACACTGCACTATGTTGTTGTACAGTCTGTGTCTGTTAGGTAAGCTGACCACACTGCACTATGTTGTTGTACAGTCTGTATCTGTTAGGTGAGCTGACCACACTGCACTACGTTGTTGTACAGTCTGTATCTGTTAGGTCAGCTGACTACACTG
>CM060306.1:4331883-4344383 GCA_030674185.1 Monoplex corrugatus | reverse complement strand
AAACTTAAAACAGAAACATACTGATTTCACTCTGTATTTACACATTGCTAGACGTTTACTGCACAGTCCTGTAGGTCGTTTCCATTGATTCAGCCCAATTGTTTTATACCTGTAACTCCCACACAGCCCCGAGAAATCCGATGAAGCCTGACTGATATAATGTTCTGATTGTTTTTCTTTTGTTCGTTAATTTGTTTGATGTTACATTAATTGTTACCTTAATTGATACAATGCCTTCATGATTACACAGATTCATTCATTCCTTACGCACCTTTTTTTTTTTTTTCCCCCGTCTAAAAGCACATATGTGAATAGACGTTAAAAGAAATAACGAACGAACACACACACACACACACACACACACACACACACACACACACACACACACACACACACACACTGACCTGATTCAGGCAGAATTAGACGTCCCCCAGTGTGGTCAAACGTGCTCCACGTGCAGGCTTCCGTGTCCATGTTGCCCGGCAACTGCACCGACATCAACGACTGCCGACTGTTCCGGACACTGTCCGACTGACCGGAACCTGGCCGGCTGACCGGTACCCAGCTGTCCGTGTAGATGAACTTCTCCAGGTAAGAATCCAGGTCACAGTTGGTGCTGGCCACTTTCCACTGTGCAGCTTGGTCCGCAGCCTCACAACCTCGAACGGGATGGTGACGACCCCCGACCCTCATGTAACACGACGAACCCTCGTCGTTGTAACACTGGGAACCCGCGTCACCGTAGCCATGGGAACCCCCGCCGACGTAACACTGGGAAGCCCCGTCACTGTAACCCTGGGAACCCACGTCGGTGTAACACTGGGAACCTTCGCCCAGAGAGCACTGCGATGCTTCCTCCACAAAGACCTGTGCTGGTTTGGCCAGCTGGTACTGAACAGCCTCAGCGGACCCAGCCTGGACGCTGAAGTGAGCGTTGGGGACGCTATACAGATGGTCAGAGTCGACGCCAGAACTGTAAAAAGGGTCCGGGGGGAGGGGGGAGGGACTGCGGTCGAAGGGGGGTCTGTTGGGGGAGTCTGCGGAGGTGCTGATGCTGTGGTTGGGGCTGCTGCTGCCGCTGTACTGGTGATGGTGGTGGTGGTGGTGATGGTGATGGTGGTCTGGGTGGTAGCGTTGTTGTTGTTGTTGTTGTTGTTGCTGCGGCACTGTTTGCGTCACGTCCGGCTGCATCGACATGATGTCTGTAAAAAGTTGACAGATGTCATTATTATTGTTGTTGTTATTACTATTATTACTACTACTAGTAGTAGTAGTAGCATTGTTATTATTATTATTATTATTATTATTAATAATATTATTATTATTATTAATATTATTATTATTAATAATATTATTATATAATCAAAGGACACAACTCTTGAGAATTATCTCCCATGTTGTATAGAACTTCTCAAATCCAACACAGCTTACGCTACCCATTCAGCTAGCATAGAAGCAGATACAAAGTACAAAAACAGCAAGCTCAGAACACTCCTCAAAAAAGGAGCGCCCAAGCCTACCTTTATACTCTGCAACTACCCTACACACAACTATGAGAGAGGAGAGAAATACATACAATATATTGGTCTTATGTTCAAGATTGACATAGTCTTTTTTATTTTTGAACTGATCAAACACACACACACATAGACAAGACAGAACATATACATGGTTGCTTCCAAGGCATATAGGTAATACCAAAGAAATAAGAGGGAAGCAGGGAGAATTTTTATAATATAATCAAAGGACACAACTCTTGAGAATTATCTCCCATGTTGTATAGAACTTCTCAAATCCAACACAGCTTACGCTACCCATTCAGCTAGCATAGAAGCAGACACAAAGTACAAAAACAGCAAGCTCAGAACACTCCTCAAAAAAGGAGCGCCCAAGCCTACCTTTATACTCTGCAACTACCCTACACACAACTATGAGAGAGGAGAGAAATACAATATTATTATTGTTATTATCTGTATTTTCGCGTAATGGAATCCAAAATGCTAACTGCGTGAAAAGAACAAATCCGAAGAATTTACGATATGCTCAAAACCTTAGTGTGTGTTTACGAATTATCAAGTGTTGTGTTGTGTCATGTCGTGTCGTGTCGTACTGTATTGTATTGTGTTGTATTGTATCAGTATGTATTCACTACTCTAAGGTGGTGCACTGCAGCTGTGAATTATATTGTGAACTATACTGTTGTGCTGTGTTGTACCGAAATATACTGTGAGCACAGTACAGCATAGTACTGGTATAGTGAAATATTTTTTTTACTGCAGCATAGCTCGGCATGGCAAGGTACAGCATAGCATTCCATCGTATGGAACAACTTTTTTTTTAAAAACAATGCTTTTAAAATACCAAATATATGGCATCCATTCAGCGCTTAGATTTGATTTCTATCAAGATTTTGCGCTATACAAATACTGTAATAATAATAATAATAATAATAATAATAAAAATCCATTTCAAGCAATATTCTTTATACACCAAACATGTGAAAATACCCAATCACACAATATTCTTTTTATACGGAAATAATCATTTCAAGCAATGTTTCTGTTATAGCAAGTAAACAGAAATATATTTTCAAACAAACCTCTTTCTTTATACTATTATACACAACTATTATTTCAAACAACTCTCTTTTTTTATACCAGACATACGGAAATAATTATTTTAATCAATACTCTTTACTACAAGACGGACTGACTGAAGTAACTGTTTCATATGTTTATACCAGATCGCAGTGATTTATACAACCGTTTCAAGCAGTCACACAGACACATTAAAACAGCTGTTTGAAACTTTCTTTTATACCAGCTACGCTGACTGAAATAGTTGTTTCAGACAACACTTTTTTTTATATCACATACACTAAAACACTGTGCAGCTTGGTCCGCAGCCTCACAACCTCGAACGGGATGGTGACGACCCCCGACCCTCATGTAACACGACGAACCCTCGTCGTTGTAACACTGGGAACCCGCGTCACCGTAGCCATGGGAACCCCCGCCGACGTAACACTGGGAAGCCCCGTCACTGTAACCCTGGGAACCCACGTCGGTGTAACACTGGGAACCTTACCAGATCGCAGTGATTTATACAACCGTTTCAAGCAGTCACACAGACACATTAAAACAGCTGTTTGAAACTTTCCCTCCAATTGCATCAGCCTTGTTGTGGCGGGGGAGCTTGTGTGTCCTTACGATCCCAGGAGCTATGCCGGCGGGGACTTCGTGGGCCCTGGCAGCTTCAAGCAAGCCGGACAGGTCGCTGGGGGAGGGGCCAGACTAAGGGGTGCATACAAACAAGTCCTGGCAGCAGGGGATGGGTGAAAAAGAGGGTAAAGAAGATACACTTTTCATATATGGCTTCTTTTTCAATGTCGTGAGCAGATGATTTCTTCGAAGGAACAATGGTCAGGATCTCAGCACTGTAAGTGCACTGCGCGGCAAGAAGGCACCCGCAAACTACTTGCTTGTACTTTTGCTAATCATTGCATATGATGAACTTACAAAATGGAAAACGTTATAGTTTCTGTGTCCTCTGAGTCCCCCAGGGGGGACCTGAACTTAATGGCTACTGGGGAGGGAGAGTCCGTGTCTGTGAAAGGTAGCTGTGATGACGGTAATGGATTACCCGACGGAGGTTATTGGAAGCGGACATGTAGAAACTCCTCAAAAATGCAAAATCACAAAAAGAAAAAAATGCAAAAAAAGGATTTGAATATAGGGACATGGAATGTACAGACTATGTTAGAATTAGGAAAGCTCTACCTACTAGTCAAAGAATTAGAAAGGAGCAAGATGAACATAACAGGGCTCTGTGAGGTTAGATGGAGTGGGCAGGGTCTTTTTACTGTAGGAGAGCATACAGTTGTATATAGTGGAAATGAAAAAGGTGGCTCAAGAGGAGTAGCAATTGTGCTGGACAAAAAGCATGCTGGAGCTCTGAAAAGCTATAATCCAATTAATGACAGATTTCTCACTGTCAAAATAAATACCAAATATGCTGTTTTGAACATAGTTCAAGCTTATGCTCCAACATCCACTAGCTCAGAAGAAGAAATAGAAAATTTTTACAATGACCTCCAAACTATCAGAGACAAAATTCCCAAAAAGGAAATATGCATTGTGATGGGTGACTTCAACGCTAAAGTTAGAGAGGGGGCTGACACAGAATGTGGAATAGGACCATATGGTTTAGGAGAACGAAATGAGAGAGGTGACATGCTGGCTCTGTTTTGTCAGGCAAATGAGATGAACATCACAAATACTTTTTTCCAACAACCACTGCGCAGAAGATACACATGGATCTCTCCAGGAGACAGGTGTCGTAATCAGATTGATTATATTATCATTGACAGATCCTGGAAATCAACTGTCCTCAATGCAAAAACAAAGCCTGGAACAGACTGCGACACGGATCACATTCTTGTGACAACCAAATTAAGAATGAAAATATTGAAGAAGCCTAAAACCAAAACTACGCCAAAGTTCGACATATCAAAATTAGAAAACCCTGAGCTGGCGTTAGAATTCAGTATAGAAACAAGTAATCGTTTCTTAAAGTTACTTGAAGTATGGGATGAAAATGACTCATATCCTGATGAAATCTGGACAGACATAAAAAACACACTGACCAAAATCTCTGAAGAAAAACTAGGAAAAGAAGAAAAAAGGAAAAAAGCTAAGCCCTACATAAGTCAGGAAGTGATAGATCTGGCAGAAAAGAAAAGTCAAGCTCGAAAGCAGGGAGAGCGGGAAAAATACTCAGCACTGAAAAGGGAAATAAAAAGTAAAGTCAGAAGAGACAAAGCAAATTGGCTGGCACAAGAATGCAGTAAAATCAATGAACACAACGAAAACAGGAAGTCGAGGGAGCTCTTCAAACAAATAAAAAAAGTGAAAAAAACAAATTTCAAAGCAACAAACCAATGCATCAACAACAAGGATGGTCACACTCTGACTGAACCAGATGATGTCTTGGATAGGTGGAACGAATATGGCACATCACTTTTTGGCAAGCCTGACAGCCATGAAAATAATTTAGAGCCAAATTTGGAATTGATCCCTGGAGATACGGAACCTGAACCTCTGCTCAGCGAAGTTGAATCTGCCATTAAAGATCTAAAATGCAGAAAGTCTCCTGGTCTTGACAATATTCCTGGAGAGTTGTTGAAACACTCAGGTGATGGTGGACTCAAAGTAATGCATCACTTATGCTGCAAGATATGGAAGACTTGTCAGTGGCCTACAGACTGGAAGCTCCAGGAATTTGTCATGTTACATAAGAGTGGAAATGTCAAAGACTGCAACAATTATAGAACAATTGCACTGATCAGTCATGCCAGTAAAATACTGCTGATAATAATTTTAAACAGGTTAAAGCCAAAAGTAGAGGAAGAGCTATCCGACTGTCAGGCAGGCTATAGGAAAAACAGGGGAACAATAGATATGCTGTTTGTACTCCAGATATTGATAGAAAAGATTAGAAACACAGACCAAGAGATGTTCATCGTTTTCATTGACTACAGCAAAGCATTTGATAGCGTGATTCACCAAAGTCTTTTCCACTTCATGATCAAAATGGGTTTTCCAAGACATCTGGTTTCCCTCATCGCTTCATTATATAATGATCAAAAAGCAACAATCAGATGGAATAATCAAAACTGCAAATTTTTTAACATCACTAAAGGGGTAAGGCAAGGTTGCATCCTGTCTCCACATCTCTTCAGCATATACACTGAACATATCATGAGAGAAGCAGACATAGAAGACATGGGAGTAAATATTGGTGGTAGAAACCTGTCAAATTTACGCTACGCAGATGACACAGGATTACTGGCAGACAACATTACAGGCTCTAGGAGGATCCTGTACAGGGTAGACCGGGTTGGAAAGGCAGCTGGGCTGGACTTAAATTCAAAGAAGACAAAGGTTATGTATGTTGCAGGCAAATATAACACTAGACAGGACCAGATCATGCTAAACCAAGTCCCTCTAGAAAATGTCAAGGACTTTAGATATTTAGGTTCAGTCAAGACACACGATGGAACATGCTCAAAAGACATAAAGATGAGAATTGGAATGGCCAAGAACAGTATGGTTCAATTGAACAATATTTGGAAAGACCACAGCATAACAGCAGACCTTAAGATAAAACTCTTAAAATGTCTTGTCTGGCCAGTGATGTTATACGGCTGCGAGGCATGGACAATGAAGAAAGAGGATGAAAGACGAGTGGAAGCAGCAGAGCTGTGGTTTTACCGAAGACTGCTGAGGGTCAAATGGACGGATAGGCGCTCAAATGAAAGCATACTGAATGAGTTGGGTACTACACGCAAGCTTCTAGTACTCATACAACGGAGGAAACTGAAATATGTTGGACACGCAATCCGTAATGAGAGAACAGACTTGATGTCCACTGTCCTCCAAGGTAAAGTGGAAGGAAAGAGAAACAGAGGACGGCCACCTGCATCACTTGCTAGAAACATCACAAACATCAGTGGCAAGAAACTCCAGGAGGTGGTCAGACTTAGCCAAGATCGAGAGTGCTGGAGGCAACTTGTGAGGACATCATGTGCAGCGGCCAACACTGTTCCCGGTGACGCCGACAGGTGAGACAGGTGAGACACTAAAATAATCCTTTCAGACAATACTACATACACTGAAATAATCCTTTCAGACAATACTACATACACTGAAATAATCCTTTCAGACAATACTACATACACTGAAATAATCCTTTCAGACAATACTACATACACTGAAATAATCCTTTCAGACAATACTACATACACTGAAATAATCCTTTCAGACAATACTACATACACTGAAATAATCCTTTCAGACAATACTACATACACTGAAATAATCCTTTCAGACAATACTACATACACTGAAATAATCCTTTCAGACAATACTACATACACTGAAATAATCCTTTCAAACAAAATGCTTCTTCACACCATAAGACCTACCTGTTGCTGTTACCACTTACTGTTACCCTCTGGTTACAGGGTAACCGCCATTCTACAGGATTTACATTGCTGATTTTTGTCTGCATCCTCCAGTAGGGAGGTTAATGCACAGTAAATACACTTACCACTTTTAGTAAGGTCAAAGGATTGTCGTCGAGCGTTTCGACTGGAAATTGTGTCTTGTCTTGTACAAGTTCTCTCTCTCTTCTTCTCTTTCTCTCTCTCTTCTCTCTTCTCTCTCTCTCTTTCTCTCTCTCTCTTCTCTCTCTCTCTCTCTCTCTCTCTCCTCTCCTCCGACAGACGTTAACTCCTGCTTTTCTATTTGTCTCTTCAGCCCAGAAATGTAAAATGACGACAATCAGAAAACACTACTCAAATTTTTATTATTTTTGTTTTTTTCAGAGCCGAAAATGAAATTGATGATCAATCAATCAGATAATAATCAGACATGCTTTTATTTAAGATCATGGGAGTTCTTGATTTAATGAGATGAAAGGAGAGGAAAGAGGAGAGGAGAGAGGAGAAAAGAGAGAGAGAGAGGAGGAGAGAGAGAGAGAGAGAGAGAGAGAGAGAGAGAGAGAGAGAGAAGAGAGAGGAGAGAGAGAGAGAGAGAGAGAGAGAGAGAGAGAGAGAGGAGAGAGAGAGAGAGAGAGGAGAGAGAGAGAGAGGAGAGGAGAGAAGAGAGAGGAGAGAGAGAGAGAGAGAGAGAGAGAGAGAGAGGAGAGAAGAGAGAGAGAGGAGAGAGAGAGGAGAGAGGAGAGAGAGAAGAGAGAAGAGAGAAGAGAGAGGAGGAGAGAGAGAGAAGAGAGAGAGAGAGGAGAGGAGAGAGAGAGAGAGAGAAGAAGGAGGAGAGGAGGAGAGAGAGAAGGAGAGAGAGGAGAGAGAGAGAGAGAGAGAGAGAGAGAGAGGAGAGAAGAGAGAGAGAGAGAGAGAGAGAGAGAGAGAAGAGAGAGGAGAGAGAGAGAGGAGAGAGAGAGAGAGAAAGAGAGGAGAGAAGAGAGAGGAGAGAAGAAGAGAGAGAGAGAGAGGAGAGAAGAGAGAGAGAGAGAGAGAGAAGAGCGCGCGCGCGAGAGAGAGAGAGCGAGAGAGAAAGAGAAAGAGAGAGAGAGAGAGAGGTCGGAGAAAGGAAAAAAAAAAAACCCTCGTTTTTCAGTCTGCAGTTCAAAAAAGGAGAAACAGATTATGACATACCCATCGCCGATGTGTGCTGACAGAAGAAAAGAATGTATGTGTGTCTGTTGAGACAAAGAGACTGAGAAAGAAATTCTCGTCTGGAAAAGTTTTCAATAAATTTGGAGTTGTTGTTGTTATTTTTGTTTAACGCCCAGCCGACTACGTAGAGCCATATCAGGGCTATAACTATTTCAATACACACACACAATACTTCCACATGAAAAAAAGGAAAAGAAAATAAAAGTTCACATATCAATGCATTGGCGCACATAACCTACGGACACGCCCCTGGCGTTGACCACTTCATCCAATCTATCATACAAAGGGATTAACATACCTGAACACAAACTTAAACATTACTAAGGACCTAAAACATATCTGATTTGTGTGTGTGTGTGGGTGTGTGTGTGTGTGTGCGTGCGTGTATTCATACTCACCTGTTTTCTTTTTCTTTTCTTCTTCTTTTTCTTTCTATTTTTTTTTTTTTTTTGGGGGGTCCCATTTTCTGTCACTTTAATGGACACAGAACTTAAAACAGTTTTTTTTTTTTCACCATCATCACCATCATCATCATCACCATCATCATCATCACCACCATCACCACCATCATCACCATCATCATCATCATCATCATCATCATCATCACCACCACCATCACCACCATCACCACCATCACCATCATCACCACCATCATCACCACCATCACCACCATCAAAACCATCATCACCATCACCACCACCATCACCATCATCACCATCACCATCATCATCACCACCATCACCACCATCACCACCATCACCACCATCATCATCATCATCACCACCATCATCATCATCATCACCACCATCATCATCATCATCACCACCATCATCATCATGCATTTCTCATTTCCCTAGAGCCATAAATGCACTTAATACATGTACCGAATTATCAATCCTAAGAGAAACTTCGTAAGACTACATCGAACACATACAGGTGAATTGACCTGCAGAAAATGATAGAAAGAAATGACAGAAAGCAAAGGAGGAAGGCAGAAGCTAAGAGTGAGAGAAAAGAGGAAATTTCTAGCACAGAATTCCAGAAGGTGGGGATAATTATAATAATAATAATTACAATATTATTTATACTGAAAAAGCCCCCGGCATCCTCACGAGGGGAAATTTGGATTTGCTCAGATGGTGTATCCAATAACTTTGCCTTAGTGATACGTAGCGTGCGGAAGGTATCAGCTGTGCTGTTTTGTCTATTTCTGAGTTCATTTTAAGGAGAGGTTGAGACAGTAAGTACACAACAAGCCAACCTTGACTGTGTGGGTTTGACTGGGAGTGATGCCGTCACTGATACCAATCATTAGGGGCCGAGGTAGGGGGGGGGGGGGGGAAGGGAGAGTGAAAGAGAAACAAGAAAGTCACGTTATTCTCACAATGTCCCTATAGTCACGTTATTCTCACAATCTCCCTATAGTCACGTTATTCTCACAATCTCCCTATAGTCACGTTATTCTCACAATCTCCCTATAGTCACGTTATTCACACAATCTCCCTATAGTCACGTTATTCTCACAATCTCCCTATAGTCACGTTATTCTCACAATCTCCCTATAGTCACGTTATTCACACAATCTCCCTATAGTCACGTTATTCACACAATCTCCCTATAGTCACGTTATTCACACAATCTTCCTATAGTCACGTTAGTCTCACAATGTCCCTATAGTCACGTTATTCTCACAATCTCCCTATAGTCACGTTATTCTCACAATGTCCCTATAGTCACGTTATTCACACAATCTCCCTATAGTCACGTTATTCACACAATCTCCCTATAGTCACGTTATTCACACAATGTCCCTATAGTCACGTTATTCTCACAATCTCCCTATAGTCACGTTATTCTCACAATGTCCCTATAGTCACGTTATTCTCACAATGTCCCTATAGTCACGTTATTCACACAATGTCCCTATAGTCACGTTATTCACACAATCTCCCTATAGTCACGTTATTCACACAATGTCCCTATAGTCACGTTATTCTCACAATCTCCCTATAGTCACGTTATTCTCACAATCTCCCTATAGTCACGTTATTCACACAATCTTCCTATAGTCACGTTATTCTCACAATCTCCCTATAGTCACGTTATTCACACAATCTTCCTATAGTCACGTTATTCACATAATCTCCCTATAGTCACGTTATTCTCACAATGTCCCTATAGTCACGTTATTCTCACAATGTCCCTATAGTCACGTTATTCTCACAATGTCCCTATAGTCACGTCATTCTCACAATCTCCCTATAGTCACGTTAGTCTCACAATGTCCCTATAGTCACGTTAGTCTCACAATTATTATTATTATTATTATTATTACATGAATAAACGCCTTTCCATAAAATGCTCAACGCGTTTTACATAAAATCTTAATTAAAACATGCATTACAAATAGAAGCTGAATAAGACATTTAACTAATTAAAACAAATCAGAGAGCATACAAAGATATTCCAACATATCATGTTCACGTTCACAACACACACACACACACACACACACACACACACACACGCACACACACACACACACACACACACACACACACACACACACACACACACACACACACACTCACACCCATACACACACACAAAAATTAAAATTAAAATATATAATCAG
This sequence comes from Monoplex corrugatus, assembly GCA_030674185.1. Classification (NCBI taxonomy): domain Eukaryota; kingdom Metazoa; phylum Mollusca; class Gastropoda; order Littorinimorpha; family Ranellidae; genus Monoplex; species Monoplex corrugatus. The sequence continues at coordinate 4,333,551 of CM060306.1, read as the reverse complement.
AAGAATAAACTTAAAAAACACCAATAATAGACACAGTCATGCCAAGGACTAGAAAAGGTTAAAAACAGTCATTTTGTACTTCAGCACCAATGCCGTGGAAGTTACTCTGCAACCAGATACTTTTGAAAAAGATGGGTTTTAAGTTCCTTTCTGAAGGTTAAGTAACTATGTTGTTTTCTCAGGTTGAGTGGCAGATTGTTCCATACTGAAGGACCAAAAACAGAGAAAGCGCGTTTGCCAACTGTGGAGAGAGAAAAACGTGGTTCGACTAGTTGAAAAGAATCTCCGGAACGAAGGGTTCGAGTCGGTACATAATGTTGGATCAGTTCAGAAAGATATGGTGGTGCAGTGACTGTATCACTTAGACAGCGGAAACAGAGGCAAGCAATCTTGAAGTCTATTCTGGCTTTGATGGGGAGCCAGTGAAGGGATTTAAGCAGTGGATTTGCACTGTCAGATTGTTTCTTGTGCAGGATAAGGCGGGCTGCATTATTCTGAATGACCTGAAGCTTTCTAAGTTTGTCATCAGGTAAGCCAGCTAAGAGAGAATTACAGTAATCTAATCTTGACAAAATAAAACAAACTGCAAGCTTCTTCACGGCATCGGTGGTGAGGTAAGGACGAATCTTTGCAATCCTACGGAGCTGAAAGTTTAGGCTACGGCAAAGATTGTTGATATACGCGTCCATTCGTCAAGAAACACTCCAAGATTTCTAACAGATGGTGCAAAAGAAAGACTGCAGCCACAGATTGTCATTGTGCATGTTGGTGTTTGTTGTAGTTTATGTTTAGTACCGATTTTTATCAGTTCAGTTTTATCTTCATTCATTTTAAGCTTGTTTGTCATCATCCAGTCACCGACAGCCTCAATACCAGATTGTAAATTGCCAAGCAATGCTGGAAACTCGGCTGGGATGTTGGAATCATACAATTGTGAATCGTCGGCGAAGAAGTGATAGCGAAGACCTGATCGACTTATCACCTGACTCAGAGGCTTGGTGTACATTACGAACAAGACAGGCCCTAACACTGAGCCTTGTGGGACTCCAAACCTGAGCACTGATGGAGAGGAATGATACTTTCCTAAAACAACAGATTGAGTACGGTCCTTAAGGTAGGACCGAAACCAGTCCAAAACGATTGCAGAGCAACCATATGTGGTATGCAGTCTGTTGATAAGTATGTTATGGTCTATTGTATCAAAGGCAGCAGACAAATCCAGCAAAGACAGGAGAGACACATGTCCACGATCAGAATGCCCCTATAGTCACGTTATTCTCACAATGTCCCTATAGTCACGTTATTCTCACAATGTCCCTATAGTCACGTTATTCTCACAATGTCCCTATAGTCACGTTATTCTCACAATGTCCCTATAGTCACGTCATTCTCACAATCTCCCTATAGTCACGTTAGTCTCACAATGTCCCTATAGTCACGTTAGTCTCACAATGTCCCTATAGTCACGTCATTCTCACAATGTCCCTATAGTCACGTTATTCTCACAATGTCCCTATAGTCACGTTATTCTCACAATGTCCCTATAGTCACGTTATTCTCACAATGTCCCTATAGTCACGTTATTCTCACAATCTCCCTATAGTCACGTTATTCTCACAATCTCCCTATAGTCACGTCATTCTCACAATCTCCCTATAGTCACGTCAT
>CM060306.1:4319383-4326883 GCA_030674185.1 Monoplex corrugatus | reverse complement strand
CAGAAGACAACCAACAGGACAGTGGACAACAAAGGACAGAAGACAACCAACAGGACAGTGGACAACCAACAGGACAAGACAACAGACAAACCAACAGGACAGTGGACAACCACACGGACAGAGACAACCACAGGACAGTGCAAATAGGGCAGAAGGAACAAAACTCAGACACAACAACAGGTTCATCGAACAGAACCAACCAGACCATGAAATGACGGAACCAACAGGACAGTGGACAACCAATAGGACAGAAGACAACAACAGGACAGTGGACAACCAATAGGACAGAAGACAACCAACAGGACAGTGGACAACCAACAGGACAATGGACAACAGACAACCAACAGGACAGTGGACAACCAGCACGGCAGTAGACAACCTACAGGACAGTTGTCAATATATGGGCAGGAACTAAAACTCATGACATCAACTACAGTTCTATCGAAAGAACCAACCAGCCATGAATGAGTGAATGTGAACAGTGAGAACTGACTGTTGTCAGTGAATGACAACTATTTTGACTACATGTTACTGCAGGAAATGGTTCACACTAAAATCATACTTAAATCACCTGCAGGAAATGGTTCACACTAAAATCATACTTAAATCACCTGCAGGAAATGGTTCACACTAAAATCATACTAAAATCACCTGCAGGGAATGGTTCATACTAAAATCATACTAAAATCACCTGCAGGGAATGGTTCACACTAAAATCATACTAAAATCACCTGCAGGGAATGGTTCATACTAAAATCATACTAAAATCACCTGCAGGGAATGGTTCACACTAAAATCATACTAAAATCACCTGCAGGGAATGGTTCACAATAAAATCATACTAAAATCACCTGCAGGGAATGGTTCACACTAAAATCATACTAAAATCACCTGCAGGGAATGGTTCATACTAAAATCATACTAAAATCACCTGCAGGGAATGGTTCACACTAAAATCATACTAAAATCACCTGCAGGGAATGGTTCATACTAAAATCATACTAAAATCACCTGCAGGGAATGGTTCACACTAAAATCATACTAAAATCACCTGCAGGGAATGGTTCATACTAAAATCATACTAAAATCACCTGCAGGGAATGGTTCACACTAAAATCATACTAAAATCACCTGCAGGGAATGGTTCATACTAAAATCATACTAAAATCACCTGCAGGAAATGGTTCATACTAAAATCATACTACAATCACCTGCAGGGAATGGTTCACACTAAAATCATACTAAAATCACCTGCAGGGAATGGTTCATACTAAAATCATACTAAAATCACCTGCAGGGAATGGTTCATACTAAAATCATACTAAAATCACCTGCAGGGAATGGTTCATACTAAAATCACCTGCAGGGAATGGTTCATACTAAAATCATACTAAAATCACCTGCAGGGAATGGTTCATACTAAAATCACCTGCAGGGAATGGTTCATACTAAAATCACCTGCAGGGAATGGTTCATACTAAAATCATACTAAAATCACCTGCAGGGAATGGTTCATACTAAAATCACCTGCAGGGAATGGTTCATACTAAAATCATACTAAAATCACCTGCAGGGAATGGTTCATACTAAAATCACCTGCAGGGAATGGTTCATACTAAAATCACCTGCAGGGAATGGTTCATACTAAAATCATACTAAAATCACCTGCAGGGAATGGTTCATACTAAAATCACCTGCAGGGAATGGTTCATACTAAAATCATACTAAAATCACCTGCAGGGAATGGTTCATACTAAAATCACCTGCAGGAAATGGTTCATACTAAAATCACCTGCAGGAAATGGTTCATACTAAAATCACACTAAAATCACCTGCAGGAAATGGTTCATACTTAAATCACCTACAGGAAATGGTTCATACTTAAATCACCTGCAGGAAATGGTTCATACTTAAATCACCTGCAGGAAATGGTTCATACTTAAATCACCTGCAGGAAATGGTTCATACTAAAATCACCTGCAGGAAATGGTTCATACTAAAATCACCTGCAGGAAATGGTTCATACTTAAATCACCTGCAGGAAATGGTTCATACTTATATCACCTGCAGGAAATGGTTCATACTAAAATCACCTGAAGGAAATGGTTCATACTAAAATCACCTGCAGGAAATGGTTCATACTTATATCACCTGCAGGAAATGGTTCATACTTATATCACCTGCAGGAAATGGTTCATACTTATATCACCTGCAGGAAATGGTTCATACTTATATCACCTGCAGGAAATGGTTCATACTTAAATCACCTGCAGGAAATGGTTCATACTAAAATCACCTGCAGGAAATGGTTCATACTAAAATCACCTGCAGGAAATGGTTCATACTAAAATCACCTGCAGGGAATGGTTCACACTAAAATCACCTGCAGTAAATGGTTCACACTAAAATCACCTGCAGGAAATGGTTCACACTAAAATCACCTGCAGGAAATGGTTCACACTAAAATCATACTAAAATCACCTGCAGGAAATGGTTCATACTTATATCACCTGCAGAGAATGGCCATCGATTACTTATATCACCTGCAGAGAATGGCCATCGATTACTTATATCACCTGCAGAGAATGGCCATCGATTACTTATATCACCTGCAGAGAATGGCCATCGATTACTTATATCACCTGCAGAGAATGGCCATCGATTTCTGTTGACACTGTTCAATCATCGTACCCTGTCTCCATTTAACTCTTTCACTTCCGCACCACATTAGTAGACTACACATACCCACCCTCTCTCTCTCTCTCTCTCTCTCTCTCTCTCTCTCTCTCTCTCTAATCCTGTCTCCTTCACCTAACCCTTTCATTCCCTCACCTCAATAGCGTCCTGCACATTAGTCCCTACTACCAAGCCTCGTATCAGTTTAACTCTTTCTATCCCTCGTGAACTCTTTCTCTCCCCTACTCTATATCAATCTAAGTCACTCTCTCGCCTTGAACCATTTTAACACTTTCGCTTTCGCACTTCGTTAGCCTACCTAATAGCAGTCCTCTCATTCTCTTGCCCTTATCAAGTTAACCCTTTCACTCTCTCATCTCATATTAAGTGTACTAAGCTTTAATTCTATCACTCCCTCGCCCTATCCACCAGCTTTCTGCAGGTATCACCCTCACTAGTCTCCAGCTAAACTTTCACTCGCTCACATTATAAGTGTTCCACCTATTAACCTCTTTACTTCCTCGTCCTATCCACTAGTTTCCTGAAGGTAGCTGAAGGGTAGTTGGAGGGAGTGAAAACGTTAACGTGTGGCAGAAAAGTCAATTTATCTGAACACAGACCGTTGAGACCTTGACACAGACCGTTGGTGTAAATGTTTTTAAACATGTATGATGAGGGTGATGGTGATGATGTGATGATGATGAGATGATGATGATGATGATGGTGATGAGTGATGATGATGATGATATGATGGTGATGGTGGTGATGATGATGGTGATGGTGATGATGGTGATGATGGTGATGATGATGATGATATGATGGTGGATGATGATGTTTGGATGTGTGATGATGGTGGATGTGGGGTATGATGATGGTGATGGTGGTGGGTGATGATGATGTGGTGATGGTGGTGATGATGGTGATGATGGTGGTGATGGTGTGGTGGTGGTGGTGGTGATGATGATGGTGATGGTGATGATGGTGATGATGATGATGGTGATGGTGGTGATGATGGTGTGATGATGGTGATGATGTGATGATGATGGTGATGGTGATGATGATGATGGTGATGATTGATGGTGATGGTGGTGATGATGATGATGGTGATGATGTGATGATGTGTGATGGTGGTGTGATGATATGATGATGATGGTTGATGGTGATGTGATGATGGATGATGATGGTGATGGTGGTGGATGATGATGATGATGATGATGATGTGATGGTGGTGATGATGATGGTGATGATGATGGTGATGGTGGTGATGATGATGATGATGGTGATGGTGGTGATGATGATGATGATGATGATGGTGATGGTGTGGTGGATGATGATGGTGATGATGATGGTGATGGTGGTGATGATGATGGTGATGATGATGGTGATGGTGGTGATGATGATGGATGATGATGATGGTGATGGTGGTGATGATGATGATGATGATGATGGTGATGGTGGTGATGATGATGGTGATGATGATGGTGATGTGGTGATGATGATGATGGTGATGTGTGGTGATGATGATGTGTGATGATGTGGTGATGGTGGTTGATGAGGGTGATGATGATGGTGTGATGTGATGATGATGGTGATGGTGGTGATGATGATGGTGATGATGTGGTGATGGTGGTGATGATGATGATGGTGGTGGTGATGATGGTGATGATGTGATGATGTGATGATGATGATGGTGGTGATGATGATGATGTGATGTGATGAGTGTGATGATGATGTGATGTGATGATGATGATGTGTGATGATGTGGTGGTGATGGTGATGGTGGTGATGATGATGATGGTGATGATGTGATGATGTGATGATGATGATGAGTGGTGGTGATGATGATGATGATGATGATGATGATGTGATGATGATGATGATGATGAAAACGACGACTTGTCTGCAAATGACTTGTTCAATTACAGTTTATCACCCAGGCAGCCTTGCCTTGTGAGTTACCGGAATAAAGCCATCAGGTGTTTCACCAGTGCAGGCTCTATACAAGGGATGGGTCATTATCAATGGACGGTCCATTTCGACCTTGAACTTAGTCCCTGGTTATTCATCTGTTCCGTCCTCGCCTGAATCCATTTCATCCCCGTTCGTGTACTTAATCCACTGTTCAATCAACTGTCTGAACCATTGCTCAATCACCTGTGAAAAGAACAGTTTAACTATTTAATCATTATTCACTCTCCTGTCAAATCCTATGTGATTTACCTGAAATCTAATTCATGCTCCTTCATACATCTAATTCCCTGCTCAATCAAGTGCCTACTCCAATGCTTCATCATCTGTGTAAACTACCCGTTTAACCCCCTAATTCACAGCTCTTTCACTTGCTGAGCCACTCTTTACCTGTCCGGACCACGGCTCACTCACATTGCGATCAATGCTCACCTTAATCACTTGTCTAACACTACCAACGAGGCTGTCACGTGGTGATCAATGCACTACCTAATCACGCGCTTAATACCAACATGGCCGTCCACGTCGTGACTCATCCACTCATCAATCACCTGCTGAACACTATCAACATGGCTGCCCTTTTCTGACCTGTTCTCTTCCACCACAAGATTAATGGCGGCAGGTTCCAGCATGCTTTGCCCCTGTACTCTGTGTAAAGCGTGGACATTAGTGGAAAGCCCTCGGCTTCAGATTTCTTTTGTTGCATGGATTTAACTCCCTTCCCTGCTCGTTAAACGCCACCGCCACGGAGACCGATCATCCCCTGCGAAGACAGTTGAGCGTGGTGCAGGTGAAGGGTTAAGTCCCTTGTTTTGTTGTAGCTGTAGCCTTCACTTGATGATAAAGTTCACGCTGATGCTTCTTCCCGTTTTCTTCAGTCTACAGAAAGTGCATATGTTGAAGACAAATAGTTGACGAAGAATTTGTCAGCGATAAGTTTGAAGAAGAAATTCTCACGGATATGAAAAGTTTAAATATCCATTTCTCAAGGATGTAAAAATTTGAAGATTTCGTCAGAGATAAGGAAAATTTAAAAGAAGAATATATCATGGAAAAAGAAAGTCTGAAGATGAATTTCTCAGGAAAAAATACTGTGAAGACTTTTTTTCTGCTGGTTACGGAGTACAAGAAGAACCAGCAGCAGAAGAAAAAGAAGACAATGATGATGATGATGGTGGTGGTGATGATGATGGTGGTGGTGGTGGTGGTGGTGGTGGTGGTGGTGGTGGTGGTGGTGGTGATGATGATGATGATGATGATGATGATGATGATGATGATGATGACGACGACGACGACGACGACGACGACGACGATGTCTCTCATCTTTTTAAGGAAGTTTCTTGATTCACTTTTCCAGTCAAGTAAGTACTCACGAACGTAACCTACGTCAATTCAAAATATGAAAGCTGATTTTCAAGATCATAAAATCAAGGTGTCTGACTTCGCAGGAAGACTGGAGCTTATCAGTATGGCTCGACCATTTGATTCTTTTTGTGAGCGAAGTCATCTGGCTGTATTCAAAGAGGAACAAAGAAAGTGATGAAGATGAAGATGTATCGCGTTACCGTGTTGTTGCCCTTTAACATTTCGCTGTTACTTCCCTTTGCCTTTCTAAATCTCTGTCTCGCATTTCCAAAGTCACCAAACATTGCTTCTTTTTACACTGGAGACCTTTCTTCTTCACGTTGTAATGTTATTTTTCAATCTGTTTGAGCTTTCAACCCACAAAAATCATCTCTGTGACTCATTCCCGGCAAAGCCTCTGATCTTCAACTACAAACACCGAAGATAAAAAACAGCCTGACCTTTCAAAAACCGTGCAGCAAAATTGAAACTTGAAACTTTTTTTCTTTCATGACGAATATTCACAGGAGGAAAGCGTTGTGTTTGTAAACAGTATCTGTAGGAAAGCTTGCAACTTGAAACCTGAAAATATCTTATTTCTAAAGGATAGTAGCACTGGAACCCACGGGGTCAGTCTTACAGCTAGTCCTTGTTATTCCACACACGAACATATGTATACGATGTCGTAGGTACGCAAAGAAAAGAACACACACACACACACACACACACACACACACACACACACACACACACACACACACACACACACAACACACACACACACACACAAAGAAGAAGAAGAAGAAGAAGAAAAGAGAAAAATCAGAATGCAGAAAAAGATAAATAATGATAAGATTAGACAGAGAGGAATAGGACAGGACAGGACAGGGCAATCAGGACAAGTGCAGTTTGTAATGATAAATTAAAACATAATGGACGATAATGTAAGATATGTTTGCAAGTTTCCGGCTAGCCACGATAAAGTTGTCAGTCTCAATGGATGAATTCACAGAAAGTTGTCAGTCTCAACGGATGAATTCACAGAACTGATCAAAATTCTCACAGACTCTGTGGCCACCGAAGCAGCACACAAAATGTGATAACAACAACAACAACAACAACAACAACAACAACAACAGCAACAACAACCACGACGACGACGTCGACGACGACAAGGAAACGAGAATGAACAACGGATGACTAGTGTCAATGAATGACGATTAGTTCCACTACATTAAAGCGAAAGAGACTGGTCATCAACTTCTGTCCATGCTGGTCAGCCACCGTAACTAATCTTCCCTTAACCCTTTCACTCCCTCTCCCAGTTGACAGGAAGCTGCGGATGGCTGAGGGCGTGAAGCGGTTGGACGGAAAAGTTGGAACGACAGATACTCGTTCTGTCCTCTGCCCTGGTGGATTCTGAGACAGTGGCAGTGTAACTCGAATTTCTATCAGGTTAGGGAGTGACAAGATTAAACGGATATGCTGGAAATACAATCACCATCTTTGACA
>CM060306.1:4309383-4314383 GCA_030674185.1 Monoplex corrugatus | reverse complement strand
GACAGAGGGAAGATAACGATGGACAGAGGGAAGATAACGATGGACAGAGGGAAGATAACGATGGACAGAGGGAAGATAATGATGGACAGAGGGAAGGTAACGATGGCCAGAGGGAAGATAACGATGGACAGAGGGAAGATAATGATGGACAGAGGGAAGATAACGATAGACAGAGGGAAGATAACGATGGACAGAGGGAAGATAACGATGGACAGAGAGAAGATAATGATGCAAAGAGGGAAGATAACGATGGACAGAGGGAAGATAATGATGGACAGAGGGAAGATAATGATGGACAGAGGGAAGATAACGATGGACTGAGGGAAGATAATGATGGACAGAGGGAAGATAACGATGGACAGAGGGAAGATAATGATGCAAAGAGGGAAGATAACGATGGACAGAGGGAAGATAATGATGGACAGAGGGAAGATAATGATGGACAGAGGGAAGATAATACGAGGACAGAGGGAAGATAATAATGGACAGAGGGAAGATAACGATGGACAGAGGGAAGATAACGATGGACAGAGGGAAGATAATGATAGGGCAGAGGGAGATAACGATGGACAGAGGGAAGATAACGATGGACAGAGGGATAAGATGACAAGGTGATGGACAGAGGAGGGAAGATAATGATGGACAGAGGGAAGATAATGATGGACAGAGGAAGATAACGATGGACAGAGGGAAGATAATGATGGACAGAGGGAGATAATCGATGGACAGAGGGAAGATAATGATGCAAGAGGGAAGATAACGATGGACAGAAGGAAGATAATGATGGACAGAGGGAAGATAACGATGGACAGAGGGAAGATAATGATGGACAGAGGGAAGATAACGATGGACAGAGGGAAGATAACGATGGACAGAGGGAAGATAACGATGGACAGAGGGAGATAACGATGGACAGAGGGAAGATAATGATGGACAGAGGGAGATAATGATGGGAGAGGAAGATAATGATGGAGAGGGAAGATAATGATGGACAGAGGGAAGATAACGATGGACAGAGGGAAGATAATGATGGACAGAGGGAGATAACGATGGACAGAGGGAGGATAATGATGGACAGAGGGAGATTAGATGGGAGGGAGAAAAAAGATAATGATGGACAGAGGGAAGATAATGATGGACAGAGGGAAGATAACGATGGACAGAGGGAAGATAACGATGGACAGAGGGAAGATAATGATGGACAGAGGGAAGATAATGATGGACAGAGGGAAGATAACGATGGACAGAGGGAAGATAACGATGGACAGAGGGAAGATAATGATGGACAGAGGGAAGATAATGATGGACAGAGGGAAGATAACGATGGACAGAGGGAAGATAACGATGGACAGAGGGAAGATAACGATGGACAGAGGGAAGATAATGATGGACAGAGGGAGGATAATGATGGGGAGGGAAGATAATGATGGACAGAGGGAGGATAATGATGGAGAGGGAAGATAATGATGGACAGAGGGAAGATAACGATGGACAGAGGAAGATATATGGACAGAGGGAAGATAACGATGGACAGAGGGAAGATAATGATGGACAGAGGGAAGATAACGATGGATTGAGGGAAGATAACGATGGACAGAGGGAAGATAATGATGGACAGAGGGAAGATAACGATGGACAGAGGGAAGATAATGATGATTGAGGGAAGATAACGATGGACAGAGGGAAGACGATGATGGATTGAGGGAAGACAATGATGGACTGAAGGAAGATAATGATGGACAGAGGGAAGATAATGATGGACTAGAGGGAAGATAACGATGGATTGAGGGAAGATAATGAATGGACAGAGGGAAGATAATGATGGACAGAGGGAAGATAACGATAGACAGAGGGAAGATAATGATTGAGTTGAGGGAAGATAACGATGGACAGAGGGAAGGACGATGATGGATTGAGGGAAGACAATGATGGACTGAAGGAAGATAATGATGGATAGAGGGAAGGTTAAGATAGAAGGAAGATAATGATGGAGAGGGAAAGATAATGATGGATAGAGGGAAGGTTAAGATAGAAGAAAGATAATGATGGGAGAGGAAAGATAATGATGGAGGAAGACAATGATGAACTGAAGGAAGATAATGATGGGTAGAGGGAAGGTTACGATAGAGGGAAGATAATGATGGAGAGGAAAGTATATGATGGATAGAGGAAGATAATGATGATAGAGGGAAGATAATGATGAATAGAGGGAAGATAATGATGGGCAGAGGGAAGATAATGATGGGCAGAGGGAAGATAATGATGGATAGATGGAAGATAATGATGGATTGAGGGAAGATAATGACAGAGGAAGAAATGATGGATAGAGGGAAGTATAATGATGGTCAGAAGAAAGATTAATGATGGTCAGAAGAAAGATATGATGGTCAAAGAAAGATATGATGGACAGAGGAAGATAACGATGGACAGAGGGAAGATAGTGATGGTTAGAGAGAAGACAATAATGGATAGAGGGAAGATACTGAACAGAGGGAAAATAATGATGGATAGAGAGAAGGTAATAACGGTTTGAGGGAAGACAATGATAGACTGAGGGAAGATAATGATGGGTAGAGGGAAGATAATGATGGACAAAAGGAAGACAACTCACTTCTGTTTCTCGACAGAACTAAGTGATTTTCCTGCAACTGTTCGCGAGCGCTCGATAACGTTTTACTGGAAGGATCCCTTCTGTTTGTGATTATTGCATGAGGGACATTTTCACTGACACGTGAATGTTTGACACTGAACTGATGGGTGTGCGGATGAAAAGAAGGGAGAGGGGGGAAAGAGAGAGGAGGAGAGGGAGGGTGGACATATGTTTTGTCTGACAAATAGTCTGCAACAAAGGGTGTGCAATTATGTATATCAGATCACATGTGTATCTACTATGTGCATGTAAAATATTACCTTACGCGCACACATGCAAAACGCACTGACATACACACACACAATGATACACACACGTGTGTGTGTGCGTGTGTGAATGGAGTGTATATTATAGATGTGTGTGTGTGTGTGTGTGTGTGTGTGTGTGTGTGTGGTGTGTGTGTGGTGTGTGGTGTTGTGTTGTGTGTTGTGTGTGTTGTGTGTGTTTGTGTGTGTTTTGTGTGTGATGTGTGTGTGTGTGTGTGTGTTGTGTGTGTGTGTGTATTGTGTGTGTGTGTGTGTGTTGTGTGTTGTGTGTGTGTGTGTGTGTGTTGTGTGTGTGTGTGTGTGTGTGTGTGTGTGTGTGTGTGTGTGTGTGTGTGTGTGTGTGTGTGTGTGTGTGTGTGTGTGTGTGTGTGTGTAGTGTGTATTTTATGTGTGTGAGTGTTGTGAAGTGGTGTGTGTGTATGTGTGTGTGTGCGCTCGTGTATGTGTGTGTATGAGTATATTCGTGTGTATATGTGTATATTGGTGTGCCTACACGCATGCTTCCGTGCGTTTATGCGTGTGCGTGTGTAGGTGTGCAAGCGTGTGTGTGGTGGTCTTTGATTTAATGTCTATTCACTAAAGTGATTTTAGACAACAACAACAACAACAACAACAACAACAACAACAAAAAAAACACACAAAAAGGGGGGGGGGGGTGATAAGAGGAGTGAAGAGAATATTTGAAAATTGTCAATTTTGAACTTGAGAAAAGATGATCCAGAAAACAACTGTTTTGAAGAGGGGAAGGTAAAACTAACAAATAATGTTACTATAATTAACGATTTAAACAAACTAACAAACAAAATTGATAAATATCTGGAAGAAACGAAGAAAAAAATAAAACTAATAATTGACTAACCATAACAGTGAACAAGTGAAATAACATTTTAAAGGTAATTCGCTATAGGACTTTTTGACAGGCTAACAAAAAATTCATACAGTAATGATGATGAGGCAAATATATCAGAAACTGTACTCATAGATAGTGTTGGAATATGTCGTTTTACCTTAACGCAAGAAAGAATATGACTATGTGTTATCTTCTTTCCACACAGACATACTATGTTCTTGGTGTATTTTGTTTTGAATGCATCAAGTTTCCATCTATACATAAGGGATTGTATAATTCTGCTGGCATGAAGCTGCTTAAGTATTTTGCTAATTTCAAAGTTCATGTGACATTTATCATACTTTTTCTGTTTTAATTGGAACTGCTTCCAGACGTAGTTGTCTACTAAAGTGTAATTCTCGTGCAACGAGAGAGAAAGCTGGATATTGTTTGAATCTGGTGAGTTATTAGCTCCCCGTTTGGCAGCCCTGTCAACTTTATCATTATAACGAAAAGAACTATGAGAAGGTATCCAGCAGAAAGTAATATCAGTGCCTCTTAAAGATAAATTATGAATCAAGTGACTAATTTCCAGAATCATTTCTGATCTTGTTTGTAATTTTGATAATTCAAGAGCCTGAAGTACTGATTTTGAATCCACGCAAAAAAGTGTTTGAAAAATTGTCCTAGGAAAACTTATCATAAAGTTTAAAGCCCTTAATATTGCAAAAAGTTCAGCTGTAAAGATAGATTTATCAAGTCCTATGTAGAAAGATTTTTCAATTTTGAGAGCAGGTATTAAAAACGCTGAGCCTGCTTTTCTTTCAATTACTGATCCATCAGTGTAAATTTTCAAATGATCGGAATATAAGTCGTCTATATGACATTTAACCTGACTTGCCAGTAAGTTTACATTGTCTCCTTTTTTTAAGTTAGTGTGATGTACGTCAAATTGTGCTCTTTGGAGTTCCCAACTGGGTACTGGCGAAAAGGAAGGTCTTATAGATACAGGATCTACGTGTAGATCAATTCCTGAACCTTTCATGACGTCAGATGTGTATGTTGCAAGAGTGACCTGTGAAGATATTGATTTAGCTCTTTTTGGAAAGTCGATATCTGATCTCAGTTTAATTTCTGTTTCAGAGATGTTTTCTACAGTGGTGTGTCTTAACAAAAATTTAGTAGAAGCGACTTTCCTTTGCTCATCAAGTGGCAACAGTTTGATTTCAGTATATGTGCGAAGACAGGAAGCATG
>CM060306.1:4269383-4301883 GCA_030674185.1 Monoplex corrugatus | reverse complement strand
CAGCGTGATACCGACTTCTGAGTGCCACCCACAGATAGAACCGTGGTGCCATCTCCCTTCAGCCCCTCCCTAACGGACAATCAGTGCCCCCCACCCACTGGGCGAGCACTGGGAGCCAGGTGATAATGGGTATCATCACTTGGCGTTAAGGGCATCCCTGATGCTGTGTTAATGATACCTGTATACTATCATCTGTCTGTGGGACTGGGCGAACAGTGTGTGTGTGTGTGTGTGTGTGTGTGTGTGTGTGTGTGTGTGTGTGCGTGCGTGCGTGCGTGTGTGTGTGTGTGTGTGTGTGTGTGTGTGTGTGTGTGTGTGTCTGTCTATGGTGTGTGTGTGTGTGTGTCTGTTTGCCTGACTGTCTATGGTGTGTGTGCGGGTGTGTGTGTGTGCGTGCGTGCGTGTGTGTGTGTGTGTGTGGTCTGTGTCTGTGCCTGTGCCTGTGTCTGTGTGTATGTGAGTGCGCGCGCACGTGTGTGTGTGTGTGCGTGCTGTGTGTGTGTGCGTGCTGTGTGTGTGTGCGTGCTGTATGTGTGCGTGCGTGTGTGTGTGTGTGTGCGTGCTCTGTGTGTGTGTGTGTGATGTGTGTGTGTGTGTGTGTGTGTGCGTGCTCTGTGTATGTGTGTGTGATGTGTGCACGTGTGCGCTATCAACAGATTTACACGGTGTTTATCTCAGCAATGTTATCAGTTGTGGACAAGTATAATGATCCTCTACTGCTATAAATATGACAGAGTGGCGGAAACACTTCATGCCATTAATTCTGAAGATTAGGGATGTCGATGGGTAAGTGGATGGAGACAGAATGAGGGCAGAAATGAAACAGGGAGGGAGGGAGGAAGGGAGACAAGGATTTAGAACGAATAAATACTCATCATCTTCCTATTGTAAGTAAGTGAAAGGAAATGAGGGAGGCGGGGCAGGAGGGATGAGAAGGGAGGAAATGAGGGACAAGTACAGAGAGACAGACAGAGAGAGAAAGACAGAGTGAGTGAGTGAGTGAGTGAGTGAGAGGCAGAAAGAGACAGACAGACAGAGAGAGAAAGACAGAGTGAATGAGTGAAAGGCAGACAGACAGACAGACAGACAGACAGAGAAAGACAGACAGAGAGAGAAAGACAGACAGAGAGAGAAAGAAAGACAGAGTGAGTGAGTGAGTGAGAGGCAGACAGAGACAGGCAGACAGAGAGAGAAAGACAGAGTGAATGAGTGAAAGGCAGACAGAGACAGACAGACAGAGAGAGAGAAAGACAGAGTGAGTGAGTGAGAGACAGACAGACAGACAAAGAGAGAGGCAGACAGACAGAGTGAGTGAGTGAGAGGCAGACAGAGACAGACAGAGAAAGAGAGAGAGAGAGAAAGACAGAGTGAATGAGTGAGAGGCAGACAGAGACAGACAGACAGAGAGAGAGAAAGACAGAGTGAGTGAGTGAGAGGCAGACAGAGACAGACAGACAGACAGAGAAAGACAGAGTGAGCGAGAGGCAGACAGAGGCAGACAGAGACAGACAGAGGAAGAGAGAGAGAAAGACAGAGTGAGTGAGAGGCAGACAGAGACAGACAGACAGACAGACAGACAGAGTGAGTGAGTGAGGGGCAGACAGAGACAGAGACAGACAGATAAAAAGAAAGAGACACACACAACCAGCCAGCCCGACAAACAGAAAAAAAGAGCGTGGGGGCGGGGGAGAGAGAGAGAGAGAGAGAGAGAGAGAGAGAGAGAGAGACAGACAGACAGACAGAGACACAGAGAGAGAGGGGGAGAGAGAGACAGACAGACAGACAGAGACAGAGAGAGAGAGACAGACAGACACCGAGAGAGAGAGAGAGAGAGAGGGGAGAGACAGAGAAAGAGAGAGAGAGAGAATAATCTTCACTTTCCAACAGGCAAGATAATACGATATTTGGTCAATCTTCAATATGCCTTACCTGACGGTAAACTGCATGACCTTTCCAAATCCAAGTCACACTAACTGCAAACGTTTAGACAAACAGACACAAACAGAACAGACCGTTACTTCTTTCTGTTGAACCGTGCACTCCAGATCTGATGTCTGAGTTCAATCCCAGCCCGCATAAAACTGGTCTGTTAGCTGTCCATCTTGATACTATAAGCAGTCTGGTTATGTTAGCTTACAGTTTCACCTATCCCCATTTCAAGACCAAGCCAGCGCGTATGGCTTTGTGCAGGCTCAGGGAGTTTGACAGAAAACTGCTGGCAGATTTAGGGCAGAGATTTAGGTGAAGCGCATATGGAGTTGTCAGAATGCAAAGAATCGTTCTTCATCAAACTCCAAACGCTAATACGACATAACTATACACTACAGCTTCCCTTTCTAGAAAATTATAGTCAAAGATCCAAACGACATAACTATACACTACAGCTTCCCTTTCTAGAAAGTTATAGTCAAAGATCCAAACGACATAACTATACACTACAGCTTCCCTTTCTAGAAAGTTATAGTCAAAGATCCAAACGACATAACTATAGACTACAGCTTCACTTTCTAGAAAGTTTATAGTCAAAGATCCAAACGACATAACTATACACTACAGCTTCCCTTTCTAGAAAGTTATAGTCAAAGATCCAAACGACATAACTATACACTACAGCTTCCCTTTCTAGAAAGTTATAGTCAAAGATCCAAACGACATAACTATAGACTACAGCTTCACTTTCTAGAAAGTTATAGTCAAAGATCCAAACGACATAAATGCACACTACAGCTTCCTTTTCTAGAAAATTATAGTCAAAGATCCAAACGACATAACTATACACTACAGCTTCCCTTTCTAGAAAGTTATAGTCAAAGATCCAAACGACATAACTATACACTACAGCTTCCTTGTCTAGAAAGTTATAGTCAAAGATCCAAACGACATAACTGCACACTACAGCTTCCTTTTCTAGAAAATTATAGTCAAAGATCCAAACGACATAACTATACACTACAGCTTCACTTTCTAGAAAATTATAGTCAAAGATCCAAACGACATAACTATAGACTACAGCTTCACTTTCTAGAAAGTTATAGTCAAAGATCCAAACGACATAACTATAGACTACAGCTTCACTTTCTAGAACGTAACACTCCTCATCATCATGTGCCCTGCCGCATGGCGTTGGCGATCATGGCCCTCCATATGCATCGATCCCTTTTCGCTGCAAGCACATCTTCCACCCTCTCTGTCCTCAGCCACCCTGCAAGTCCGTCCAATATTTTCTACCTGGTGTTCTCTTTCCCTTCAGCTTTCCTGTTGTGACCAGGTGCTCTAATTCCTCTTTCCTCATAAAATGGCCTATAGATTTTGCTTGTCATTTCCTCATCTGCCTTATCAATGATCTTCTGGAGTCTGTCTCCATCAAGACTGTCTCATTTGTTTCCTTTGTTGTCCGTGGAACTCACAACATTTTTCTTAGAAACCACATCTCGGCTGCCTCAATCTTATTCTTGCTTTGCGAGTTGACTGTCCACGCCTCACAACCGTATAACATTATCGGTTCTATATAACATTCAAGAACTCTCTTCCTGATGTTAATTGATAGGCATTTGTCGGTAAGAATGCTTTTCATCTTCTTGAATGCTGTTTGGTTTGGCTGATTCTGCTGGCTATTTCTGATGTGCATCTGCCGTCTGATGAGATGACCGTTCCCAGATATTTAAACTTATCAACCTGTCTCAAAATTGTGCCATTTCCTGTTATTTTGCATGAGGGGATTTCATGTTTTTTAGTGTTTTTTTTACTGATTACCATGACTTCAGTCTTCTTGCTATTAAGCTCAACCTTTTATTTTTGCTTTCTATTTCTATTATATTCACAAGGTTTTGTAGGTCCCTTTCATTTTCTGCAATTAGCACGGTGTCATCTGCGTAACGAATGTTGTTTATCATTTTTCCTCCAACCTTTTAATCCAGGGCATTCTTCTAGGTTTCTCATGATGGTTTCGCTGACAAGTGAAAACAGATCTGGTGACAGAACACAACCTTGCCTGACTCTTCTTTCGATATTTTGGAAAGAGCTTATATCGTTTTCTATTCTCATTGCTGCTGAGAGAGGGGGGAAGCTAGTAGAATGGGCACAGATGAATGAGTTCATAGTAGGAAACACCTGGTTTGAGCAGCCTAACAGAAGAAAATGGACTTGGATGAGTCCAGGAGATAATACCAAAAATCAAATTGACTACATCCTGATCAACAAAAGATTTAGAAATTCTTTACTGTCAGCAAAAACACTACCAGGCGCAGACTGCAACAGTGACCACAATCCGGTAGTGGGAAGGTTTAGGCTGAAATTGAGGAAAAGGAAACAGACCAAAAGCAACATCAAACTAAACCTTGGACTCTTGAAGACAGATGAAATGATACGTCAAAAATTTAATGTACATGTTCAAAACAAATTCAGTGCTCTGGAAGACGTTGGTGACAGTGAGGAACAATGGACAAAGTTGAGAAGTTCTATAAATGAAGCTTGTGAAGAAATCCCTAAGGCAAATAGAAAAGCAAAAAAGAGCTGGATGACTAATGAAATTTTGGGCTTGATGGAGGAAAGGAGGAGGGCTAAGAGAAACGAGGAGATATACAGGAAGATAAACAAAGAAACCAGGTATAGGTGCAATGAAGCTAAGGAAGCTTGGCTGAACATAAAATGCAAAGAGATAGAAGAACGACACAAAATGGATCCTCAGGGTATGTACAGACGAATTGAAGAAATTGTCCACAGGAAAAATACATGCCCATCAACTGGTTGCTTAAAATCGAAAGATGGCACGCTTATCATGGAAAAAGACAAGGTATTAGACAGATGGGGAGAGTACATTAAAGACCTTTTTGGGGATGACAGAAACGAAGAACACATTATAAAAAAGAACTTTGAAGGACCACCCATAATGAAAGATGAAGTCAGAGCAGCACTAAGAAAGATGAAACCAGGAAAAGCCCCAGGACCAGACAACATTACTATAGAGATGATTGAAGCCCTGGAGGAATTTGGCATAGAAAAAATAAGTCCTCCTAAATGAAATTTATGACACAGGAAAAATCCCAAAGATATGTCAAAATCAATTTTCATTGCACTTCCAAAGAAGACAGGGGCTATAGAATGCGAACTCCATCGCACAATCAGTTTGATGAGTCATGTAACAAAAATCCTGTTAAGAATAATCATGATGAGGACAAGGAATAGAATCAAAAGAGAAATAGCAGAAGAACAGTGTGGATTTGTGGAAGGGAAAGGAACTATTAATGCCATATACATCCTAAGAACTATCATAGAGAGGTCAATTGAGATGAATAAGGATTTGTATTTATGCTTTGTTGACTATACCAAGGCTTTCGATCGGGTACGACATGAAGAATTGATCAACCAACTGGAGAGACTCAATGTCGATGGAAAAGATCTACGAATAATCAGGAATATGTACTGGGAACAAACAGCTGCAATGAGAATAGAAAACAATATAAGTGACTGGTTCTTGCGAACGGGGTC
Source organism: Monoplex corrugatus (assembly GCA_030674185.1). Taxonomy (NCBI): domain Eukaryota; kingdom Metazoa; phylum Mollusca; class Gastropoda; order Littorinimorpha; family Ranellidae; genus Monoplex; species Monoplex corrugatus. The sequence goes on along the minus strand of CM060306.1, from coordinate 4,296,396 downwards.
ACAAGTCGCAACGTGTGAACTGAGATACGGGCCTGAAAAGGTGATGAGGGTCGATCTGGGTGATTTGAGATTTTTGTTCCTACACATTGTCTGACCATTAATCTATTAATTATGGCAAAGATTAAAGTGAAATTTGGGCTGAAAGAGTGTTAAAATAACATTTTAAAGTGATAACCCATCGAGAATGTGCAGATTTTTTCCGTGAAAATGCGTGTGTTTGAGCTTTAATTTAGGCCATGAAACCGTACAGGGCCTCAGCATATCGCATACCGTTGGAATCAGCTCGCGAAATAGCTAGTATGTAGTGCAGAACCACTTTATCTATCACTTCACTAAGTTTGATGAAGATAGAATACTGGTTGCTAAGGAAAAAGCAGAGAATTTAGTTGTCCTTCTTTAACTCTGCTTTTCTCAAAATAGCTGTCCCATCACCCACTCCCTTTAAATTACTGTAACTCGCTCGATTTTCCAGTTAGACAGTTGAATTATACATCATTGGAAAGAGCATTTTTTCTGCTTTCCGGTGATATAAATATCTCTATACCCCCCAAAATTAAGTTGTGACCCCATTCGTGAGAACAGGTCACATAAGCTCTTTTCAAAACATCAAAAGAGGAGTCAGACAGGGTTGTGTTTTGTCACCAGATCTGTTTTCACTATATAGCGAAAACATCATGAGAAACCTAGAAGAAGAGCCTGGATTAAAGGTTGGAGGGAAAATGATAAACAACATTCGGTACGCAGATGACACCGTGCTAATTGCAGAAAATGAAAGGGACCTACAAAACCTTGTGAATATACTAGAAACAGAAAGCAAAGGTAAGGGGTTGGAACTAAACAGCAGGAAGACTGAAGTCATGGTGATCAATAAAAAACATGAAATCCCCTCCTGCAAAATAACAGCAAATGACACAACCTTGACACAGGTTAATAAGTTCAAATACCTGGGAACGGTCATTTCATCAGACGGCAGATGCACATCGGAAATAGCTGGCAGAATCGGCCAAGCCAAAACAGCATTCAAGAAGATGACAAGCATTCTTACCAACAAATGCCTATCAATTAACATCAGAAGGAGAGTCCTTGAATGTTATATAGAACCAATACTGTTGTACGGATGCGAGGCGTGGACAGTCAGCAAGCAAAGCCAGAGCAGGATCGAGGCAGCCGATAATTATGTGGTTTCTCAGAAGAATGTTGAGAGTGTCATGGACAGCAAAGAAAACAAACGAGACGGTCTTGATGGAGGCAGACACAAGTCGATCACTGATAAGGAAGATTAGGAAAAGACAAGCAACATTTATAGGCCATTTTATGAGGAAGGGGGATTTGGAGCACCTGGTCACAACGGGAAAGCTGGAGGGTAAGAGAGCACCAGGTAGACCCAGGGAGAGAATGCTGGACGGACTTGCAGAGTGGTTGGGGATGAAGAGGGTGGGGGAGATGCTGGGGGCAATGAGAGATAGATGGTTGGAAGTCCATGGTCGCCGACGCCATGCGGCAATGCACCTGATGATGATGATGATGATGATGATGATGATGATGATGATTATATCGTTTTCTATTCTCATTGCTGCTATTTGTTCCCGATACACATTTCTGATGGAAAGGGAAGCTGTAAAGTATAGTTATGTCGTTTGGAATAGTAACAGATCCAAACTAATCACTTAGCTCTCCTTAAAACCAGACGCAATCCCATCACAGTTCACGTCCCTTGCCACCCAACACCCCCCGTAAGCGGTTCGGCCAGACACCCAAGGGTACTCTCTCCCTCCTACCCCGCTTCCCACCCCCACCCTCACCCCCATCCAAAGTGTTGACACTAGACGTATACATACCATCCTACTTTCCTGATGGAACGGACATGACTGTGGAGACAGCCAAACGTTCAATGTTGGCTTTTGGTGTGTGTGTGTGTGTGTGGGGGGGGGGGGTTGGTTAAAGGGGGCATAATATTAACCCTTTCATTCCCTCATCCTATCTCCAGCTTATCAATAAGAGTGAATGAGAGAGTAAAGCTGGTGGAAAGGGGAAGGGAGGAAAGGGGAAAGATGGCAGACAAAGTGAAGGAGTTTAAATTTAAGACAGTGGACAGGTGTGAGGGAGTGAAAGGGTTAAGATGGTGGACAGGTGAGGGAGTGAAAGGGTTAAGATGGTGGACAGGTGAGGGAGTGAAAGGGTTAAGATGGTGGACAGGTGAGAGAGGAAAAGGGTTAAGATGGTGGACAGGTGAGGGAGTGAAAGGGTTAAGATGATGGACAGGTGTGAGGGAGTGAAAGGGTTAAGATGGTGGACAGGTGAGGGAGGGAAAGGGTTAAGATGGTGGACAGGTGAGGGAGGGAAAGGGTTAAGATGGTGGACACGTGAGGGAGTGAAAGGATTAAGATGGACAGGTGTGAGGGAGTGAAAGGGTTAAGATGGACAGGTGAGGGAGTGAAAGGGTTAAGATGGTGGACACGTGAGGGAGTGAAAGGGTTAAGATGGTGGACACGTGAGGGAGGGAAAGGGTTAAGATGGTGGACACGTGAGGGAGTGAAAGGGTTAAGATGGTGGACACGTGAGGGAGTGAAAGGGTTAAGATGGTGGACACGTGAGGGAGGGAAAGGGTTAAGATGGACAGGAGGGAGTGAAAGGGTTAAGGTGGTGGACACGTGAGGGAGGGAAAGGGTTAAGATGGTGGACACGTGTCAGGGGGAAAGGGTTAAGATGGTGGACACGTGAGGAGGGAAAGGGTTAAGATGACAGGGTGAGGGAGTGAAAGGGTTAAGATGACAGAGTGAGGGAGTGAAAGGGTTAAGATGACAGACAGAGTGAGGGAGTGAAAGGGTTAAAACGGTGGATACGGTGAGGGAGGGAAAGAGTTAAGATGATGGACTGGGTCAGGGACTGAAAGGATTAAGATGGTGGACAGGGTGATAACGGAAAAGGGTTAAGATAGTGGACACAATGTGGGAGACAAAGAGTTAAGATGGTGGACAGGGTGAGGACGGGAAAGGGTTAAGATGGTGGGGTGTGTGAGGGAGGGAGGAAAAGAGTTAAGATAGTCGACAGTGTGAAGGAGTAAAAGGGTTAAGATGGTGGACAGGGTGAAGAAGTCAAAGGGTTAAGCTCGGCGTCTAGACTGGTCATTTGTGTCCCAGACTTCGTACAGAGAAATTTGAATGGAGTGGGGACACAAGATTTACATACAGTCTATAGTCCTTAGTGGAGATATGATTATTCAACAACATGAGAGAATATGGGCAGACACACGGACACATAGAATACAGGCACGCACGACAGACAGGACAGACACAGACACTACGGACACAGGACACACAGCAGACACAGACGGACAGACACAGACACACGACACATGACAGACACAACAGACACACGGACACACAGGCACCAGACAGACACAGACACAGACAGACACAGACACACAGACACAGACACACGACGACAACAGCACAGACACACAGACAGACACAGACACACAGCAGACACAGACACACAGACAGACACCAGACACAGACACACAGACAACAGACGACACAGACACACAGACAGACACAGACACACAGACAGACACACAGACACAGACACACAGACACAGACAGACACAGAGACCACACAGACAGACACAGACACACAGACAGACACAGACACACAGACACAGACACACAGACAGACACAGACAACACAGACCAGACAGACAGACACACAGACAACACAGACACACGACAGACACAGACACACAGACAGACAGACACAGACAACAGACACACAGACAGGCACAGACCACAGATACACAGACAGACATAAGAACATTATTCCTATAGCTGGTGTTATGCTTATTCAGCGCGTTGTTTTTTCAAGGAGTCTTCCAACTTGGACAAGTCCATATGCGCTCCTTATCTCCATATCCGTTAGCAATTATTTGGCAGACTTCCCTGTTCTTATTCTTATTGTATAATTATAAAGTCCAGTCGACTGCATAGACCATATCAGGGCTATAACCTTTTTCAAAAGCGCACAGAACAACCAGTTGGAAAAAGAAGCTGGAAAAGATAATGAATACACACACATATCAATGCATGCGCACACATAATCTAAGGATATGTCCCTGACGTTGACCATTCCATTCAATTTATCACTAGAGGATTTAAAAAAAACAACACCTAAATACAAATGTGAATAACTAAGGACACTAAAGCATACATCAAAATGGCCTACGTTACCTAAAACTGCTCCTGCACAGCACATTTTCTTACAGCCAAGAATGCATTCAGTACATGTACCTAAATGTCAATTCTAAGTGAAAGTATGTAAGGCTTTTATAGAACACATTCAGTTTCCCCTCATGCAAAATAACAGCAAATGGCACAACCTTGACACAGGTTGATAAATTCAAATACCTGGGAACGATCATTTCATCAGACGGCAGATGCACATCAGAAATAGCCGGCAGAATCGGCCAAGCCAAAATAGCATTCAAGAAGATGACAGGCATTCTTACCAACAAATGCCTATCAATTAACATCAGGAAGAGAGTTCTTGAATGTTATATAGAACCAATACTGTTGTACGGATGCGAGTGTGGACAGTCGGCAAGCAAAGCCAGAGCAGGATCGAGGCAGCCGAGATGTGGTTTCTCAGAAGAATGTTGAGAGTTCCATGGACAGCAAAGAAAACAAACGAGACAGTTTTGATGGAGGCAGACACAAGTAGATCACTCATAAGGAAAATTAGGAAAAGACAAGGCAACATTTTGGCCATTTTATGAGGAAGGGGGATTTGGAGCACCTGGTCACAACGGGAAAGCTGGAGGGAAAGAGAGCACCAGGTAGACCCAGGGAGAAAATGCTGGACGGACTTGCAGATTGGCTGGGGACGAGGGGGATGGGAGAGATGCTAGGGGCAACGAGAGATAGAAGATGGAAGTCCATGATCGCCAAACGCCATGCGGCAGGGCACCTGATGATGATGATGATGATGATTCAGTTAAAGCATGCAGAAATGAAGACAAGACATGACAGAAAGCAAAATAGAAGGATGAAACAAGACAGTGACGAAAGCAAATAGAAGATGACAAGAAGTGACAGAAGCAGAAGATAAAGACAGTGAGCATGAGATGAACAAAGACAGTGACAGAAAAGAGAAAAACTAGCACAGATTTCGACAAGGTGGGGATACTATTTATACTATAAGTCCACGGCATCCCACGGTAGTATGCAGACTTCCAGAACACAACAAACCATATTCGCTGGGAATGGAGGACCGGGAGGGGGAGAACGTGACTTACAAAATACTCCACTGACAAAACCAGAAGGGTTAGTGCATAAATATGGGCAATGAACAGGTTTGTTTCCATGTTGTTGACAGGGATTGAACTCCAGCTTTCACATCTTTAGGTCACCACTTTATCAACACAGAGTGCGGATGAAGAAAGAAACATGTGGCAGCGTGTGCGCACGTGTGTGTGTGTGTGTATATACAACCCTTTTGTGTGTGACTCCTGTAAAAGATGTGTTAAATACAAATGATCAACAATATCGATATTGTGAATTCAGCAGTTTTGTTTTCTTGTGTTTGTTTTATTTTGTTTTTTGTTCGAAGCAGAAAAACGAAGGGGGGGAGGAGAGAGAGAGAGAGAGAGAGAGAGAGAGAGAGAGAGAGAGAGAGAGAGAGAGAGAGAGAGAAATGTTGTTGTGTGTGTGTGTGTGTGTGTGTGTGTGTGTGTGTGTGTGTGTGTGTGTGTGCGCGTGCGCGCGCGCGCGCGAGCGAGCGCTCGAACGAGTGTGTGTGTGAGTTCGCGCGCATGAGGGAGAAGGAGAGGTGAAGAGACAGAAATTGTCTGGAGAACATTTTATAATTATTTATTGTTTTTAGACACTGTGGACTGGTGTTTATTGGATTCCTGCCATTGAAGTCTCTTGAGGAAGACAACTGACGTCACAAATATTGCAAAATATGACATTCTGTATGTTGCTCCTTTTGTTTGTTTGTTTGTTTGTTTGTTTTTTTGTTTGTTTGTTTGTTTGTCTGTTTGTTTGTTTGATTGTTTGTTTGTTTTTTTTTTGTTTGTTTGTTTGTTTGTTTGTTTTTGTTTGTTTGTTTGTTTGTTTGTTTGTTTGTTTGTTGTTTGTTTGTTTGTTTGTTTGCTGATATGTGCTAAACATAAACAAATGACATTATAAAATATACAGAAGACAGAAAGACATATAGACATATAGATAGACAGATAATAGATAGACAGACAGACAGACAATGGATAGACAGACAGAAGACAGAAGACAGATAGATAGATATATAGATAGATAGATAAATAGATAGATGATAGATAGATTGATAGATACATACATACATAATAATAAGATAGATTATGATATACATAACATAATACAATAAGATACAAAACATATACAAATACATACATACATACATACAATACATAACATACATAATACTACATAACCATATACATATATACATACATACATACATACATACATAGAACGATAGATCGACAGATCGATAGATAGGTAGATAGATAGACAGATACATTTTTAACAGAAATACACTTTTCTGTTTCTGTGCCTTAAATAAATAAATAGATAGATAAATAAATAAATAAACAACAAACATAGAAACAAATGAATAAATAAACACTTTTTCTTTCTGTGCCTGACACATACACAAATGCACTTTTGTGTGTATGTGTGTGCGAATAACATATAATATACATTTATAAGGAAGATTAGGAAAAGACAAGCAACATTTACAGGCCATTTTATGAGGAAGGGGGATTTGGAGCACCTGGTCCAACGGGAAAGCTGGAGGGAAAGAGAGCACCGATTAGACCCAGGGAGAGAATGCTGGACGGACTTGCAGAGTGGCTGGGGATGAAGAGGGTGGGGGAGATGCTGGGTGCAACGAGAGATAGAGATGGTTGGAAGTCCATGGTCGCCAACGCCATGCGGCAGGGCACCTGATGATGATGATGATGAAGTGGATAACTGAATGAATGAATGAATGAATGAATGAATGAATGAATGAATGAATGAATGAATGAATGAAATACACTTACCCTCATTTCCACTCTTGTCTCTAGAGACGGGTATCTTAGAGGGCGTGTCCTTGGGTTCTGTAACGTCAACAAAGTATTGATTAAAAACAAAAAACACGACAAACTGAATAAGATGAATAAACATTTATATCTTAACCCTTTGACTCCTGCAGCCTGCCCAACAGCATCCTTCTTTGTCAACCATGCTGGAAGAGCAAAAACTTAACCCTTTGACTCCCTCACCCTATCCACCAGCTTCCTGCAGGAAGCTGGTGGATATGGTGAGGGAGTCAAAGGGTTAAGTTTTTGCAGTTTGTAGATAGAGTGCAGGTGGCAAAGGGTTAAAGACTGGAAAGTCTCCATACGGTCTTGCTTCCATAACAACGTACAGGTACCACACAGCACCTTCATGTCTGTTTCTTGTCTGTTCACTTTTAGACAGCAATGTGATGATAATGTGTCTGATTTCTTCTCCACTCGTTAATTCCATATTCTTATTTTTATTCTTATTCTTATTGTTTAAATCCCAGCGGACCGCACAGAGCCACACCAGGCCTATAACCATTTCAAAACGTACACACCATCTGCTTGGAGGAAAAAGGCTGGAAAAGAACATTATGTGCAGGAATCAAAGCATGCTTGACTCCATTCAAATTTCTCTCTGTAAAGTCTGAGACACAAATGACCAGTAGGAGAGATTTTAACATCAAAATAACTGACACATAGTGTACATTTGTACATTATATGAAATTCCATGCATTATATGTACCTGTCAATTTTGTACAAAGTTTTGATCTATTACGGGTATATACTGCTATTTTTATTATGTATTTGAAATAAGGTGGAATGTGGCATTGACACAACCTGCCATCGGTGTACTCCTCACTTATTCAGTCGCACTGTCGTGAGTTCGCTCACAGCGGTGCGCACTGAAGCCAGTTCTCAACCCAGCAGTTGCGCTGAGAAGTCGGCCGGATCGCCGATGAAAGCTACGCAGTAAGTAGCTTTTTTTTGTACTGAGAGACCGGTTCAGCCAGGTAGCCATTATAGATGTAATACAAGTTTTGAAGATGAAAGTAAGGACAACATTTTTGATTAAGTGGATCTTATGTTGGCATAAACTTGCACACTTTTCTGTAGTATATCTATGTTATGTTGGCAGCATAAACTTGCACACTTTTCTGTAGTATATCTATGTTATGTTGGCATAAACTTACACACTTTTCTGTAGTATATCTATGTTATGTTGGCATAAACTTACACACTTTTCTGTAGTATATCTATGTTATGTTGGCATAAACTTGCACACTTTTCTGTAGTATATCTATGTTATGTTGGCATAAACTTACACACTTTTCTGTAGTATATCTATGTTATGTTGGCATAAACTTGCACACTTTTCTGTAGTATATCTATGTTATGTTGGCATAAACTTGCAGACCTTTCTGTAGTATATCTATGTTATGTTGGCACAAACTTACACACTTTTCTGTAGTATATCTATGTTATGTTGGCATAAACTTGCAGACTTTTCTGTAGTATATCTATCTTATGTTGGCATAAACTTGCACACTTTACTGTAGTATATCTATGTTATGTTGGCATAAACTTGCAGACTTTTCTATAGTATATCTATGTTTAACAAACAGAAAAACGCAGCACACTTGGAATAGGTCCTTGTTGTTTTACTTTTTATGCAATGATCAAGCAATCCTGACAATCTTGCTTTTTACCAGAGTGCACAAAAACTATTTTTCAACACAAAAAAATGCAGATTTTGTACTCTTCGGTTAAAGAAGCATTAGATTCAATAAAACATGAGGTGATGTGAGGACAACAATAAACAGACACAACAGTGAACACAGAATGTAAATATCGTCAGAAATTCCAGACAATGGTCTTCTCACGTCATCATCAAAAAGTGCCCATTTTAAGCATTTTTTTTAGGTCGGTGTTACCTCTCAAACCGCTGCTTTCGCCATTTGTCCAAAGTCCACAGCTTCAACCACAATTTGATAACGTTCCACCGATATAGATTTGAAAAAATGCTGTTAACACATTTTTTTTCTTTTTTCATGTACATAAATACAGAGAGGATGGGAGATGTACTTACAGCGACAGCACGTTTTTGTTGTTGCTTTTTTCGTGTATATAAATACAGAGAGGGTGGGAGATGTACTTACAGCGACAGCACGTTTTTGTTGTTGCTTTTTTCGTGTACATAAATACAGAGAGGATGGGAGATGTACTTACAGCGACAGCACGTTTTTGTTGTTGCTTTTTTCGTGTACATAAATACAGAGAGGATGGGAGATGTACTTACAGCGACAGCACGTTTTTGTTGTTGCTTTTTTCGTGTATATAAATACAGAGAGGGTGGGAGATGTACTTACAGCGACAGCACGTTTTTGTTGTTGCTTTTTTCGTGTACATAAATACAGAGAGGATGGGAGATGTACTTACAGCGACAGCACGTTTTTGTTGTTGCTTTTTTCGTGTACATAAATACAGAGAGGATGGGAGATGTACTTACAGCGACAGCACGTTTTTGTTGTTGCTTTTTTCGTGTACATAAATACAGAGAGGATGGGAGATGTACTTACAGCGACAGCACGTTTTTGTTGTTGCTTTTTTCGTGTACATAAATACAGAGAGGATGGGAGATGTACTTACAGCGACAACACATTTTTGTTGTTGCTTTATTCGTGTACATAAATACAGAGAGGATGGGAGATGTACTTACAGCGACAGCACGTTTTTGTTGTTGCTTTTTTCGTGTACATAAATACAGAGAGGGTGGGAGATGTACTTACAGCGACAGCACATTTTTGTTGTTGCTTTTTTCGTGTACATAAATACAGAGAGGATGGGAGATGTACTTACAGCGACAGCACGTTTTTGTTGTTGCTTTTTTCGTGTACATAAATACAGAGAGGATGGGAGATGTACTTACAGCGACAGCACATTTTTGTTGTTGCTTTTTTCGTGTACATAAATACAGAGAGGATGGGAGATGTACTTACAGCGACAGCACATTTTTGTTGTTGCTTTTTTCGTGTACATAAATACAGAGAGGATGGGAGATGTACTTACAGCGACAGCACATTTTTGTTGTTGCTTTTTTCGTGTACATAAATACAGAGAGGATGGGAGATGTACTTACAGCGACAGCACATTTTTGTTGTTGCTTTTTTCGTGTACATAAATACAGAGAGGATGGGAGATGTACTTACAGCGACAGCACATTTTTGTTGTTGCTTTTTTCGTGTACATAAATACAGAGAGGATGGGAGATGTACTTACAGCGACAGCACATTTTTGTTGTTGCTTTTTTGTGTACATAAATACAGAGAGGATGGGAGATGTACTTACAGCGACAGCACATTTTTGTTGTTGCTTTTTTCGTGTACATAAATACAGAGAGGATGGGAGATGTACTTACAGCGACAGCACATTTTTGTTGTTGCTTTTTTCGTGTACATAAATACAGAGAGGATGGGAGATGTACTTACAGCGACAGCACATTTTTGTTGTTGCTTTTTTCGTGTATATAAATACAGAGAGGATGGGAGATGAACTTACAGCGACAACACATTTTTGTTGTTGCTTTTTTCGTGTACATAAATACAGAGAGGATGGGAGATGTACTTACAGCGACAGCACATTTTTGTTGTTGCTTTTTTCGTGTACATAAATACAGAGAGGGTGGGAGATGTACTTGCAGCGACAGCACATTTTTGTTGTTGCTTTTTTCGTGTATATAAATACAGAGAGGGTGGGAGATATACTTGCAGCGACAAGGGGCAGATTCGTGTAGAGGGCCATGATCGCCATCGCCATGCTGCAGGGCACACGATGATGATGATGATGATGATGATGATGATGATGATGATGATGATGATGATGATGATGATGATGATGATGACATACAGACAAGTAGGCGGGTGTGCAAACACACACACACACACACACACACACACACACACACACACACTCACACACACACACACACACACACACACACACACACAACCTTCCGGTCGAAATGAAATAATTTCCTTTAACAAGAACCGGGCGGGTGAGGAGGTGTTCAAAACAAACAAACAAACAAACAAACAAGCAAGCAAGCAATCAAACAAACAAACAAACTCCTTTTAAAAAAATGGATAAAAATAGACACTCCTAATTTATCATTTTTCTGCAATTTTATGGTCTTTTTCTTCTCTTTTTCTTTTTCTTCTTCTCTTCTTCTTTTTTTTCTTCTTCTTCTTCTTTTCTTCTTCTTCTTCTTATAACTATTATTGTTTTTACTATTATTATTTTCTTCCTCCTCCCCATCCCTCTCCCTATTCTTCTTGTTATTGTTTATGTTGTTGTTTTATTGGTGGGTTTGGAGAAGGAAAGGGTCACTGTAAAACAAAAACAAGAACAAAACAAACAAAAAACACACAACATCAGCCTATTCTAGTTCAAATTTACGACTCCCTAATGTGCATGATTTACGTCATAAATGTGATCAACTTCCATCCATAATCTAGCCAAAAATGGCTGCAATTTCTTTTTACTCTTTTCTTTCTTTCATTTCTTTTTTTTTTTTTTTTTATCTCCCTGTTTTCCTTAAAAAGGAGACTATTTCATATCTACCGGGTATATGGTGTTTGTGTGTGTATGTGTGTGTGTGTGTGTGTGTGTGTGTGTGTGTGTGTGTGTGTGTGTGTGTGTGTGTGAGAGAGAGAGAGAGAGAGAGAGAGAATCAGAGAGAAAGAAAGAGACAGAAAGAGATAAAGAGACAGACCGAAAGACAGAATGAGATGTGGGAAGAGACAGACAGATAAAACGAGAGAGACAGACAGACAGACAGAGATAAAGAGAAAGAGACGGACAGAGACAGAGAGAGAGAGAAAGAGAGAGATAGACAGAGAGACAAAGACACAGGGAGAGACAGAGAGACAAAGACAGAGAGAAACAGAGAGAGAGACAGAGAGAGAGAGAGACAGACAGAGAGAGACAGAGACAGAGAGACAGAGACAGACAGACAGAGACAGAAAAGAGAGAGACACAGAGAAAGACACAAATAGAGACAGAGAGAGAGAGAGACAGAGAGAGACGGAGAGACAGAGACAGACAGAGAGAGACAGAGAGACACAGACAGACAGACAGACAGAGACAGAGAAAGAGAGAGACACAGAGAGAGACACAAATAGAGACAGAGACAGAGAGAGAGAGATGTATTTAGTGCTTCATACTTTTATAAGCGTATAATCATACGATGTACGTTTTCAATCGTTTCATCGTATCGACTGACTAGTGGTTTTTTGTTTGTTTGCTTGTTTGTTTGTTTGTTTGTTTGTTTTGTTTGTTTCTACTCTTTTTGTTTGTGGTCAGTCTTTTTGGTCTGATCGATAGGGGTTGACAGGTGTTTGCTGTGCCTGTGTTTTCTTACATTGTGTTGTTTGTGGTCAGTCTTTTTGGTCTGATCGATAGGGGTTGACAGGTGTTTGCTGTGCCTGTGTTTTGTTACATTGTGTTGTTTGTGGTCAGTCTTTTTGGTCTGATCGATAGGGGTTGACAGGTGTTTGCTGTGTGTTTTCTTACATTGTGTTGTTTGTGGTCAGTCTTTTTGGTCTGATCGATAGGGGTTGACAGGTGTTTGCTGTGTCTGTGTTTTGTTACATTGTGTTGTTTGTGTCAGTCTTTTTGGTCTGATCGATAGGGGTTGACAGGTGTTTGCTGTGCCTGTGTTTTCTTACATTGTGTTGTTTGTGGTCAGTCTTTTTGGTCTGATCGATAGGGGTTGACAGGTGTTTGTTGTGCCTGTGTTTTGTTACATTGTGTTGTTTGTGGTCAGTCTTTTTGGTCTGATCGATAGGGGTTGACAGGTGTTTGCTGTGCCTGTGTTTTGTTACATTGTGTTGTTTGTGGTCAGTGTCTTTGGTCTGATCGATAGGGGTTGACAGGTGTTTGCTGTGCCTGTGTCCGCCTCTATCATTTACGTGCTTATCGAGCGCGTATGGCTTTTGCCAGATGAGGCGCTGTATAGATAATTTTTTTAAATTTATTTACTTGGTTTGGATTTTCTATAAACTTTAATGGTATGTTCATTTCAATAGTTCGACAGTGGATAACTAATACACAGGAGGCCATTTTGTCCATAATACATTCAAGAATCACAGAGAACAACAAAAAAAACACTAAACAAGCGCCAAAGCTGAACAGTTTTCACTTGACCTGCCTTCGACCCATCTTCGACATCAAGTGAAGCGACATAATATCACACACCCAGGTCCTAGCATAGGCTGGTCTCCCCACCATGCATACTTTACTCACACAATACCAAAAAAAACAACATTTTTAACCCTTTGACTCCCGCACCCTATCCGTCAACTATAAAAAATGAAGCCTTTGACTCCCTCACCCTATCCACTACTTCCTGCAGGTGGATAGGGTGAAGGAGTCAAAGGGTTCAGTTTTTTCTTTGCTAGCATGGTTGACAATGAAGGATGCTGGTGGACAGGGTGTCGGAGTGAAAGGGTTAATCAAACTTTCAATAAGTAAGAACAGATACAGAGACAAAACATGAAATGAAAATAAGTATTGGGAACCATAATAACATAATAATATGATTCTGTATTGACAGTTCTTCATATGGCTCACACTTATTCGACACATTATTCCAGATGGGAGAGGGGAATGTGGACTGCATTTACATGCAAATGTGCCGTAGCGATAAATTCTACTTCAATACATTCCAATTATCATGTATTATGCAAATTTAACTTTATATGGAAATGTAACGTTGTGATAAATTCTACTTCAGTACATTCCAGTTATCATATATCATGCATTTTTTAAACACGATGATCAGTTCATTACTAACTCCTCTTTTATTCATTTATTCATTTATATATTCATTTATGCATTTACTGTCGTATCTGATTTACATGTGAAAGTAGGGCTTCTCTTCTTCGCTGTCTGAATGCAGCGCCATCCAATTCTTCGTCTTTTTTTCTTCTTCTTCTTCTTCTTTTCTTTCTTTTTTTTTTTCTTTTTTTTTTTCATTATTCTGTTTCTGTTTACGCATAAAAGTGCCGTTTTGCTACAGAGTTCTGCAAAAAGACACTTCTTTGTTGCTTTGGGATCTTTTACATACGCTGAGTGTGTACTGCACACGGCAAGTCGGTTAACTGTCTCATATGGAAGACTAGCCTCGACACCAGTACTACAGGGGTGGGCAGAAAACTGACCGATACGTGGTTCAAACCCGGTGTTTCTGGTGTCCTAGGCAGGTGCTCTAACCGCTACACTTCGCTCCCTCTTTTGGAATCAACAATTTAATTAAAAGAAAGAAAAATACACCCACTGACAAAGAGACAAGATAAAGTAAGATAACACTCATCATCAACACGATCATCAACATGATGATGATGATCATCATCATCATTATCATCATCATCGTCGTCATCGCCACGATAATAATTCAAAAAATCATCATAAAAAGAAGAAGAAGAAGGATGATGCTGATGATGATGGTGATGACGACGACGATGATGAAAACAGTAACAATAATATCATACCAATACTACTACTACTGCTACTACTGCTGCTGCTGCCGCTACTGCTACTGCTGCTGCTACTACTACTATTACTACCGCTACTACTACTATTACTACTACTACTGCTACTACTACTACAATAACAATAATAATAATAATAATAACAATAATAATAATAATAATAAAATAATAATAATTCATACAGCGAAACATATCGGGAGGCAAGTTCGTAAGCACCTTGCATTTTACAGCAGAAGGTTATACATACAAACATAAATCAACAATGAGTCGATGATGTAGTAGGCGTGATAAGTCACAGAGCAAGAACAGAAAACAACAACACTATCTTGCACGTGTATGACAGCACTTCTATATGACCGCACACGCTTACCTACACACACACACACACAGAGAGAGAGAGAGAGAGAGAGAGAGAGAGAGACAGACAGAGAGAGACAGAGACAGAGAGACAGAGACAGACAGACAGAGACAGAAAAAGAGAGAGACACAGAGAAAGACACAAATAGAGACAGAGAGAGAGAGAGACAGAGAGAGACGGAGAGACAGAGACAGACAGAGAGAGACAGAGAGACACAGACAGACAGACAGACAGAGACAGAGAAAGAGAGAGACACAGAGAGAGACACAAATAGAGACAGAGACAGAGAGAGAGAGATGTATTTAGTGCTTCATACTTTTATAAGCGTATAATCATACGATGTACGTTTTCAATCGTTTCATCGTATCGACTGACTAGTGGTTTTTTGTTTGTTTGCTTGTTTGTTTGTTTGTTTGTTTGTTTTGTTTGTTTCTACTCTTTTTGTTTGTGGTCAGTCTTTTTGGTCTGATCGATAGGGGTTGACAGGTGTTTGCTGTGCCTGTGTTTTCTTACATTGTGTTGTTTGTGGTCAGTCTTTTTGGTCTGATCGATAGGGGTTGACAGGTGTTTGCTGTGCCTGTGTTTTGTTACATTGTGTTGTTTGTGGTCAGTCTTTTTGGTCTGATCGATAGGGGTTGACAGGTGTTTGCTGTGTGTTTTCTTACATTGTGTTGTTTGTGGTCAGTCTTTTTGGTCTGATCGATAGGGGTTGACAGGTGTTTGCTGTGTCTGTGTTTTGTTACATTGTGTTGTTTGTGGTCAGTCTTTTTGGTCTGATCGATAGGGGTTGACAGGTGTTTGCTGTGCCTGTGTTTTGTTACATTGTGTTGTTTGTGGTCAGTCTTTTTGGTCTGATCGATAGGGGTTGACAGGTGTTTGTTGTGCCTGTGTTTTGTTACATTGTGTTGTTTGTGGTCAGTCTTTTTGGTCTGATCGATAGGGGTTGACAGGTGTTTGCTGTGCCTGTGTTTTGTTACATTGTGTTGTTTGTGGTCAGTGTCTTTGGTCTGATCGATAGGGGTTGACAGGTGTTTGCTGTGCCTGTGTCCGCCTCTATCATTTACGTGCTTATCGAGCGCGTATGGCTTTTGCCAGATGAGGCGCTGTATAGATAATTTTTTTAAATTTATTTACTTGGTTTGGATTTTCTATAAACTTTAATGGTATGTTCATTTCAATAGTTCGACAGTGGATAACTAATACACAGGAGGCCATTTTGTCCATAATACATTCAAGAATCACAGAGAACAACAAAAAAAACCACTAAACAAGCGCCAAAGCTGAACAGTTTTCACTTGACCTGCCTTCGACCCATCTTCGACATCAAGTGAAGCGACATAATATCACACACCCAGGTCCTAGCATAGGCTGGTCTCCCCACCATGCATACTTTACTCACACAATACCAAAAAAAACAACATTTTTAACCCTTTGACTCCCGCACCCTATCCGTCAACTGCAAAAAAAATGAAGCCTTTGACTCCCTCACCCTATCCACTACTTCCTGCAGGTGGATAGGGTGAGGGAGTCAAAGGGTTGTTTTTTCTTTGCTAGCATGGTTGACAATGAAGGATGCTGGAAGACAGGGTGTCGGAGTGAAAGGGTTAATCAAACTTTCAATAAGTAAGAACAGATACAGAGACAAAACATGAAAATAAGTATTGGGAACCATAATAACACAATACAATTCTGTATTGACAGTTCTTGATATGGCTCATACTTAATCGACACATTATTCCAGATGGGAGAGGGGAATGTGGACTGAATTTATATGTAAATGTGCCGTTGCGATAAATTCTACTTCAATACATTCCAATTATCATGTATTATGCAAATTTAACTTTATATGGAAATGTAACGTTGTGATAAATTCTACTTCAGTACATTCCAGTTATCATATATCATGTATTTTTTAAACACGATGATCAGTTCATTACTAACTCCTCTTTTATTCATTTATATATTCATTTATGCATTTACTGTCGTATCTGATTTACATGTGAAAGTAGGGCTTCTCTTCTTCGCTGTCTGAATGCAGCGCCATCCAATTCTTCGTCTTTTTTTCTTCTTCTTCTTCTTCTTTTCTTTCTTTTTTTTTTTTCTTTTTTTTTTTCATTATTCTGTTTCTGTTTACGCATAAAAGTGCCGTTTTGCTACAGAGTTCTGCAAAAAGACACTTCTTTGTTGCTTTGGGATCTTTTACATACGCTGAGTGTGTACTGCACACGGCAAGTCGGTTAACTGTCTCATATGGAAGACTAGCCTCGACACCAGTACTACAGGGGTGGGCAGAAAACTGACCGATACGTGGTTCAAACCCGGTGTTTCTGGTGTCCTAGGCAGGTGCTCTAACCGCTACACTTCGCTCCCTCTTTTGGAATCAACAATTTAATTAAAAGAAAGAAAAATACACCCACTGACAAAGAGACAAGATAAAGTAAGATAACACTCATCATCAATAGTTCGACAGTGGATAACTAATACACAGGAGGCCATTTTGTCCATAATACATTCAAGAATCACAGAGAACAACAAAAAAAACCACTAAACAAGCGCCAAAGCTGAACAGTTTTCACTTGATCATCATCATCATTATCATCATCATCGTCGTCATCGCCACGATAATAATTCAAAAAATCATCATAAAAAGAAGAAGAAGAAGGATGATGCTGATGATGATGGTGATGACGACGACGATGATGAAAACAGTAACAATAATATCATACCAATACTACTACTACTGCTACTACTGCTGCTGCTGCCGCTACTGCTACTGCTGCTGCTACTACTACTATTACTACCGCTACTACTACTATTACTACTACTACTGCTACTACTACTACAATAACAATAATAATAATAATAATAACAATAATAATAATAATAATAAAATAATAATAATTCATACAGCGAAACATATCGGGAGGCAAGTTCGTAAGCACCTTGCATTTTACAGCAGAAGGTTATACATACAAACATAAATCAACAATGAGTCGATGATGTAGTAGGCGTGATAAGTCACAGAGCAAGAACAGAAAACAACAACACTATCTTGCACGTGTATGACAGCACTTCTATATGACCGCACACGCTTACCTACACACACACACACACACACAGAGAGAGAGAGAGAGAGAGAGAGAGAGAGAGAGACAGACAGAGAGAGACAGAGACAGAGAGACAGAGACAGACAGAGACAGAAAAAGAGAGAGACACAGAGAAAGACACAAATAGAGACAGAGAGAGAGAGAGACAGAGAGAGACGGAGAGACAGAGACAGACAGAGAGAGACAGAGAGACACAGACAGACAGACAGACAGAGACAGAGAAAGAGAGAGACACAGAGAGAGACACAAATAGAGACAGAGACAGAGAGAGAGAGATGTATTTAGTGCTTCATACTTTTATAAGCGTATAATCATAAGATGTACGTTTTCAATCGTTTCATTGTATCGACTGACTAGTGGTTTTTTGTTTGTTTGCTTGTTTGTTTGTTTGTTTGTTTGTTTTGTTTGTTTCTACTCTTTTTGTTTGTGGTCAGTCTTTTTGGTCTGATCGATAGGGGTTGACAGGTGTTTGCTGTGCCTGTGTTTTCTTACATTGTGTTGTTTGTGGTCAGTCTTTTTGGTCTGATCGATAGGGGTTGACAGGTGTTTGCTGTGCCTGTGTTTTGTTACATTGTGTTGTTTGTGGTCAGTCTTTTTGGTCTGATCGATAGGGGTTGACAGGTGTTTGCTGTGTGTTTTCTTACATTGTGTTGTTTGTGGTCAGTCTTTTTGGTCTGATCGATAGGGGTTGACAGGTGTTTGCTGTGTCTGTGTTTTGTTACATTGTGTTGTTTGTGGTCAGTCTTTTTGGTCTGATCGATAGGGGTTGACAGGTGTTTGCTGTGCCTGTGTTTTCTTACATTGTGTTGTTTGTGGTCAGTCTTTTTGGTCTGATCGATAGGGGTTGACAGGTGTTTGTTGTGCCTGTGTTTTGTTACATTGTGTTGTTTGTGGTCAGTCTTTTTGGTCTGATCGATAGGGGTTGACAGGTGTTTGCTGTGCCTGTGTTTTGTTACATTGTGTTGTTTGTGGTCAGTGTCTTTGGTCTGATCTATAGGGGTTGACAGGTGTTTGCTGTGCCTGTGTCCGCCTCTATCATTTACGTGCTTATCGAGCGCGTATGGCTTTTGCCAGATGAGGCGCTGTATAGATAATTTTTTTAAATTTATTTACTTGGTTTGGATTTTCTATAAACTTTAATGGTATGTTCATTTCAATAGTTCGACAGTGGATAACTAATACACAGGAGGCCATTTTGTCCATAATACATTCAAGAATCACAGAGAACAACAACAAAAACCACTAAACAAGCGCCAAAGCTGAACAGTTTTCACTTGACCTGCCTTCGACCCATCTTCGACATCTAGTGAAGCGACATAATATCACACACCCAGGTCCTAGCATAGGCTGGTCTCCCCACCATGCATACTTTACTCACACAATACCAAAAAAAACAACATTTTTAACCCTTTGACTCCCGCACCCTATCCGTCAACTGCAAAAAAAATGAAGCCTTTGACTCCCTCACCCTATCCACTACTTCCTGCAGGTGGATAGGGTGAAGGAGTCAAAGGGTTCAGTTTTTTCTTTGCTAGCATGGTTGACAATGAAGGATGCTGGTGGACAGGGTGTCGGAGTGAAAGGGTTAATCAAACTTTCAATAAGTAAGAACAGATACAGAGACAAAACATGAAAATAAGTATTGGGAACCATAATAACACAATACAATTCTGTATTGACAGTTCTTGATATGGCTCATACTTAATCGACACATTATTCCAGATGGGAGAGGGAATGTGGACTGAATTTATATGTAAATGTGCCGTTGCGATAAATTCTACTTCAATACATTCCAATTATCATGTATTATGCAAATTTAACTTTATATGGAAATGTAACGTTGTGATAAATTCTACTTCAGTACATTCCAGTTATCATATATCATGTATTTTTTAAACACGATGATCAGTTCATTACTAACTCCTCTTTTATTCATTTATATATTCATTTATGCATTTACTGTCGTATCTGATTTACATGTGAAAGTAGGGCTTCTCTTCTTCGCTGTCTGAATGCAGCGCCATCCAATTCTTCGTCTTTTTTTCTTCTTCTTCTTCTTCTTTTCTTTCTTTTTTTTTTTTCTTTTTTTTTTTTCATTATTCTGTTTCTGTTTACGCATAAAAGTGCCGTTTTGCTACAGAGTTCTGCAAAAAGACACTTCTTTGTTGCTTTGGGATCTTTTACATACGCTGAGTGTGTACTGCACACGGCAAGTCGGTTAACTGTCTCATATGGAAGACTAGCCTCGACACCAGTACTACAGGGGTGGGCAGAAAACTGACCGATACGTGGTTCAAACCCGGGTTTCTGGTGTCCTAGGCAGGTGCTCTAACCGCTAACAACTTCCGCTCTCCCCCTCTTTTGGAATCAACAATTTAATTAAAAGAAAGAAAAATACACCTACTGACAAAGAGACAAGATAAAGTAAGATAACACTCATCATCAACACGATCATCAACATGATGATGATCATCATCATCATCATTATCATCATCATCGTCGTCATCGCCACGATAATAATTCAAAAAATCATCATAAAAAAGAAGAAGAAGAAGGATGATGCTGATGATGATGGTGATGACGACGACGATGATGAAAACAGTAACAATAATATCATACCAATACTACTACTACTGCTACTACTGCTGCTGCTGCTACTACTACTATTACTACCGCTACTACTACTATTACTACTACTACTGCTACTACTACTACAATAACAATAATAATAATAATAATAATAATAATAACAATAATAATAATAATAATAAAATAATAATAATTCATACAGCGAAACATATCGGGAGGCAAGTTCGTAAGCACCTTGCATTTTACAGCAGAAGGTTATACATACAAACAT
The DNA here is from genome assembly GCA_030674185.1 of Monoplex corrugatus. Classification (NCBI taxonomy): domain Eukaryota; kingdom Metazoa; phylum Mollusca; class Gastropoda; order Littorinimorpha; family Ranellidae; genus Monoplex; species Monoplex corrugatus. Next base: position 4,275,446 of record CM060306.1, on the reverse strand, counting down.
AAATCAACAATGAGTCGATGATGTAGTAGGCGTGATAAGCCACAGAGCAAGAACAGAAAACAACAACACTATCTTGCACGTGTATGACAGCACTTCTATATGACCGCACACGCTTACCTACACAGAGAGAGAGAGAGAGAGGAGAGAGAGAGAGAGACAGACAGAGAGAGACAGAGAGAGAGACAGACAGACAGACAGACAGAGATCTATACGTAGGCACGTACGGACGCACGTAAGGAGACAAGCAACCACACAGAGATTCAGGCCGCGAACGCTCGTAAACAGCCAACAGAATGGATTCGAAACGTTACAGTTTGGCGTCTGACACGTTAAGATGTGATTGCGACAACAAACACCACAGACAACACTGAACAGTGACAAATGAAACGGAGAAGAAAAGACACCAAAAAAAGAAAAACCCAGCCACAAAAAAAATACAATATCTGAGATCATTCTCTTAACCAGCCTCTGCTCACTCACCCCCAGCCCCAACGATCTAACAATTACCCAAAAAATACTAGGATCGAGACTTGCAGACGAGGGTCTAAAACAAAAGGAAGGAGGGTGTGGCGCCCTCCCCTGAGAGCAGAGAGAGGAATGGAATTAATGAGTGGCGTGTGAACTGTAAGTGGATATTGTCATTACATGGACATGGTGTTGGAAATAACAGACCCTCCACCAGTGACTCGTTTTACAGACGCCATGTTTAGGTGTCTATGGCTCTTGTACTAGTAACACGGCCAACACTGATGACCGTCTGTTATTTCCCAGATCTAGTTTGTAATTTATGGCTTTTTATGTTGTTATTTTCAATGTTATTATTATAATTATATAATATAATTGCTAATATCTATCTGCTATCTATCTATCTATCTATCTGTATACACATACACACACACACACACACCAGATAGATAGATAGATAGATAGATAGAAAAGATAGATAGATAGATAGGTAGATAGATAGATAAATAGATAGAAGATAAGTAAGTAGGTAGGGAGGCAGATAGATATAATTAGTACTACTATCACTAAGTAGGTAAGTAAGTAGGTAGATAGGTAAGTAGGTAGACAGATAGATATAATTAGTACTACTATCACTATTACTGTTAGTATTATTTTCTTTCTTTTTTTTTTCTTTGGGTGTGGAGGTGGGGGTTTGGGGGTTGACGTGTATTTGTTTCCTTTACATGTGTCTGCCTTTGTCTCTGGTGCTTTTGTAAAACGCCTGACTGAATGACGCATAGAAGACAATGTTTTATGACAATTCATTTTTATCATTTCTTTGACACTGAATGTGCTACGCTTAATTGTTATAATAATATAATTATATTATATATTTTATATATATATATTACATATTAATGTGTAAAGTAGCAAGGAGTAGCTGTAAGACATGTTCACTAGGAACTAATGTTTCTACCCTTGAGTACTAAAGTGTTTTGAAGTTTGAGGTTTACCTTCGCATATCATAATGAGCAGGTACCCATTCACATCAGGGTGAACTGGAAGCCGCAGACATACAGGGTGGGGTTTTTTTGTTTGTTTTTTCAGGTCAGTATCGAGCTGATGCAAATATTGGAAGTACATTGCAAGAAGGGAGTTCTGACTGTAGGCAGCTGTGTCCTTTTGACATTCTCCTTCTTCTTCTCCTTATTCTCGTTCTTCTTCTTGTCTTCCTCCTTCTCCTCCTCTTCCTCCTTATATTCATCTCAGTCTTTTTCTTATTCTCGTCTTCCTCCATCGTATAAGCCTGATCAAGAAGTATCTCTCTGTCGAAACAACTGCAAAACTCGTTCTCTTCTTCATAATGTCTCGCATTGACTATTGCAATTCACTCCTGTCCGGTCTTCCTGCCTCCACCATTCACATCCTACAGCGCATTCAAAACAATGCTGCACGCCTTGTACTCAAAAAGAAAAAACTGACCACATATCTCCTCTCCTGGCACAACTTCACTGGCTCCCTGTATCAAAGCGCATACAGTACAAACTAGACACCATGTGCTACAAAAGCCTCAATAACGCAGCCCCCGATTACCTGTCAAGCCTACTTGAGATCTATCTTCCCTCACGTACCCTCCGCTCTGCCTCCGATCCTCTGACTTTTCGCTTTCCACGCACTAAGCTCAATACCTATGGTCCACGAGCCTTCTCTGTTTCTGGTCCACTTTCCTGGAACAAACTTCCTCTCTCAGTCCGTCAGCAACCTACTTTTGTCTCCTTCAAGTCCGCTCTCAAAACTCACCTTTTCTCCTCTGCATAAAATCATGACCTCACTCAATCCCCTCTGCAGCCTGTCTCCAATCGGAGGGGAATCACATTGTAATATATAATTGTATATAATATGCTCTCTATAATTTTCCATTGCTTTTATTCTTTCTCCCCATTTTAGCCGTGTGCGTGTGTGTGCGTGCGTGCGTGCGTGCGTGCGTGTGTGTGTGTGTGTGTGTGTGGTGTGTGTGCGTGTGTGTGTGTGTGTGTATGTGTGTGTGTGTGTGTGTGTGTGTGTGTGTGTGTGTGTGTGTGCGTGCGTGCGTGTGTGTCTGTTTTAGCGCTTAGATTTGATTTTATCAAGATTTTGCGCTATACAAATAAAGTATTGTATTGTATTGTATTGTATTGTACATCTTCCTCCTCGTTCTAGTCAATTGTTCTTCTTCTTCTTGTGGTTCTATTTCTTCTTCTTTCTTCTTCTCTTTATCTTCTGCTTCTTGTTTTTTCTTTCTGTCCCTTCTTCTTTTTTTTTCCTTCTTCTTTTTGTCTCTTAACACAGTGAAGGTTTACTGCGCCGCTGCAATGAAGAACTGTTCACCAGGTTTCTCTAGCTCTATCGGTTGTGCTCTAAAGGCCTGTATATGTCTCTGCAAACAGTTTGGTTTGTCCATTTGGCCTTGTTGTCGGTCCATCATTTTTTTCTGTTTTCTTCTCCATCTCTCTCCAACAATTGTTCAATGAAAAGTTGACTTAGTAAGGCAACCGGATCTCCAAGTTATCAAACTGCCATACCAACCTATATTCATATGAAAAGTCTGTTAATCTTTCTTCATTACATAAGTCAGTGTTTAAATTTTAATATTCTGTGGTTTCTTATGTGTCTTCTTACTTGTATAGCTTTAATGTTTGTTGTTATCTTATTGTGTATGTACTTGTGAACATTTTTTATCAACTTTTGCCTTTCTTGCGAAATGTAAAGCGCTGGTGAGCATGTTTTTATATGGAATATGCGCTATACAAATAAACATTATTATTATTAGTATTATATTTCTTTTAACTGAAGTCACAAGTCTTCATGATGTCCAATGTGGACATTTCTGACCACTTAAGACTGCTGTGACCAGTCAAAGCCCTACCAGTACCGAGACAGACAAGAAGCAGACACTGCCAACTCCAATAACTGACACCAAGCACAGAGTGAAGGGAAGACTTGAACCCCGGTCCTGTTTCCCCCCGGGCTGAGATCGACTTGAAGGATGGTGGTCTGGGACCAGCTCGTGTCAGTTTGTCGTCTGCTGTCTTCTATTCTCCGTTGTCTGCGCTTTGTCTTCTCAAGTCCAGCCCTTTGTCCTTGTCCAAGTGGCGGGGAGTAAGGACAGACAAAGCCTGGTTAACAGGACTCTAGTCAAACTGTGAGGGGCCTAGCTAACTGGTAGTGAATTATACACCTCAAGAAACAAAAAGGAGAGAGAACCTGGCCCGGTGAAATGACAGAGATCTTGACATGACATAGCATTTATCCACATCATACCTTCCATCTCGTTGATGACCGTCAGTTCTCTCCCTGTGACACCCACCATGGCACTAGCGGACATGTTAAACAGAAGAAGAAGAAGAAGAGGAAGAAGAAAAGGAGGAAGGTACCTCCAACGTTCTCTGACTTCCATTCTCTGTTCCCTGTTCCATTCGTTGTTGTCTGTTCTCTGTTCCATTCTCTGTTGTCTGTTCCCTGTTCCATTCCCTGTTGTCTGTTCCCTGTTCCATTCCCTGTGCCCTGTTCCATTCCCTGTTCCATTCTTTGTTCCCTGTTCCATTCTTTGTTCCCTGTTCCATTCCCTGTTCCCTGTTCCATTCCCTGTTCCCTGTTCCATTCCCTGTTCCATTCTTTGTTCCCTGTTCCATTCTTTGTTCCCTGTTCCATTCTTTGTTCCCTGTTCCATTCCCTGTTCCATTCCCTGTTCCCTGTTCCATTCCCTGTTCCATTCTTTGTTCCCTGTTCCATTCTTTGTTCCCTGTTCCATTCTCTGTTCCCTGTTCCATTCTCTGTTCCCTGTTCCATTCTCAGTTCCCTGTTCCATTCTCTGTTCCATTCTCTGTTCCCTGTTCCATTCTTTGTTCCCAGTTCCATTCTCTGTTCCCTGTTCCATTCTTTGTTCCCTGTTCCATTCTTTGTTCCCTGTTCCATTCCCTGTTCCCTGTTCCATTCTCTTTTCTCTGTTCCATTCTCTGTTTCCTGTTCCATTCTCTGTTCCCTGTTCCATTCTCTGTTCCCTGTTCCATTCTCTGTTCCCTGTTCCATTCTGTGTTCCCTGTTCCATTCTGTGTTCCCTGTTCCATTCTCTGTTCCCTGTTCCATTCTCTGTTCTCTGTTCCATTCTCTGTTCCCTGTTCCATTCTCTGTTCCATTCTCTGTTCCCTGTTCCATTCCCTTTCCCTGTTCCATTCCAGTTCCCTGTTCCATTCTCTGTTCCCTGTTCCATTCTCTGTTCTCTGTTCCATTCTCTGTTCCCTGTTCCATTCTCTGTTCCCTGTTCCATTCTGTGTTCCTGTTCTCTGTTCCCTGTTCCATTCTCTGTTCCCTGTTCCGTTCTGTGTTCCTGTTCCCTGTTCCATTCTCTGTTCCCTGTTCCGTTCTGTGTTCCCTGTTCTCTGTTCCATTCTCTGTTCCCTGTTCCATTCTCTGTTCCCTGTTCCATTCTCTGTTCCATTCTCTGTTCCCTGTTCCATTCTCTGTTTCCTGTTCCATTCTGTGTTCCCTGTTCTCTGTTCCCCTGTTCCATTCTCTGTTCCCTGTTCCATTCTGTGTTCCCTGTTCCATTCTCTGTTCCCTTCTCTGTTCCTTGTTCTCTGTTCCCTGTTCCATTCTCTGTTCCCTGTTCCATTTCTCTGTTCCATTCTCTGTTCCCTGTTCCATTCTCTGTTCCCTGTTCCATTCTCTGTTTCCCCTTGTTCCATTCTCTGTTCCATTCTCTGTTCCCTGTTCCATTCTCTGTTCCCTGTTCCGTTCTGTGTTCCCTGTTCCATTCTCTGTTCCCTGTTCCGTTCTGTGTTCCCTGTTCCATTCTCCTGTTCCGTTCTGTGTTCCCTGTTCTCTGTTCCCTGTTCCATTCTCTGTTCCCTGTTCCGTTCTGTGTTCCCTGTTCCATTCTCTGTTCCCTTCTCTGTTCCCTGTTCCATTCTGTTCCCTTCTCTGTTCCCTGTTCCATTCTGTTCCCTTCTCTGTTCCCTGTTCCATTCTGTTCCCTTCTCTGTTCCCTGTTCCATTCTGTTCCCTTCTCTGTTCCCTGTTCCATTCTGTTCCCCTTGTTTCTGTTCACTTCTTTTCCTTCCTTGTTTCCATTCTGTTCATTCTCTTTGTGTTCCATTTTCATTGTTCGTTCTGTTTTATAATTGTTGTCTGTTCTCTTTCTTCCATGTTCTACTCTAAATCTTCTATGTTCTACTCCCTACCTTCCATGTTCTGCTGTCTGCCTTCCATGTTCTACTCTCTGCCTTCCATGTTCTACTCTCTGCCTTCCATGTTCTACTCTCTGCCTTCCATGTTCTACTCTCTGCCTTCCATGTTCTGCTGTCTGCCTACCATGTTCTACTCCCTCCTTCCATGTTCTACTCTCTGCCTTCCATGTTGTGATCTCTGCCTTCCATGTTCTACTCTCTGCCTTCCATGTTCTACTCTCTGTTTTCCATGTTCCACTCTGCCTTCCATGTTCTACTCTCTGCCTTCCATGTTCTACTCTCTGCCTTCCATGTTCTCACTCTCTGCCTTCCATGTTCTACTCTCTGTTTTCCATGTTCTACTCTCTGCCTTCCTTGTTCTACTCTCTGCCTTCCATGTTCTACTCTCTGC
>CM060306.1:4259383-4261883 GCA_030674185.1 Monoplex corrugatus | reverse complement strand
ATGTCACATAACACACACTGCCATCACTGGAGATAATCAGGTTGTAGTCTTTTGTGGTCCTTTAGCCAGAACACCTGTAGACATAATAAAACACACCTATTCACACCAATATATACAGCACCTTGTGAAAGTAAAACAGACTGCCTCATCTCATAGTCATTGTTTACCCAAGTACCTCCCGGTCTTTCAGCCAGAACACCTGTAGATAAAGAATGAATTATCACCTGTACTGTACATAATTTACAGAATCTGTTGTAACCATAACACTGACTGCCTTCACCTAGGAGTATGTGGCTGTAGCCTTGCAGGTGGAGTTCGGTCTGACCTTTGGACGGACAGCTGTAGACAGGTATAAACGTCACATGCTGGTAGACCAATACAGACGCTCACCGTGACCTGTTTTAACCCTCTGACTTCCACACCCTGTCCACCAGCATCCTGCATTGGGCGCACTAGACACGTGGGTAAACGTCGAACGTTCAATCAGAAGGTCCTTGGTTCGATCCGCCTGGACCCCCCACCCCACACACTACCATCTGGTGACTGAAGGGTGGAGATTTTTCCAGCCTCCAAGGTCAACATGTGTGCCAGTGCAGTGCCTAAATCCGCTTCGAGTGTAAAGGCATATGCTTGTTAAAGATCCTGTGAGTCGTGTCAGTGTTTGGCTTCTGGAAACATGAAACCACTCACCATACACACCCATCAAGACGCATACTGTACAACAACATAATGGACAGTAGTCAGCTGACCTAACTGCTTGAGTTCTCCATGCTCCATTACAAATGTCTAATTATGTGTTATGTGCAGAACGTCTGAACGAGTCTGGAGATTAGCGCTCTACATGAACGATCTGTCATACCGATAAAGACGTTAACATTTTGCATTTTCAATATTTCATTTTGTTGTCCTAAGGATCCTTGGAATCATGTCATTTTAAAGGAGAAAAGAGTTAAGGATCGTGACATGGAAATGGACCAACCACATTCAGGAAAATCTAAATCAAAGCAACGTCCAGCGTTGACGGAACAGGAGCAAAAAACACACAAAAACAGACCCAGAACGCCATTTTAATACAAGAAATCAACATCATCAACAAAACCGAAACAAACAGAAAAAACAAGACAGGTGTTTTAGCCAACAAATCCGCTGGTGATTTTCTTCTGCCGAACGAAATGCCATAGAAATATTGTTGTTTCCTATATTTTGTACATTCATTATTTGTTATCTTTGTGTACACCTGACAAAGGCCAGTTGGCCTACAGTTTGTACCTGCCTCGTTTTATTAAAAATAAAATTCGCGTTGTCATTTTGTTTCTGTGTGTTTCTGGTTCACGTTCAAGCAGTACTGGTAGTAATGGTCATTCTAAATAAACTACACGAACAAAGGCAAAGACCAGTATGTCCACAGGAAAGGGATGGATACTTACAGTAGGTAAAGGTTTTCCTTCAGGCGGCAGACACTGCAGTGACACTGTAGACTGTAAGGCCACCCGGGTACTCATGGGTATCCTCTGAAACCGTTTCTTCAAATCTGCACATCCAGTCATCAAGTTTAACCAGACACGGTTAGCACAATGCCTGTCAAAGAAACCTATTATTGAACACTTAACCCAATATCATTCGCAATTTATTTTCTAACAGAATAACATAAACCAAAATACCGCGAACGGATACTAATTGCCAGAGGAACAGTTATCCACATAGGACCTACTTTTACATAACTGTTTACTACGGGAAGTTGTACTTACCACAAATATCAGAAACAGTTTCAGTTTCAGTTTCTCAATATGGCGTCTCTACGCTCAGATTCAATTCCATATGTACTAACGCCACCATGCAATCTGATGGACACGATCTAAAATGATCACGGCACAAGCCATAAGCCTGCACATAAACCCTATGTGTTGGCAAGGTCTTCAAGTCCTACCAAGGAGGGTGGGTTTTACGATTATCGTTGAACGGTCCTCAACTGCCAAACTAACATTTATCAAAACAGTACTTGAAAATAATCACTGACTACGAGAATCGCATTTAACAAAATACATTTGCAATTACTTTTTTTTACAATCATACGACCTGTGTAGTTTATTGTATCTTTTACTTGTAATTCTGTAATCCCTTCGCAAAAATGGACAAGGCATTTCACACCAAGCACTGGCAATGCAGATTGTATGTGCATTCACGCGCATGCATATATGCGTGTGTTCAATTAAAAAAGAGGAAACAGCAAGAGTGTCTGTCCTTTTTCGGGAGAGAAGGTGGAGGGGGAGTAAAGATCATGAATGACTTGTTATAAATTTCGATCCATCAACAATAAAAAAAAAAAAAAAACAAGAGGAAAGGTTAATTTATAGCTGTGAACCCCCCACCCCCATTTCTTAATTAAGGATGTTAATGTTCGTCTTTGAAAATCGATATTTCCGAACTGGGCGATCACAATTCAGAAAAAACAACTTCTGCTTTTTGCCACTACTGATATGAATGCTGTTAGCGTTGTGTG
>CM060306.1:4234383-4254383 GCA_030674185.1 Monoplex corrugatus | reverse complement strand
TTGAGGCTTTTGTAGCACATGGTGTCTAGTTTGTACTGTATGCGCTTTGATACAGGGAGCCAGTGAAGTTGTGCCAGGAGAGGAGATATGTGGTCAGCTTTTTTCTTTTTGAGTACAAGGCGTGCAGCATTGTTTTGAATGCGCTGTAGGATGTGAATGGTGGAGGCAGGAAGACCAGACAGGAGTGAATTGCAATAGTCAATGCGAGACATTATGAAGGAGAGGACGAGTTTTGCAGCTGTTTCGATAGAGAGATACTTCCTGATCAGGCTTATACGATGGAGATGATAGTAGCAAGATCTGGCAGTTTCAGAAACAAAGTTGTTCATGGAGAGGGTAGAGTCAATGCAGACACCAAAGTTTTTAGCTGAATCAGAAATTGGGACTGATGTGTTACATAATGGGAGAGAAAGAGGAGGCAGCTGAGAAAGTTTCTGACGGGTGCCAATGAGGATAGCTTCTGTCTTGTCATCATTAAGCTGAAGTTTGTTGAACGTCATCCAGTTCTTAATGTCCGAGTAACACTCAGTGGTGCGAGTCAACAAGCGCTGTATATTGTCTGGTGTGTCACTGTCTAGAAGTTGGGTGTCATCAGCATAGAAGTGGTGTTTTATAGAGTGGGAGTTGATGATGGTGGACAAGGGGGAGGTGTAAAGAGTGAAAAGAACAGGGCCAAGGACAGATCCTTGTGGAACACCACAGGTCAGGTATGCAGGTTGAGAGTAAGTGCCATTAATGAGAACAGTTTGTTTTCTGTTTGATAGATATGAAGTGAACCAGGAGAGAGCAATGTCAGAGATGCCAAAAGTATGATGAAGTCTAGAAAGGAGAATACCATGGTCAATGGTATCGAAGGCTGCAGACAGATCAAGAAGTGTGAGGAGAGAGACTTTGCCAGTATCAGTTGCAAGGAGGAGATTGTTGAGAATGTGTAGCAGGGCAGTTTCAGTGCTATGGCACTGGCGGTAGGCTGACTGGAAAGGATTGAGGAGATTGTTGGCAGACAGGTGAGAGTTCAGCTGGTTGAGGACAACTTTTTCGATGAATTTTGACAAGAAAGAGAGATTAGAGATAGGCCGGTAATTTTTCAGTTCATTTGGGTCTAAATTGTATTTCTTGAGGAGAGGGTGAACAATAGCAGACTTGAAAGAATCTGGGACAGTTCCAGTTTGAAGAGAAGTGTTGATGATGTCAGTGATGAATGGGAGGAGAGGAGGGAGACAATCAGAGTAGAGAGAACCTGGAAGAGGATCTGTGCTGTTACCTATTAACTGATCAGCCAATCTACCCCACAGACATAAATAGCACATAACCAGTGGCGTAGATTGGCTGATCAGTGAATAGGTAACAGCACAGACACAAACAGTACATACCTAGTGACGTAGATTGGCTATTCAGTGTACAGGTAACACCAAAGACATAAATAGTACATACATAGTGGCATAGACTGGCTACTTCTGAAACTCTGGGACTTATCTCATCATCGACTCCTGCTGTGTCAGTGTCATAACCTCACCTGTTTCCCTGATGGAACAACCCCTCCGTAGTGTGCGTTTCTACGACTTATAAGACTTGGAAGTGGAGGTGGCCAAAGCATGTACAGCATATCAACTCTGGCAACCGGCATTTCAGACCTTTCCAACAGTTGGGAATCGGTCATTAGATCATGGAATAATTGGGCAAGGTGTGTGCAACATTTCGAAGGGCTGCAGTGATTACTTTTGAAGTTATTTGGACATTTTTGGTATTTATGAAATGACCCTCGTATGCGTTATTTAGCTCTGTGTGTTTTAACGAGTGGATGAAGCCAGTGCTGGATGACGTAGGTGCGCAGTAGGCAGATGTACAGGTCACCAGTGGAGGGAGTCTTGTTTTAAGACCAGAATTTCTGAAGGTCACCAAAACCAGATGTAATACGTCCCGTGTCATTGACAGGTGATCATATCCCAGACTTTGACAAAAGTCTTTCTATGTCTCGCCTGTCCGCCTATCTATGTCTATAATTATATCACAGAATCCGACAAAAATTGCCTGTCCTCGTATGTCTCTCGCCTGTCCGCCTATCTATGTCTATAATCATATCACAGAATCCGACAAAAGTTGCCTGTCTTTCTATGTCTCGCCTGTCCGCCTATCTATGTCTATAATTATATCACAGAATCCGACAAAAGTTGCCTGTCTTTCTATGTCTCGCCTGTCCGCCTATCTATGTCTATAATTATATCACAGAATCCGACAAAAATTGCCTGTCCTCGTATGTCTCTCGCCTGTCCGCCTATCTATGTCTATAATCATATCACAGAATCCGACAAAAGTTGCCTGTCTTTCTATGTCTCGCCTGTCCGCCTATCTATGTCTATAATTATATCACAGAATCCGACAAAAGTTGCCTGTCTTTCTATGTCTCGCCTGTCCGCCTATCTATGTCTATAATTATATCACAGAATCCGACAAAAATTGCCTGTCCTCGTATGTCTCTCGCCTGTCCGCCTATCTATGTCTATAATCATATCACAGAATCCGACAAAAGTTGCCTGTCTTTCTATGTCTCGCCTGTCCGCCTATCTATGTCTATAATTATATCACAGAATCCGACAAAAATTGCCTGTCCTCGTATGTCTCTCGCCTGTCCGCCTATCTATGTCTATAATCATATCACAGAATCCGACAAAAGTTGCCTGTCCTATGTCTCTCGCCTGTCCGCCTATCTATGTCTATAATTATATCACAGAATCCGACAAAAATTGCCTGTCCGCCTATCTATGTCTAAGTCTGGTCACTGCATGGTTGTCTGTTTGCTGCGCAGCCTGCACACTGTGTTTTCTGTGTGTTATACAGTGAACGACAACCACCAACAACACTGATCACTAGTCGTTAGGTATAAATGTGTTTTGTGAACTCTATCAGCAGACTTGTCCACGAACATTTCCCCGGGATATTTGTTACCATGGGTTCTTTTACGTGTTCTAAATGAACGATGCAATGGGGGACACTGGTTTATCCTCTCGTCCGAAAGACTAGCACTCAGACCATCATTGTATTCAGTTTCAGTTTCTCTAGATGACGTCTCCGCGCTCGGAACGAATTCCATATGCACTAACGTCACAGGTGCCATGTGTATGGTGACCGTGGCACAAACCTTAAGCCTGGACATAAACCCATGAGCTGGCCAGGTCTTGAGGCCCTACCTAGACTATGTTTTACCAAGTCTATACTTTATGCTGGTATTTTATCAGCCTACCACTGGAATAATCTTGGTTACATGTAAATGACATGTGTATGTGTGTATCTTACCTTCAAAAAACGGAACATATATATGAAGTAAATAAATACATCATTAAAAGTCTGAATCACAACACAACTAGCTATTCTGTATTAAATTAAAAAAATGGCCTACACGAGGGTTGAACCCACATCCCCTGTGTCATGAGCATAGCACTAAGACCACTGAACCAAAGGGGCATCATGGTAGTGAAGGGAGAGGGTTAGTGATGAGGGTAGGGGGGGGGTATGGACGACATTTCCTGTTTCTGTCACATGCTATATCGCCAGGACAGGGAAGTCACAGTGCCGACAGACTACAATGTAACATTTGACACACTGCTCATCTCTGAAAGCCAGAAACCTGTAGAAGTCTAAACTGTTATGTTTTTGAAAAGCCAAAGGCCGTCATACTATCGACCACTCCACACAACGAGGCATTGCGAAACTGACCATAAAATATTCATTGGAGGACTGACACTCGACAGCAAACGAGAAGGCAGCAAACAGTAAATGGAGAAGCGACAGCCCCTTGGTAACCGCAAAAAGCGATAGGCTTTCTTTCCCATAACCGAAAGAGAAATTTAACCCTTTCGCTACCTCAACCCTATCCACCAGCTTCCACCAGCATCCTGCAATAAGGTGTGAGGGAATGAAAGGGTTAAGCGTGAGGCGACCAGCCTGAGTGGTTGCGGAACAGCGTGTAAGGATGACTACCAGCACAAACGGCACGACGATTACCAATAAAACTTCCATTCGTTGTGTTCCACTCACCAGTCCCCTTGTCCCCGACACCAGAGAGTACTCGGAATGCATTTCAGTGGAATTGGTTTCAGTGTCATCAATACTGCACAGCTCATTACAGTGAAGTACACACTGCTCGTGCAGCGCGAGCAGATAACGAGTCCCGCGGGGTAGAAGAAGGTGACATACACACACATGGCGTGTACATAATGAAGAGCTAAGGCTTACTGACGGCCTGAGTTCAATTCTCTCCCCTGAGGTCAACGCTGGTCACGATACCGCCGATCAGATGTTTCCAAGAGCAAAGAATTCAACATATGGCTGGTGTTTTCTTTTTAACATATGGCTGGGGTTTTTTTTAACATATGGCTGCGGTCTTTTTTTAACATATGGCTGTGGTCTTTTTAACATATGGCTGGGGTTTTTTTTAACATATGGCTGGTGGGTTTTTTTAACATATGGCTGGGTTTTTTTTTAACATATGGCTGGTGGGTTTTTTTAACATATGGCTGGGGTTTTTTTTAACATATGGCTGGTGTTTTTTTTTTAACATATGGCTGGGGTTTTTTTTAACATATGGCTGGTGTTTTTTTTTTAACATATGGCTGGTGGGTTTTTTTAACATATGGCTGGTGTGTTTTTTTTTAACATATGGCTGTGTGTTTTTTTAACATATGGCTGGTGGGGTTTTTTTTTAACATATGGCTGGTGGGGTTTTTTAACATATGGCTGGGTTTTTTTTTTTAACATATGGCTGGTGGGGTTTTCTTAACATATGGCTGAGTTTTTTTTTTAACATATGGCTGGTGTTTTTTTTTAACATATGGCTGGTGTTTTTTTTTTAACATATGGCTGGTTTTTTTTTAACATATGGCTGTTGTTGTTTTTTAACATATGGCTGGGTTTTTTTTAACATATGGCTGTTGTTGTTTTTTAACATATGGCTGGGTTTTTTTTAACATATGACTGGTGGGTTTTTTCAACATATGGCTGGGTTTTTTTTAACATATGGCTGGGTTTTTTTTTTAACATATGGCTGGTGTTTTTTTTTTAACATATGGCTGTTTTTTTAACATATAGCTGGTGTGTTTTTTTTTAACATATGGCTGGTGGTGTTTTTTTTAACATATGGCTGGGTTTTTTTTTAACATATGGCTGGGGTTTTTTAACATATGGCTGGGTTTTTTTTTAACATATTGGCTGGTTTTTTTTTTAACATATGACTGGGTTTTTTTTAATTAACTTATGGCGTTTTTTTAACATATGGCTGGGTTTTTAACATATGGCTGGGTTTTTTTTAACATATAGCTGGGTTTTTAACATATGGCTGGGTTTTTAACATATGGCTGGGTTTTTAACATATGGCTGGGGTTTTTTTAACATATGGCTGGGTTTTTAAACATATGGCTGGTTTTTTTTAAACAAATGGCTGGGGTTTTTTTTAAACATATGGCTGGGCTTTTTTTTTGACATATGGCTGGTTTTTTTTAAACATATGGCTGGGGTTTTTTTTAACATATGACTGGGTGTTTTTTTTTTAACATATGACTGGTTTTTTTTAAAACTTATGGCTGTTTTTTAACATATGGCTGGGTTTTTAACATATGGCTGGGGTTTTTTTAACATATGGCTGGGTTTTTTAACATATGGCTGGGTTTTTTAACATATGGCTGGTTTTTAACATATGGCTGGGTTTTTTAACATATGGCTGGGTTTTTTAACATATGGCTGGATTTTTTTTTTGACATATGGCTGGTGTTTTTTTTAACATATGGCTGGTATTTCTTTTAACATATGGCTGGTATTTCTTTAACATATGGCTGGGGTTTTTTAACATATGGCTGTGGTCTTTTTTTAACATATGGCTGGGGTTTTTTAACATATGGCTGTGGTCTTTTTTTAACATATGGCTGGGGTTTTTTAACATATGGCTGTGGTCTTTTTTAACATATGGCTGGGTTTTTAACATATGGCTGGTGTTTTTTTAACATATGGCTGGTGGTTTTTTTTAACATATGGCTGGTGTTTTTTTTTAACATATGGCTGGGTTTTTTTTTTACATATGGCTGGGTTTTTTTTTTTACATATGGCTGGTGGGTTTTTTTTTACATATGGCTGGTGGGTTTTTTTTTTACATATGGCTGGTGGGTTTTTTTTTTTACATATGGCTGGTGGGTTTTTTTTTTACATATGGCTGGTGGGTTTTTTTTTTACATATGGCTGGGTTTTTTTTTTACATATGGCTGGGTTTTTTTTTTTACATATGGCTGGTGGGTTTTTTTTTTACATATGGCTGGGTTTTTTTTTTTACATATGGCTGGGTTTTTTTTTTTACATATGGCTGGTGGGTTTTTTTTTTACATATGGCTGGTGGGTTTTTTTTTAACATATGGCTGGTGGGCTGGTGGGTTTTTTTTTACATATGGCTGGTGGTTTTTTTTTTTACATATGGCTGGTGGGTTTTTTTTTTACATATGGCTGGTGGGTTTTTTTTTTTTACATATGGCTGGTGGGCTGGTGGGTTTTTTTTTACATATGGCTGGTGGGTTTTTTTTTTACATATGGCTGGTGGGTTTTTTTTTAACATATGGCTGGTGTTTTTTTTTAACATATGGCTGTGGTTTTTTTTTAACATATGGCTGGGTTTGTTTTTTTACATATGGCTGGTGTTTTTTTTTAACATATGGCTGGTGTTTTTTTTTAACATATGGCTGGTGTTTTTTTAACATATGGCTGGGTTTTTTTTTAACATATGGCTGGGTTTTTTTTTAACATAGGGCTGTGTTTTTTTTTAACATATGGCTGGTGTTTTTTTTTTAACATATGGCTGGTGTTTTTTTTTAACATATGGCTGGTGTTTTTTTTAACTATGGCTGGGTTTTTTAAACATATGGCGGGTGTTTTTTTTAACATATGGCTGGGTTTTTTTTTTAACATATGGCTGGTGTTTTTTTTAACATATGGCTGGGTTTTTTTTTAACATATGGCTGGTGTTTTTTTTTAACATATGGCTGGGTTTTTTTTTTAGCCCGTATACACATGGGAGTGAGTCTCTCATCGACAGGTTCTTAGTTACAGACAGAATGTGGAATGGCTGAACAGTTATGGGAAAGCCTGTCCCCTGGGTACGATACTGCCACTCAAGTCATCTCTACGGGTAAAACATTTAACACGTGGCTGGTTTTTCCCTTGCACTCAAGGGACTACACTTCCCCCGACAGGTTTTTAGTTACAGTGTGAACCTGGAATCAACAAACACTTATGGGACTGCCTCTCCCCCTGGGCAAGATACTGTTAATTAGTCGCTTCCGAGCGTAAAGAATTTATACACAAAATGCTTTTTCTTCAAACATGGAGAGATGTTTTTGATCACGGTTTGAATGCGGAATGAACAAACATGCACAGGGCTTGGTCTCTCCTTAGTTACTGTTTCAATTTGGAATGGAAAAAGCACATATGGGACTGCCTCTGCATCAACACAGCCGTAGTTCCAGTTTAAACATGGTTCCTGGAGCAGACTTGTGGCCTAGAGTATAGAAAGATCGACTGCCTAGAACATGAGAAGATCAAGTTTGAATCCTACAACTGAATAACTTTTCTTTCCTATTCTTTTCTGCAGGAACAACAACAGCAAAACAGAAGAAAAAAACGGGTTCATAAACCAATGAACTATTTATTTGTTTTTGTTAAAAATTCTCCTCCATTAAAGCATCAGAGTGGTCTGGGTGCTAGTCTTTCCTATGCAACGATACAACACGGTCCTGTATGGTACCATGTAAAAGTAATCAACTGATCGACCGATTGATTGATTAATGGATTGAAGAATTGTGGGGAATGATTTGTTGGTTGGCTGATTGACTGGACTGATTTTAAATGATTGACTGACTGCGTGTTTGTTTAACTAACATAATCATCTGTCTCCTTGTTCCTTTGCTTTTAGCACAATCCCATTTATTTCAATAATGAAGACAATCTGAAAAGACAGCACAGTCTCCTCTCTCTCTCTCTCTCTCTCTCTCTCTCTCTCTCTCTCTCTCTCTCTCTCTCTCTCTCCGCAAATTTTCTGTGTTCTTATATAAAGCTATGAAATTTAGAGAAAATGCTGTGTGATAAGATGAGTTATTGATATGTATAATTCAAACCTTTTTGTGCATTGTTTAGAAGGTATTGTATTGTTCACATACCCCTTCATAAGGGGCCAAGGCCTAATATGAATAAACTAAACTATCTGAAGTCTGAAGTCTCTCTCTCTCTCTTTCTCTCTCCTCCTTCCCTCCCTCTCTCTCTCAAAAGTCCTCCCCTAATAATATACTCACACGCTATCTGGACGTGCGCCTTGGTACTGGCCACATGCTGAGGGTCTGGAGCGCCCTGTACAGTGTTCCAGGCATAGCACTGACACCAGTAACCCTCTGAGCCGTAGTAGTCCTGCACTTCGTCCCGTGTGATGTGTACACTGCTCTTCAACGTCTTCCGGCCACTGACTGGGTCCAACAGTTCCACGTTCGTTTGTTCTTTTTTGGGGACCTGAAATATATAATATATACACTGTGTGTGTGTGTGTGTGTGTGTGTGTGTGTGTGTGTGTGTGTGTGTGTGTGTGTGTGTGTGTGTGGTTGTTATTTGTTGTGTTCGTGTGTGTGTTGTGTGTGTGTGTGTGTGTGTGTGTGTGTGTGTGTGTGTGTGTGTGTGTGTGTGTGTGTGTTGCATCTATATGTATGTGTGTGTTCGTGTGTGTGTGTGTGTGTGTGTAGTGTGTGTGTGTGTGTGTGTGTGTGTGTGTGTGTGTGTGTGTGTGTGCTGCGCGGCGATCTATATGTATGTGTGTGTGTGCTCTACATGTATGTGTGTGTGTGTGCATCTATGTATGTGGTTGTTTGTGTGTGTTTGGTGTGTGTGTTGTGTGTGTGTGTTGGTGTGTGTGTGTGGTTGTTGTTGTGCATCTTGTAGTGTGTGTTGGTGTGTGTGCTGTGTGTGTGTGTTTGTGGTGTTGGTGTGTGTGTGTGTGTGGTGTGTGTGTGTGTGTGTGTGTGTGTGTGTGTGTGTGTGTGTGTTGGTGTGTGTGTGAAATTGATGTTAAAAGTAATGACGAACGAAGACACAACACACAGAGACAGAAAACAGAATGCTGTTCATTAATAACACACCTGCAGACCAACAAGGACAGAACAAAACACCAACAGGTAGGCAGAACTTACCTGAGTGCCAGCACAGGTAAAGGTGATCTGGATGGCAGGTGTGGCTCTACAGGTGATAACAGCTGGCTGGTTACGTAACACGTAGTAGTTGGATAACGGTTGCTGTAACCATTCCGGCATGCCTTGCTTCAGAGGGTCACTGCTTCCGTAGGGAAAATCCACTGTCACACACAATACAATAACACTGTTGATGGAATTCGTGGGGAAATGCAATTATACACCTGCATGCTCTCTCTCTCTCTCTCTCTCTCTCTCTCTCTCTCTCTCTCTCGCTCTCTCTCTCTCTCCCTCTCTCTTTTTTTTCCTTTTTTCTGCCACATTTTCAGCACCGTGTTTGCTACTACACTGCAGCCCATCATTTTAGTTCTACAAACACCCAAGACTGACGCAAATTTTCGGCCAACTGGTCTTTGTCAAGCGTTCAGACAACAAATAACGAATGATTTAATTTGCGCCTGTCGTGTCTTGTATTAAATACGTGTTGAGATTCTATGTTCATATTTTTCTAGTTCTTGTTTATTTGAAAGCGGGCGGTCACATTTATTTTGGATTTCTACAACACGTCTGTAACGCAACAAAAGCCAGATCATCCATGTTTACAGGGCATGAAGGACCATAAAATGTGAGACAATTTTACACAGTGTTGTGATGATAAGTACTGGGGTGACTGTGATGATTTTATTCAGTTGTATTTTCAGGGTCAGACCGTGTCTTTCGGCTGTGTTCCATGCTTACCTTCATACTAAAACAAATATCTTTGAGCCAACCAGGTCCGAGAAATACAGAACTCCGGTGTTGGTCAAGAAATCCAAGCAACACCTTCGATGACGCACGCACAAATTGCATGAGACTGGATTGTGTGATTGCCATCTTCCCAACGAGTCTGTAGCACTCTAGGAAGGAGCCGGTCGGGTCTGAACAACCCCACGGTAAGTTGTTTGGACTGATGGGAGTTCAAACTCACGACTTCCAAGTCAGTAGTCTGTTGTGTTAACCACTTGGCCACAAGGATGTGTCTGGTTTGTAGATTTATCTACTGCGCGTGTGGCAATCATCCGCGACAAAAAAAATATCCATCCAGCTGTAAATAGGTACCTCATGTTCAGATTTTTTTTAAAGGATGGCGAAAGAGAGTGTAAAGCCGCGAGGAAGAGACGATGGACATCGCCCTCATAACCACGACCTACAGAAAAGCCGTGGTCTCAACCACTTCACTTCCCTACAGACTTAAGGTTACAGGATTACAAAGATCTAACTTCTCTTTTTTTAACTTTAACTTTCAGTATGGCCAGTGATGCTTGCAAGCCAGATGAATTGCAATCCTTTGTATAACCCTTTCTTGAAAAGAACATCGTCATTATCGTTGACATCTTCCTTACAGATGCCATGTCATCCATGGAAGCAACTGCTGCAAGCACACTGTCATATCTGCAAAAAGCACTAGAAAACACCAGGTGCACCAGACAGGTACTGCAGTGGATCCCCTCACACTGGTTACCAGCAGCTGTCCTGCCTGGCAAGAAGTCGTTATCTCCGCCTGTGGACTGGGCACAACAGATTAAACCACCACATGAACAGGCGTTTCTGGCTTGTACCATCCCGTAGAGAAGTTCACCAGACAACAGAACACATCCTCCAGGACTGTGAAAACTACAGGTCATTGAGGGAGGAGATGTGGCCGACACCCTGGCCTTAACAGGGCTTGAGAATTTGTACCGTCCTGTGGATGCCATTCAGAAGACGACCTATTTCATCCCAGACACTTTACTCCAAGTGTGACGGCGTACGATAAGAAGAGGAAATCGTCATCATCATCAACATCTTCATCGCTGGCTGAGGATCAGAAAATTATGTTCTGCGAGTTCCACATTAACAACACCGCTGTTCAGACGTGGTCTTCTTGTGGGGACTTTTAATTCAAAGATGAGAAATAACCAGCGCCCACACTTCGATGACATCTATTTTAACAATGCACTGTCATGGCTGTTTTACACAATATATCGTACTTTTACATGTATTCAATCAAAATAACAAATCAATTTCACGTTAACTAACGGCTATGGAATTTTCATCTGTAAATCTGTTTGTTCAATTTTTTGTATGCACACGATTTTCTTCACAGGCAAAATATTTTATCCAACTGTTTATTTTATACACATATTTAATGAAACAATCGATGGCAAACACAGCCCCTCTTAGAGGACATCACAATCACAATATAATTAAACCAGTGGTGAAACAGACAACATGACAATATGACAATACAGAACAGACAGACAGACAGACAGACAGACAGAAACAGACAGACAGAAACAGACAGACAGACAGACAGACAGACAGAAACAGACAGACAGACAGACAGACAGACAGAAACAGACAGACAGACAGACAGACAGACAGACAGAAACAGACAGACAGACAGATAGACAGACAGACAGACAGACAGACAGACAGAAACAGACAGACAGACAGACAGACAGAAACAGACAGACAGACAGACAGACAGACAGACAGACAGAAACAGACAGACAGACAGACAGAAACAGACAGACAGATAGACAGAGAGAGATAGAGACAAAGTGAGTGTGAGAGAAAGACAGCGGGAGGGAGGGAGAGAGGGAGGAAGGGAGACAGGCAGAGAGAGAGAGATAATGAGAGACAGAGACAGAGAGAGGCAAAGACAGACAGAGAGACAGAGATGCAGAGACAGAGAGAGGCAAAGACAGACAGAGACAGAGAGAGGCAAACACAGACAGAGAGAGACAGAGATACAGAGAGAGGCAAAGACAGACAGAGAGAGACAGAGATACAGAGACAGAGAGAGGCAAAGACAGACAGAGACAGAGAGAGGCAAACACAGACAGAGAGAGACAGAGATACAGAGAGAGGCAAAGACAGACACACAGAGACAGAGATACAGAGACAGAGAGAGGCAAAGACAGAGACAGAGAGACAGAGACAGAGAGGCAGAGACAGAGAGATACAGACAAAGGGACAGAGAGAAAGGAACAGACACATAAGCGGGAGGACAGAGAGAGAGAGAGACAGAGAGGTGTGTGGGGAGGGAGGGGAGAGGGCTTAACGGCCCTATCATCTTAACGCTGGGGGACGATGAGGTGTCACTCCTTAATTACACCAGTTTCCTTAATCATTCTGATTTCAGAGAGAGGGGGAAAAGAGAGAGAGAAAAGCGAGAGAGAAGATAGAGACAGAGAGAGACAGAGAGAGACACAGAAAGAGAAAGAGACAGAGACAACGATAGTGAGAAAGAGACAGAGAGATGAACAGGCAGACAGACAGAGAGACATACAGACAGACTGACTGACTGACTGACTGACTGACTGACTGACAGACGGGCAGACTGAGACACACAGACAATAGAATGCTAAGAGGGAGAGGAGACGGATTAAAATTTTCGATTGGTAGTATTAAGAAGGCACACCCCTCTCTCTCCTCTCCCCTCCTCCTCTCCTCTCTCTCTCTCTCTCTCTCTCTCTCTTCTCTCTCTCTTCTCTCTCTCTCTTCTCTCTTCCTCTCTCTCTCTTTCTCTCTCTCTCTCCTCTCCCTCCTCTCTCTCTCTCTCTCTCTTTCTCTCTCTCTCTTCCTCTTCTCTTCTCTCTCTCTCTCTCTCCCTCTCTCTCTCTCTTCCTCTCTCTCTCTCTCTCTCTCTCTCTCCTCTCCCTCTCCTCTTCTTTCTCTCTCTCTTCCTCTCTCTCTCTCCCTCTCTCTCTCTCTCTCTCTCTCTCTCTCTCTCTCTCTGTATATGAGTGCGCGAGCGCGCAAGTGCGCGGGGCGTGGACGTTGACAATAGTACTGCTTCTCCTTTCTTCTTCCCAACTTTTTCCTTGCGTCCCCTACTCCCGTACATTCACACCCACCCCGCACCCACACTCCCACCCTCACCCCTCAACCCGCTCAACAGTCCCGTGTGATTGATGACAGGCCCAGGACTTGGTCCTACTGTCTTTTACAGCCCTCTGATGCCTGAGTTCGCTCCCTTCCCATCTAAATCGGGGCTCTGACCAATGAAGGATGACAGTTATGGCGGCCAGTGACTCACGAAGCCTGTGCCTTTGTGCCGGATGGCCGCCTCTGATGACAGTGCCATGGATCCAACATCTGACGTCTCTAGTTCAGTCCCCAGCCCACCGCATAAACACTGACTTTCTTTGTTGCCTACATTAACCCTTTGACTCCCAACTGCAAAAACTTAACCCTTTGACTCTCTCACCCTGTTCACCAGCTTCCTGCAGGAAGATGGTGGATAGGGTGAGGTAGTCAAAGGGTTAAGTTTTTGCTTTGTTAGCATGGATGACTATGCAGGATGTTGGTGGACAGGGTGCGGGAGTCAAAGGGTTAAGTGTTTGCTTTGCTAGCATGGGTGACTATGCAGGATGCTGGTGGACAGGGTGCAGGAGTCAGAGTTGTTTTTGCTTTGCTAGCATGGGTGACTATGCAGGATGCTGGTGGATAGGGTGAGGAGTCAAAGGGTTAAGTTTTTGCTTTACTAGCATGGGTGACTATGCAGGATGCTGGTGGACAGGGTGCGGGAGTCAAAGGGTTAAGTTTTTGTTGTGTTACCATGGGTGACTATGCAGGATGCTGGTGGACAGGGTGAGGGAGTCAAAGGGTTAAGTTTTTGATGTGTTAGCATGGGTGACTATGCAGGATGCTGGTGGACAGGGTGAGGGAGTCAAAGGGTTAAGTTTTTGCTTTGTTAGCATGGGTGACTATGCAGGATGCTGGTGGACAGGGTGCAGGAGTCAAAGGGTTAAGTTTTTGCTTTGCTAGCATGGGTGACTATGCAGGATGCTGTGGACAGGGTGCGGGAATGAAAGGGTTAATGTTCCAATCATTTTGGTGGTGTCCCTTCCTCCTCTACCCCCTCTCTCTATCTTTTTACTCCAACAGCGTAGAACAACAACCAGTTTCACGTTGGGTGAAGGAGTCAGGCCAGATCGTCAATGGTAGGTCTGGGTGAAACGAATATGGAGCTACGCGATAGCAATGAATCTATTTTGAACAAATTCTAACGCAAATACCGTATCACGGGTAGATCTAGATGGAGCGCATATGAAACAGCGCCATTGCAATGAATCTCTCTTGAACAAACTCCCATGCTAATTCCAATCTTTATTACTGCCTGATGTCTGAGTTCTCTCCCCTCACACAAAATGGAAATGAACGGTTAGGCCGCTGTCTTTTATGACCGGCTGATGTCTGAGTTCTCTCCCCTCATGCCTAAATCTCGGACGAGCGGTGACGGTTATGGTGAGCGGTGACTCACAAAGCCGCTTCCTTTCTGCCGGCTGTTTGGCTCAGCGGACGGAACTGAAGATTCTGGAGTTCAAGTCTCAAGTTCAGTCCTAGCCCGTAACATAAAAACTGTTTCGTTCAACCCCCATCGTAATGCTGGAAACATCCCAGACCTGGCCAGCACATATGGTTTTGCACAGGCTCAAAGAGTCTCCCCGGTAACTGCTGGCAGATCTGGGTGGAGCACATATGGAGTGCGATGAATCCTTCCTGAGTAAACTGTTTAACTCCTCAATTCTATGTATTGTCTGTTTGAGTTCCCTCCCCTGACAGCTTCAGCAATGTTTTATCTCACCGCATGGTGTCTGAGTTCTCTCCCTTAAAACTATGGCAATGAACAGACAGCACACTGTCTTTCACTATGGTCTGATGTTTGAGGTCTCTCTCCTTACAGCAACGTCTAGGATATGACGACCTAACGGCGACAGTGATGGCGGACACTGACTGACATAGCATACTACTTTGCGACACTGGCCAGTCTTTCCTGTGCTCAGTGACACAGCTACACATGAAAAGTCTCTGTGATCTTGTTTCCCTTATGAGCTCAGGCTGATGCACAACGTAATGCTGATTTCCAATATTCATCATTTCTTGTGCTCAGCGATGCACTAAAACCGGAAAATGCTCAGTGATTACTATATTTGTGCCATATGCGATCAGACTGACAAGAGTAACGGTATTTTGCGACATTTTTTTTTTTATCTCCTGTGACAGTGTGGCAGTGCCGGAAAGCAATCTCCGTGATTTAAAGAATTTGTCATTGCGTACTTACAACATTGTGGAAAGTAGACTTTGGGAGGTTTGTGTAGAATACAACTATTCTGAAAATTTGGTATGTGAAAGTAATCACCATTAACAAACACAGATCATCATTAGTCATAGCTTTTGTAGAGCATTGTATTTATCAAAACTAGTTAATTAGTCTGCAAGAATAAAAATTGAATCTATACTGAGAAAGATGCACAACATATATACGGTAATACGTATAACATGAAAATTAGATGCCTTTCTCAGTATAGATTCACACACACACACACACACACACACACACACACACACACACACACACACACACACACACACACACACACACACACACACACACACAAACCACAAAGACTTACTTCATGAACCCAAGCAAAATACCTGAATTAAATATACGATAAAATAAAGTAAGAGTCACTATTGGTAGCTGGAAGTCATTGTCTTTAATAAAAAACAGAATATAATAAACAGTTTCATTTTCTCAAGATAACGCTCGGAATGAATTCCGTATGTGCTGACGCCACAGGTGCCATGTGATGGAGAAGATCCAAAATGGTCACGGCACAAACCTTAAGCCAGCACACAAAGTCATGAGCTGACCAGGTCCTGAGGACCTACCTAGACTATGGAATGTGTTCCGCCCGAGGGTTGAACCCAAAATCCCTACGTTATGAGCATGGTCCTCCAACCACTGGGCTGGTGGGACACTAGAAAGAGAGAACAAACCAAAAGGAAAACAGAATAAAGCCAAACAACAACAACAAATAAACCACAATTTTATATCTGACAGTGTAATGAACTCTCTTAATCCAAGACGAACCAATGTTCTAAGATTTTCCGTCTGTATCTGACAACACCTTCCTCCCTCATCCACACCCCCACCTCCTCACCCCCAACCCCACCACACATACCCTGTCCACGGGCCTGACCCTTCTCCATCATCAAACTGACATAAAACCGGCAGAGACTTGTCGCTGTGCAACATCAAACTACGACGAGCGTTAAATTAAAAAGACGTTTCTCCAGTTCATACCGTGACCACATCGCCCATCTGTCGGGGAAATCAGCAAAAACAGATATTACTGCTTCATAACGCACTGACACAAGCGTAGCCGATAGTATAAAAAGAACCTTAAAGGTAAGTTAAACATCAAAACCTTACCAGCGCGTAGGATTTCTGCGTAAGCTTACGGCGTATGCCGTGATCATTTTGGATCTTTTTCCATCACATGACGTCTGCGGCACTGGTGTATGCAGAATTTAATTTTGAGCACAAAGGTTTTGTGTTGAGAAAATGAAAACCAAATGCAATTACAAATTCATGAAAATATATGATTTCAGAATGGAAATGTGTGGTACGGTTTAAATTTTTTTCTTTATGCCAAATCGCCGACTTTAAAAGAGGATGGTGAAGGTGGTATTACTGGTGTTTTTGAAGACAGGTTGCAGTAATTACACGCACACGTTTTAAGCTAGCTAAAATATCAAATATTAATTTCATACTGATAACATCACTCAGTGAGTCAGACAGGCTTCTGCTGTGGCTCCATCATCGCCACACTGCCAGACTGGCTTTTCCTTAAACAAGTGATTAAGCCACATCAACAATCTCTCTTTTCAATAAATAGAAAACAAAAACAGCATAAGAACACAACCAGACACTGTCCATACAGACACAAATATTTCTGGCTATGAAATGATTTCAGTCTTCTTCTTTTGCAAAAATACTAAATGCTGACCATCATGAATACTGAATGCTGACCATCATGAATACTGAAAGCTGAGCCATCAGAATACTGAATGCTGGCCATCATGAATACTGAATGCTGACCATCATGAATACTGACCATCATGAATACTGACCATCATGAATACTGAATGCTGACCATCATGAAATACTGAATGCTGACCATCATGAATACTGAATGCTGACCATCATGAATACTGAATGCTGACCATCTATGAATACTGACCATCATGAATACTGAATGCTGACCATCATGAATACTGAATGCTGGCCATCATGAATACTGAATGGTGACCATCATGAAAACTGAATGCTGACCATCATGAATACTGAATGCTGGCCATCAAAATACTGAATGCTGACCATCATGAATATTGAATGCTGACCATCATGAATACTAAATGCTGACCATCATGAATACTGAATGCTGACCATCAAAAATACTGAATGCTGGCCATCATGAATACTGAATGCTGACCATCAAAAATACTGAATGCTGACCATCATGAATACTGAATGCTGACCATCAAAAAACTAAATGCTGACCATCATAAATACTGATTGCTGACCATCATGAATACTAAATGCTGACCATCATGAATACTGAATGCTGACCATCATGAATACTGAATGCTGGCCATCATGAATACTGAATGCTGACCATCAAAAATACTAAATGCTGACCATCAAAAATACTGAATGCTGACCATCATGATACTAAATGCTGACCATCATGAATACTGAATGCTGACCATCAAAAATACTGAATGCTGACCATCATGAATACTAAATGCTGACCATCAAAATACTGAATGCTGACCATCATGAATACTAAATGCTGACCATCATGAATACTGAATGCTGACCATCAAAAATACTGAATGCTGACCATCATGAATACTGAATGCTGACCATCAAAAATACTGAATGCTGACCATCATGAATACTGAATGCTGACCATCAAAAATACTAAATGCTGACCATCAAAAATACTAAATGCTGACCATCAAAAATACTAAATGCTGACCATCACGAATACTGAATGCTGACCATCATGAATACTAAATGCTGACCATCAAAAATACTAATGCTGACCATAAAAAATACTGAATGCTGACCATCATGAATACTGAATGCTGACCATCAAAAATACTAAATGCT
This sequence comes from Monoplex corrugatus, assembly GCA_030674185.1. Lineage (NCBI taxonomy): Eukaryota > Metazoa > Mollusca > Gastropoda > Littorinimorpha > Ranellidae > Monoplex > Monoplex corrugatus. Next base: position 4,236,191 of record CM060306.1, on the reverse strand, counting down.
GACCATCAAAAATACTGATTGCTGACCATCATGAATACTAAATGCTGACCATCATGAATACTAAATGCTGACCATCATGAATACTGAATGATGACCATCAAAAATACTAAATGCTGACCATCATGAATACTGAATGCTGACCATCATGAATACTAAATGCTGACCATCAATACTGAATGCTGGCCATCATGAATACTGAATGCTGACCATCATGATACTACATGACCATCATGAATACTGACCATCATGAATACTAGAACTGACTCTGACACATCATGAATACTGAAATGCTGACCATCAAATACTAAATGCTGACCATCATGAATACTGAATGCTGACCATCATGAATACTGATCTGACCATCATGAATACTGAATGCTGACCATCATGAATACTGAATGCTGCCATCATGAATACTGAATGTGACCATCATGAATACTGAATGCTGACCATCATGAATACTGAATGCTGGCCATCAAAGAATACTGAATGCTGACCATCATGAATACTGAATGCTGACCATCATGAATACTAAATGCTGACCATCATGAATACTGAATGCTGACCATCATAAAATACTAATGCTGAGCCATCATGAATACTGAATGCTGACCATCAAAATACTGAATGCTGACCATCATGAATACTGAATGCTGACCATCAAAAATACTAAATGCTGACCATCATAAATACTAATTGCTGACCATCAATAATACTAAATGCTGACCATCATGAATACTGAATGCTGACACAAATCTATGTGAATAAACTAAATGCTGCCATCAAGAATACTGAATGCTGACCATCAAAAATACTAAATGCTGACCATCAAAAATACTGAATGCTGACCATCAAAAATACTAAATGCTGACCATCATAGAATACTGAATGCTGACCATCAAAAATACTGAATGCTGACCATCATGAAATACTAAATGCTGACCATCATAATACTGAATGCTGACCATCATGAATACTGAATGCTGACCATCATGAATACTGAATGCTGACCATCAAAAATACTGAATGCTGACCATCATGAATACTGATTGCTGACCAATCAAAAATTCACTGAGAATGCTGACCATCATGAATACTGAATGCTGACCATCAATAATACGAATGCTGACCATCAAAATACTGAAATGCTGACCATCAAAAATACTAATGCTGACCATCAAACTGAATTGACCATTGAAATGAATGCTGCCATCATTACTGAATTACTAAAAATTGCTGACCATCAAAATACTGAAATGCTGACCATCAAAAATACTGAATGCTGACCATCATGAATACTGAATGCTGACCATCAATAAATTAACATAATAGAGCTGCCATCAAAATACTGATTGCTGACCATCAAAATACTAAATGCTGACCATCATGAATACTAAATGCTGACCATCATGAATACTGAATTGAATGATGTGACCATCAAAAATACTGAAAAGCTGACCATCAAAATACTGAATGCTGACCATCAGAAATACTAAATGCTGACCATCATGAATACTGAATGCTGACCATCAAAAATACTGAATGCTGACCATCAATAAATACTAATTGCTGACCATCAATAAATACTAAATGCTGACCATCAAAAATACTGAATGCTGACCATCATGAATACTAAATGCTGACCATCAGAATACTGAAATGCTGCAAACGATACAAAAATACTGAAATGCTGACCATCAAAGAAATACTGAATGCTGACCATCAAATACTGAATGCTGACCATCATGATATACTGAATGCTGACCATCAATGAATACTGAATGCTGACCATCAAGAATACTGAATGC
>CM060306.1:4224383-4226883 GCA_030674185.1 Monoplex corrugatus | reverse complement strand
GATACATACAAAAAAAGAAAGTAAACTGGTTCTTTGGTTTTCAGAAAATGGCCGTGAATGTCATTTCACGGCATAACAGGAAGACATCTTCACAATGGATGAACACCACCAACCAAGTGACATCCTCAGACTCAAATCAATTACAGTATTTATGTGGCGCCAAATCTTGACAATTCAAATCAAAGCACAGTCACGCACCAGGCATATGCATATAATTGACAAAGACTACCTTACAGTATTTTATGTTAAAAAAAGAAAGAAAAAACTGAGGGCAAGTTGTAGAATTCATTGTTGGGAAAAGAGGTGGGTTTTCAAACTGGATTTAAAAGCAGAAAGGGCAGGTGTTTGGTGAAGACAGAGAGGAAGTCTATTCCAGACTGACAGTCGTGAGACAGCAAAAACAAAAACAAAAAAACGAAACGATGGCCAACACGTGACAGTTTAAATCTCGGGACCTGAAGGGAAAGAGTCTCTGAAGCTGAGTACATGGTGCAATCTGGCGTATAAATATTGATGTTGTCGCAAAAATATGATGGAGCAGACTCATATCCAATGAAAAAGAGATCACAAACAAGTGGGACCAAGAATGTTAGGAGACCAGGCAAAGAGGAAGAGTATGAAATGAGAGAAGTAGAATTTAGGATGTTGGAGTTTACAGCTGATCAAGAAGGATTCACTGTACTTGTCCATATGCGCGCCATCCTAACCTCAAAGCAGTTATCTGACAAGACTCCTTGAGCCTGCACAAAACTCCACACAGTGGCATGGTTTAGAAATGGATAGGGAACGGAACGTACAAACACTGACACCATCAGAATGACTACAGCATTGATGGGTAGCAAACAAACAAACTTCTATGGTACAGGACAGGACTGCGCTCAAGACACGAGCTCTGGTTCCACAGCTCAGTGAAAAGAGCAAGCAAGCTCGCATAATTACAAAAGCAGACAAAAGATGGAAACCAATTTAGTGTCAAGTTCTGATATTTGAGACAAGACAACATTCCTTGTTTGGAGGAACAGGACACATAGATGGCCAAGTTCATTTGAAATTCACTCCAACCTCCCCTCTCCCCATCCCTCTTTAAAATGGAGGCAGAAACAATAAAGAGATTTTCTTTCTTAAACATTCTTGTTCATTTTTAAAATGCTCAGTGTCATATACAACATCAAACACATTGCAACTGGAGCAAAGAATCAAAACCTACAAAAGAACATAAAGAAATACGAAAAGAAACAGAAGAAGGGGCAAACTACACAGCATCTAGTTAATTACGACTTTATTACAGTCCATAATGTAATACATGAAGGTTGCTAGAGTAACAGGATTTGTTTAGAAAAGGGATGAACAATTTAGGAAATATGTACACCTCCACCTAACAAGGACACTGGCTCGTCAGTACAAACCCCAGTACCAAGTTCTCCCCTTATCAAAATTGACTGAAAAAACTTGGGACGCAAAACAAAGTGCCAACAAACGAGCCAGTTTGCATAAAAGAAAAAAAAGAGAGAGAGGGGAGGGGGGAGAATGAAAAAAGTGTTGGTGAAAAGAGTGAGAGTGAAACTGTTGCTTCACTCAGATCGTCAATTGGCGCTGTGTGTGTCACCCCACTGTCCTGATGGCGACCATGTTTGAACACGTCTTGACGGGGCACGGGCAGCACAGAAAAAAGTGTGAGAAGCAAACAGAGGCTGTCACAGCCCGCACCATTGTTTGTCCACATCACGTCACCCCCTCCACCCTCCTCTTGTCCTCGTGGGACAACACAGCGCCCCCTTCTGTTGGATGACTTAACCCTCTCGCTCCCTCATCCTACCCACCAGCTTTCCTCACTCTATCCTCCAGTTTCCTGCAGGAGGCTAGTTGATAATACGAAGGCGTGAAAGGGTTAATCCATGAGAACCCTGAAGCCTTGGCTCAGAAGATTTACGTTTTTTGATACCTGTTCAGTTTTAGCCTGTGCTCTGAATATCAATGTTGTTTGTGAAAGCTGGCCCCCCAGGGACTTTCTTTTGACACGTGTACTCACAAATCCTCTCTGCACTGTCCTAGTCAGGTCTCCCTTTATTTTCTACGATAAGCATCAGAAAGCCAGCCATGATCCTCTCTCTCTCTCTCTCTCTCTCTCTCTCTCTCTCTCTCTCTCTCTCTCTCTCTCTCTCTCTCTTCCGCAGATGTATCAATGTAACTGAAGAGAACACCCTGCTTTTGTCAATGTTTCATTAGTCAGTCACTATAGAAGAGCTTTACAGTCGGTCTCACAGATTGTTGGTAGAGCAGAGGACTGCAGAAGCAATCTCTGAAAGCGATCCTTGGGTCAGTGGTCTGATTTATTATTATTATTATTATTATTATGAACATTTAGTACGCCTAATCAAATTAATGCCCTAGGCGTTTACAATGGCAAAACATATAACCAGAATCACAAGCACACACACACACGCCCACAGAAGCACCCACACACACACAAACACACACACAAACACACACACAGCATGAC
>CM060306.1:4216883-4219383 GCA_030674185.1 Monoplex corrugatus | reverse complement strand
TTTCATGTTGTTTTTGGCAGGCTTTCCACATGGTCTAAGTTTGTTTCAATCACAGATTGATATAAGCATAGACAACAGTGTAAAGAACATGTAAATCAGAACCTCAAGCCCTTACCAGGATGTTGCATTTATGCGCAGGTATAAGACTTATACCATGATTGTTTTTAGATTTTTCAATCAAATGGCATCTGCATCGTTGATAACCATTACAAGATTTATTCTGAATGCAGATATGCAGTACTAAAAAAAAACTGAAATGGAAAGTGCACACCTAGAATTAATGAAGAGGACTTTTCGTGTTTGGAAAACCATCATTTTCCATAACGAGGAACAGCGTACGCCATTAAATGTTTTCTCAGAGTCAACAGTCGACAAAGAGGGAGGAGTTCCATTTCAATGATTACTACAAATGGTTTGGTGACAGAGATCTCCTCAATGCACTGTCTGCGTTTTGAAAACCCATCTCTTTTTCCCACTCTCTTGACACTTTCTTGATTCCTTGTACTATAAGTCGGCATTGGATTTTCCATGGCTTGTGCTCTCAAGCTTCCGTATTGCGTGTGGCCAGCTTTTCTTTCAAAGTATGGCAATAATTCCTTTCCTTCCAAGAGCCCAATGTTTCATTTTATGCGTAATGTTTTGGAACATGACTTCTGTGCATTATTTTCCTGCAAATGTGATCAAAATAACTATCTGGTTAATGAAATATTGATCAAATGTTATATGTTGTACACTATTTTGTCTTTTTAAACATTCCAATTTTCTTCAGATCAGTGTACACGTCTTGTTCTGCCCACACTGTGCAGACATTGTGTTACTGCGTAGGCTGTATACTCTGTCTTCAGTGGCATACATGCTGGGTGTTTTCATAGGCCACCAGAGACTGACATGACTGACATCATCTTTAATGTGAATATTTGATCTTCTGCGTGTGTATGCAAATGACAACAGTTTAGGCACTAGAAGGTCTGTACACATGATGACCCAGGAGATTAGAAAAATCATCCTTTACTTTACAGGTGGAGGTACCCAGGCAAGATCAGACCCAGACCTTAAAATTGAAAGTCCCACGTCTTATCTACATGACTACTATGCCCACTGTTGTACAGATGTATTGGTCAGCTACTTGACTGACAGACACAGAGACAGACAGACAGACAGATACACAGACAGACAGACAGATACACAGACAGACAGACAGACAGAGACATAGAGATAGAGACAGACAGAGAGAGACGGGAGCACTTGCAGCATCAATCAAAGGCACCATAACTGGTTTCAATACATATTGTAGAAAAAAATGACCTGACCGGGCCAGCACAGACAGGGATTTCCAAGTTCTAAAACCTTTGTCAGGATACACTAGTCAACAGAAAGTCTCTGTGGATTCAGTTTCTCAAACATCATTGATATTCACAGCACAACCCAAAACTGAACAGGTTTTATAAAAGTAAACCCGGTTTGCCAAGTCTCCGTGGTCCTGATGGATTAACTCTTCCAACAGAAGGGGGCGCTGTGTTGTCCCACGAGGACAAGAGGAGGGTGGAGGGGGTGACGTGATGTGGACAAACAATGGTGCGGGCTGTGACAGCCTCTGTTTGCTTCTCACACTTTTTTCTGTGCTGCCCGTGCCCCGTCAAGACGTGTTCAAACATGGTCGCCATCAGGACAGTGGGGGTGACACACACAGCGCCAATTGACGATCTGCGTGAAGCAACAGTTTCACTCTCTCTCTCTCTCTTCACTAACACTTCTTTCTGTCTTCCATCTCCTTTTTTATGCGCGTTGGGCTCGTTTGTTTGGGCTTTGATTTGTCTGCCAACAGTTTTCAGTTAAACGTGATGGGTGTGGGGGATGGGTGTTGTGGTTAGTACTCACAGTCTGTATACTGGTGATATGGACACATACTGGTTAGTAGTCACAGTCTGTATACTGGTGATATGGACACATACTGGTTAGTACTCACAGTCTGTATACTGGTGATATGAACACATACTGGTTAGTACTCACAGTCTGTATACTGGTGATATGAACACATACTGGTTAGTAGTCACAGTCTGTATACTGGTGATATGAACACATACTGGTTAGTAGTCACAGTCTGTATACTGGTGATATGGACACATACTGGTTAGTACTCACAGTCTGTATACTGGTGGGATGGACACATACTGGTTAGTGGTCACAGTCTGTATACTGGTGGGATGGACACATACTGGTTAGTAGTCACAGTCTGTATACTGGTGATATGGACACATACTGGTTAGTAGTCACAGTCTGTATACTGGTGATATGGACACATACTGGTTAGTAGTCACAGTCTGTATACTGGTGATATGGACACATACTGGTTAGTAGTCACAGTCTGTATACTGGTGATATGGACACATACTGGTTAGTACTCACAGTCTGTATACTGGTGGGATGGACACATACTGGTTAGTAGTCACAGTCTGTATACTGGTGATATGGACACATACTGGTTAGTAGTCACAGTCTG
>CM060306.1:4201883-4214383 GCA_030674185.1 Monoplex corrugatus | reverse complement strand
TTAACAGTAGTACATCATTTTTAACAGTAGTACATCATTTTATTATCATCATTATCAACTGACCAGGAAAGTTCGTGCTTATTTCTACCTGAGCACTGAGCACTCTGAACAAGGATAATTATCACTACATTATTATTATTATCATCATCATCATCATCATCATTGTTATTATCATCATTATCGTCATTATAAAAAGACGAAAAATCTCTTAATGTCAGCTGATCGTTGAGCACTGTGAACAAGGACAAAACACCTGTTCTCTCTGGATTCAATTCAAACCAAAGTATCTGTGCTTGTGGAGCACAACAACAGACTTATGATTTCGAGGGTCGTGTCATTTTACGTCACGTCGCCACATGACTGCTTATAGATATGAACAAAAGTAGGCACTGTCGCCCTACTGTTTTCAACAATCCTCAATGATGGGTTTCATACGATCATTTACCAAATAGGACACATTGTTGGGCAATTCTACGTGTGCTGCACCCAAATCAGTCAACAAAGAGAACCAATACACTGCACTGCATCTCAGTTAGCAGAAGAGAAGAGTTTTGTGTTCAAACTACAACAGTAGCATTGTCAGCTCTGCTTGTGAATGACCCAGGTGGTGGGCTGGCCTCCTGCAGCTTCCTACAGTTACACTGTCGTCCTCCCTTCTCTGCTTTACACATCACGAAAGAAAAAAGAAAATAAAAGAAGGAAGGGGAAGAGGTGAGGGGCAAAGACTACATTGTTGGGAGGGGGTAGGGGGTCATTGGTGTCAGCATCAGACAAAAGAACACGTGGGCCACAGGCCCTGTGTCGTCTGCCAACTCCGTCAACAGCCATTCAAGTGTCACTATCCTGGTCACGTGATTGCTATGGCCGTTAGTACCGGCAGGACGGTTGTAGCTTGTTAATGACAGTCAGTCACGCCATCTCCGCTCTTCCCCGCATTCCTCCTTTCTTTGTTTTATTTCTTTCTTCTTTTATCTTCTGCGTTACGTGGCTTTCATGTTGGGGTTTAACAGAAGGCTATATCGTGCATAGCGCGCATTATGCAAAGCATGCTTAACAACTACTGCTGAGAATCGGCAAGACTGAACGAAACAAATTCTGAATAGTTTGGACAGCATGATCCCTGCAAGCCAACCAGTGATGTATGTGACCCACTACACCAAACTGGGCCATAAATCGCAAGCCAGCAAACTGAGACACAGTCTAAAAATGTGGTGAGGATCCATCTGCGTACATTGGTATTTTAACTGCAACTTCTTTGGACTTTAGTTTTCAGGTATACGATAAGTTTCACAGTAAAAATAACCACATTAAAGTAAAAGAAATTGAATAGTTACGTGATATCCATCAACAATGTTTCTTTGAAATTATCCTTAATTGGCAGTTTTCACATTGCAACCACATCTCAAACTGTCTGTGTTCGTAAAACATGGATTATGGATGGGCAAAAGATGTGGTTGTATTATGTTGACATGTGGATCCTTCTATCACACAGCACGTGAGGTGTTAAAGCTTTATCAGCAAGTCCTACCCGTTTTGCATTTTAAGGTCGGCAACTGATGTGGCAAGGACAGAACCATCAACACAAGGTATGTCTGACTCACTGCGCTCTATCAACAGTGTAAACGTGAATCCCACACGAAACCCCATGAAATTCACACGGATGCCGAAGCAGAAGTTAAAAAGATAAATGTGTGTGTATTCCCTCCAACCTATCCTCTCAAACACTAATATCCTTCTCCTCGCCTCTTCCTTTTGAAGAAGATAAAGCGTCAAAAAAGATGTTAAAACATATCATTTATCCTCCCTTCTAAAATCACATTCCTATCTATTCATACAAACACTTGATTCACCACTCTGTCCACTTATCTGTTTTGTCGATTTCCCCAGACGGACGGAAAACGTCGTCAAGGCATCAAATGGGAGAACCGCCTTTTTTTCTTTATTTATTTATTTTTTTTTTTTTAATGCTCATCATCGTTTTTAGGTACATGATGTTGGCCACAAAGTTTGCCAATTTAGCGGTATATCAATGTCGGGGGAGGAAGAGGGGAGAGGGGTGTCTGAATGGGAGACGGGTACGGGGGTGGTGTAATGGTGTGGGGTGCGGCAGAAGGTGTATGCAGGAACTCTGTGTGTGTGTGTGTGTGTGTGCGTGCGTGTGTGTGTGTGGTGTGTGTGTGTGTGTGTGTGTGTGTGTGTGTGTGTGTGTGTGTGTGTGTGTGAGTGCGTGCGTGTGAGTGCGTGTGTGTATGTGTGCGTGTGTATGTTTGCCTGTGTGCGTGGTGTGTATGTGAGAGTGCGGGGTGGTGTGTGTGCATGCGTGCGTGTGTGTGCGCGCGCGCGCATGTGTGTGAGTGTGTGTGCACACACACGCAGGGTTTCTAAGATAAACCTGGGTTTGAACTGGTTTCGTTGGGGTTAACAGGACTCATGGCACTTGCAGAAATAAATATCTCATTTATTCATTCATCTGTTTATTTACATATTTGTTTGTCATTTATTCTTGTTTATTCCATCCTACATTGGGAAGATAGGAAGACTAAACCAAAACTGGAGTTGGTGGCACCAACCTGTGATGTGAGAAACCAGAGTTCAATTCCCAGTCAGACAAGGATTCCTCCCCCTTCCTCCACTAGACATCGAGTGGTGCCCTGAGCGCTAGTCTTTCAGAGGAGGTGATAAACCAAGGTTCCATATGCTGCATGCATTCAGCGCATGTAGCAGATCCCATTGCAACAAAAGAAGTTGTTCCTTGAAAAACACTGTAGAAAAATCCATGGTCTTAGGTAAACAAAAATACAGCGAGGTGCAAAAGTAGGTTATACAGTATCACATCATTATTATAATACTTAACTCATTAAAATTATTAGCACATAAAGTTAGTTGGCCTTATTTTCGATATATTCAGTGAGAGATTAAGACTGTGCTTGTTATCACATGTATGTGCAATATTCATTTGTTTGTATAATAAATGCAATTAGTATTGTACGTGTTTTCTTTTTTCATAACTGTATACCTACTTTTGCACCCCCTGTATACCAGAAAGAAAGAAAGAAAAACTGCCATGCTGCACTGTGGAGACGTGCTTTTATCAAAGACAGCGACTCACATTTCACACAGAGTAATTCTGCTGTGACTAACAATAACATCCAATCCAACCCAATCTATAATTCAGTATTCCTGATAAGCCATGACGATTTCTTTCAATTTGTTTTCCTTTGTGTAATAAGTCATTTTCTAACAGAAGTACACTCAGGAAAATGGAGTATGACTGCCTACATGGCAGGTTTTTTTTTTTTTTCTCAGATACGTGTATGTACGTTTTCTTTCTCCACAGTGTGAAGGCGATATCTCGCTGCACAGTCTGCATACTCTGCCTTTAGTGAGCGTGCATGCTGGGTGATTTTATTTTCCGTTAGCCATCAGTCACTGACATGACTAAGGATCTTTAACGTGCATGCACATTTTTTTTATGAGCGTGTACACAAGGGGGTTTTAGGCACACATGCTGCTCTGGGAGATCGCAAAAATCTCCACCCTTTACCCACCAGGTGGGAGGTACCCAGGCAGAATATAACCCCAGATTCCAACTGGCATTCTGAAGTCTTACCTACTTGACTACCGCACCCGTCAACACAGTGATAGGACGGCCACACACACACACAAAGGCCACTGGAGTAGACGTGCACGTGACAGTGGTAAACATCCAGACCCATAAAAAGAAGCGGCAACATCTGTTTTGCTGAGTACCTATTAGGCACAGCGTTCCTTTGTTGAAGAAGCGTACTTTCCATTCAGTGCTGCTGTGTCAGAGAGCGCAAGTGGCCTCGCAAATTACCCGCACTCTGTGCATCATACTGAGCGCATATGGCACAAAGACAGAAATCACGGAGAGTGCTTTCCTGTGTTGCTGTGTGAGTGAACACAAGATTGGCGATTGTTGTTAATTACCCACACCCCATGAGTCAGTGTCCGCCATAACTTTGCCTTTAACTGTCCGCCATAACTGTCATCGTTCATTGGTCAGGCTGGAGATTTAGGTGTGACGGGAGAGAACTCTGACATCAGGAAGCCATAAAAGACAGTGACCTAAGAGTTCATTTACATTTTGTGTTGAAGGAGAAAACACTGACATCCAACAGTCATAAAAGACAGTGACTAACCATTGATTTACATGTAACGTGACCAGGTTCCGTGCCTGTCATCAATCACACAAGCTGATAGGGAAGAAATGACAAGTTGGGATGGAGAACGGAACAGCTCTGCCCTTTTACACCGATTCCTCCTATCACACATTTCACTACATTGTCCATGTAACTAACAGAGTTCCAATGACCTTGCCAGCATGTACGACTGATCTGCGGGCTTATGGCTTGTGCAATGATCACTGGATCTTCCATCACATGGCATCTGTGCTGTAAGCACTTACATAATTTACATTACATGAAGACACTGTGGTGTAAGCACGTACATAATTTACACTACATGAAGACACCCTGTCTGTGGTGTAAACACGTACATAATTTACACTACATGAAGACACTGTGGTGTAAGCACGTACATAATTTACACTACATGAAGACATGTCTGTGGTGTAAACACGTACATAATTTACACTACATGAAGACACTGTGTGGTGTAAACACGTACATAATTTACATTACATGAAGACACTGTGGTGTAAACACGTACATAATTTACACTACATGAAGACACCTGTGGTGTAAACACGTACATAATTTACACTACATGAAGACATGTCTGTGGTGTAAACACGTACACAATTTACACTACATGAAGACACTGTGTGGTGTAAACACGTACATAATTTACATTACATGAAGACACTGTGGTGTAAACACGTACATAATTTACACTACATGAAGACACCCTGTGGTGTAAACACGTACATAATTTACACTACATGAAGACACCCTGTCTGTGGTGTAAACACGTACATAATTTACACTACATGAAGACACTCTGTGGTGTAAACACGTACATAATTTACACTACATGAAGACACTGTGGTGTAAACACGTACATAATTTACACTACATGAAGACATGTCTGTGGTGTAAACACGTACATAATTTACACTACATGAAGACACCCTGTGGTGTAAACACGTACATAATTTACACTACATGAAGACATGTCTGTGGTGTAAACACGTACATAATTTACACTACATGAAGACATGTCTGTGGTGTAAACACGTACATAATTTACACTACATGAAGACATGTCTGTGGTGTAAACACGTACATAATTTACACTACATGAAGACACCCTGTGGTGTAAACACGTACATAATTTACACTACATGAAGACATTCTGTGGTGTAAACACGTACATAATTTACACTACATGAAGACACCCTGTGGTGTAAACACGTACATAATTTACACTACATGAAGACATGTCTGTGCTGTAAAACGTACATAATTTACACTACATGAAGACACCCTGTGGTGTAAGCACGTACATAATTTACACTACATGAAGACATGTCTGTGCTGTAAAACGTACATAATTTACACTACATGAAGACACCTTGTGGTGTAAACACGTACATAATTTACACTACATGAAGACACCCTGTGGTGTAAACACGTACATAATTTACACTACATGAAGACACCCTGTGGTGTAAACACGTACATAATTTACATTACATGAAGACACCCTGTGGTGTAAACACGTACATAATTTACACTACATGAAGACACCCTGTGGTGTAAACACGTACATAATTTACACTACATGAAGACACCCTGTCTCAAGAAACTGAAACCAAAACTTCCTATCAGTCACAAAGGCAGACAGACAAACAGTGACAGAGAGTCAGGGACAGAGAGAGGAGTGCCAACTTCCTACAGTTAACCCTTTCACTCACACACCCTATCCACCCATTGCAAAAACTTAACTCTTTGAGTCCCTCGTCCTATCCACCAGATTCCTGCAGAAAACTGGTGGACAGAGTGAGGGAGCCAAAGGGTTAAGTTTTTATTTTGCTAGCGTGGTTGACAATGCAGGGTGCTGGTGGACAGGATGCGGGAGTCATTGGGTTAATACCAATGGCTTCCTACAGCTGATATCATAGGGTTAATACCAATGGCTTCCTACAGCTGATATCATAGGGTTAATACCAATGGCTTCCTACAGCTGATATCATAGGGTTAATACCAATGGCTTCCTACAGCTGATATCATAGGGTTAATACCAATGGCTTCCTACAGCTGATATCATAGGGTTAATACCAATGGCTTCCTACAGCTGATATCATAGGGTTAATACCAATGGCTTCCTACAGCTGATATCATAGGGTTAATACCAATGGCTTCCTACAGCTGATATCAATCAAATCTCTTAAAAGTACAGATTTTTTTTCAGGATATCTGCCGTGTTCTGAAATAAGCGAAATCTGCCTGTGACGTCAGCAGTGGCTCTAAACTGAAGTAAAAGACAGCCGTTTTCCCGTTAATGGACAAACAATGCCTAACGCTGTCCTTTACATGATAGGCTCTCTCTGTCTGCCCGGGACTCTGAGGACCACTCCAGACAACGTTGTATTGATCTGATGGACCATTCATCTCGTCCGCTCGTTATTCACACCCGACACTGTCACCCATAATACCCCATTTTCCGCTTCAATGGCCTGAGTGGTTGGACAAGTGGCGCGTGCGGGGAGCGTGAAACAGCCGTTGACCGTTCTTTGTCTGTCGTTTGGCAAACCTTGCTCTTTGAAATGTTATCCCGCACCTCTGTCAGTATCAGTGACACAATGGACAGTCTGCCAGTGCTCTTTGAAATGTTATCCCGCACCTCTGTCAGTATCAGTGACACAATGGACAGTCTGCCAGTGCTCTTTGAAATGTTATCCCGCACCTCTGTCAGTATCAGTGACACAATGGACAGTCTGCCAGTGCTCTTTGAAATGTTATCCCGCACCTCTGTCAGTATCAGTGACACAATGGACAGTCTGCCAGTGCTCTTTGAAATGTTATCCCGCACCTCTGTCAGTATCAGTGACACAATGGACAGTCTGCCAGTGCTCTTTGAAATGTTATCCCGCACCTCTGTCAGTATCAGTGACACAATAGACAGTCTGCCAGTGCTCTTTGAAATGTTATCCCGCACCTCTGTCAGTATCAGTGACACAATAGACAGTCTGCCAGTGCTCTTTGAAATGTTATCCCGCACCTCTGTCAGTATTAGTGGACACAGCGGACAGTCTGCCAGTGCTCTTTGAAATGTTATCCCGCACCTCTGTCAGTATTAATGACACAGCGGACAGTCTGCCAGTGCTCTTTGAAATGTTATCCCGCACCTCTGTCAGTATTAGTGACACAGGGGACAGTCTGCCAGTGAATCTGCATCCAACCTCTTGCATGCAAAGGGAGTCGACACACTACATCAAGTCTGCAGGCGGAAGGGGGGGGGGGAGGAGGGGGGGGTGGTGGGGAGTGTGGTAGGCAGTGATGTTCCGACCCAGTATTCTAATGAGATTGATAATTCCTTTCTTCTTGTTTTCTTCCTTTACCAATCCACTCAGTCATTTTGGGAATCGCAGAGAAAAAGACGTGATCGTCCACCAGTGAGCAGGAAGCGGATAAAACTTACTGTCTCTTTCATGCCATCAATCCTGGTCTTCCTTGGTCTGCCTCTCACTCAAAATCCAGGTATCTGTTTCATGCTTGTTGAGCCAGCTGAATGAGGTTATAGTCTAGTCAGATAACCAAACCACTTTATTCTCTGGTGATGACTATGATGGTGAACTGATGTTGTTCCCATCATTTCTGTGATCTTAGTGTTTCTGATCATGACACCCAGTTTTGTTGACAGCTCTTCTCAAACAACGCATCTTACAAAACAAAATATTAAAAAATACCTTGTTTGTAAAAGATCCTTTGGAGTATAAAAACACACCGTTTCGAGCCCAGGCCCTTTGTCAAGAGAAAAACAATTTTTTATTTTCACTTGACAAAGGGCCTGGGATCAAAGCGTTGTGTTTTATTTTCACTTGACAAAGGGCCTGGGATCAAAGCGTTGTGTTTTATTTTCACTTGACAAAGGGCCTGGGCTCGAAACGTTGTGTTTTATACTCCAAAGGATCTTTTACAAACAAGGTATTTTTTAATATTTTGTTTTTACCCTCAAGATCCAGCAGTCACATTTTGTTTTACCTTCAACGCATCTACAGATGGTGACTTGTTTTTCTACAGCCTTGATAATTCATTTCACCCTAACAAACTGCAAAGTGAGTGCTAAATAACATACACTTTCATAAAAATTCTTGCCTGAACTTGATTTTCCTTCTGAATTTGTTTACATTTTGAATGGTATTTTTTCTTTGTTTTTGTTTTATGCACTTACACGCATTGTTCTTGTTGTTTGACATATACTATGCAGTCATTACATAGCTGCAGAGTCAGCATACTCTGTCTTCAGTGGGTTACAACACTTGGCAAAGTACAGTGTGAAAACCTGCCCGGCCATCACACATGTGAGACAAGAGCACAGTCACTTCGTTTTCCTTTGAATAGATTAGAACCTACAAGCAAAACACAGTTCATTTTCTTTCAAAGGAAAGGCATCTGCACGTGTTCTTTTTTTTTTTTAGAAGAGATCAGACACAAACAAGACAAGACAAGACAAGACAAACAAGACAAAACAAGACAAGACAAGACAACATTACTTTTCTTTCAAAGAGTTAACACAGGCTGGCTGTCTTTGTTGACAATGCAGTAGACTAAAGATCTGAAGCTTGAGTTCAAACCCAACCCATAACACAAAGCCTGGCCTGTTTGCTGCACACCTTAATGCCTCAATCATTTTGGTTGTGTCGCACATCCCATTCTCACCTCCCCTTTAAGACCTTCCCAGCCCAATCGCATTTTGCGCAGACTTAAGGATTTTGCCAGATGATAACTGGCAGATTTGGTTGGAACGTATGTGGAATTGTTCAAGTGCTATAAATCTGTCTTGAACAAGTTGAAACAAAAGTTCCCTGACATCTCTTTGTTATAAATTTCTCTGGAACAAATTCAAAAAAAAGTTCTGTGACATATTTTTGTTATAAATTTCTCTGGAACAAATTCAAACCAAAGTACCGTGACATCTTTTTGCTATAAATTTCTCTGGAACAAATTCAAACCAAAGTACCGTGACATCTTTTTGCTATAAATTTCTCTGGAACAAATTCAAACCAAAGTAACGTGACATCTTTTTGCTATAAATTTCTCTGGAACAAATTCAAACCAAAGTTCCGTGACATCATTTTTTTTTTCCCTGTCTAGTGAAGACATAAAGCATTCTTATGCCTTCCAGTGTCACTGAGCGAGTTTAATCTTGACTCTTATAAAACTGTGCACACAACCTCCAGTCTACCCAGCTGTAAATGCATACCTCACCCTGTTCAGGGTCGGGACCATAAAACTGCTAAGACAAAACACTGGCACCACCTTCATAACGCTGAACCCAAGAAACACTGGTCTCTTTCAACTCGATCACCTACAACCTCACAATTATGGGGAAATCTTCATTTTCTTTCAACAGATGAAAGGTCCATGAACAAAACACAGCGAATTCATTTTCTTTCAAAGAGCACGACGTCTGAGAAGAAAACAGACTGAGTTCATTTTCTGTTCAAAGAGGGCTGTTTTCACGTTGTTCCCAGTGAAAGAGAGGGCCCAGCACGTTGTAACGGTTATGAGTCATGTCGTAATGACCCCGGGGTCAACGATCCGTGAAGTCAAAGCAAAACTACTGCTGCTGATAAAAAGTCATTACCTCCGTGCTGCCTTCACCATCTTAACTCTTTCACTTCCTCTCGCTATCTTAACCCTTTTACTTCCTCTCGCTATCTTAACCCTTTTACTTCCTTTACCTTAACCCTTTCACTTCCTTTACCTTAATTCTTTCACTTCTTCTCGCTATCTTAAGCCTTTCGCTTCCTCTATCTTAGCCTTCCATTTCCTCTCGCTATCTTAACTCCTTTTATCTTCATTTCCGCTACTACCTTCCTTTCAACCCTTCTTCTCTCGTCTTATTCTTTACCCTTTTTATTCCTTTATCCTTTACCGTAACCTTTCACTTCCTCTGCTATCTACCCTTTTACTTCCTTTACCTTAACCTTTCACTTCTTACCTAAATTCTTCATTCTCTCGCTATCTTAAGCCTTTCGCTTCCTCTACCTTAGCCCTTCCATTTCCTCTCGCTATCTTAACCCTTTTACTTCCTTTACCGTAATCCTTTCACTTCCTCTCGCTATCTTAACCCTTTTACTTCCTTTACCGTAACCCTTTCACTTCTCTCGCTATCTTAATCCTTTCACTTCTTCTCGCTCCCTTAACTCTTTTACTTTTTCTTGGTACCTTAACCATTTCACTTCCTCTCCCTATCTTAAACCTTTTACTTCCTCTATCTTAACCCTTTCACTTCTTCTTGCTACCTTAACCCTTTCACTTCCTCTCGTGATCTTAAACCTTTCACTTCCTCTACCTTAACCCTTTCACTTCTTCTATCTTAATCCTTTCACTCCTCCAGGCACCTTGACCCTTTCACTTTCTCTCAGAACTTTACTCCTTTCACTTCCTCTCACTACCTTTACTTTTTCACTTTTCTCTTAACCTCTTCATTTGCTTGGCCTTAGCCCTTTCACTTCTTCTACCTTAACCCTTTCACTTCCTTTGCCTTAACCCTTTCACTTCCTCTCGCTCTCTTAACTCTTTTACTTTTTCTTGGTACCTTAACCATTTCACTTCCTCTCACAATCTTAACCCTTTCACTTCCTCTCAGTACTTTAACCCTTTCGCTTCCTCGCAGTATCTTAGCTCTTTCACTTCCCTCAGTATCCTGACTTTTCTTCTCGCGAGCTTAACCATTTCATGTTCCCTCAGTGCCGTAACCATTTCACTTCCTTATAGTGCCTTACCCTTTCATCTCCTCTCAGCACCTTAACATTTTCACTCTCTCACCTTATCTACCAGCTTCCTGCAATAAACTTGTGAACAAACGTTATAAAACAGAGAGATAAAAGGAGGAGATTATTCCAGACAGACAGGGTTGTCTGTCTGTCTGAATGCCTGACGAAACTCTGTAAGCACGGTTTTCTCTGTTTCAGGTTAGTCTTCGCTAAATTTGGATGAAAGTTGCTGAAGGCTGAGAAGTCGGCAATGTGTTGGTTTAGGATGCCATGGCATCAACGTCAAGGTCACATGGACCAAATGTGCAGAAAAGCTGCCAACACGATGATGAAATTTGAATGTAATCATTTATAAGAAACAAGGTTACGGTGCCCTTGAAAACTACAAAATCCTGATTTTTTTTTTTATGAGAAACGAAAAGTTCAGGTATAAAAATGGATAATATTAGACTAGCTTGTATACTTCTGGGGGGTTTCCCCTTGTTGTGGTTTGTTGTTGTTTTTTCTTTTATTTTCTGTGTGTGTGTGTGTGTGTGGGGTGGTGCGTGCGTGCGTGCGTGCGTGCGTGCGTGCGTGCGTGCGTGCGTGGTGTGTGTGTGTGTGTGTGTGTGTGTGTGTGTGTGTGTGTGGTGTGTGTGTGTGTGTGCGTGTGTGACAACAAAACACCATTAGATCACATCACCTACAAGGTATAAAACGATAAAATTATCATTTTAACCATGCAACACACTTGCCAAACTAGACAATTTGACGAATTCAGTTGTAACACTGCTCACCTGTCATCAACATATCTAACTTGCACCTGGTCACAACAGGAAAGCTGGAGGGGGAAAAGCATACCAGGTAGACCCAGGAGAAAATACCGGACGGATTTGCGGAGAAGATGAAGACAGAGAGGGTGGGAGATGTTCTTGCAGCGACAGAGCAGAGATTGGTATGGAGGGCCATGATCGCCAACACCATGCGGCAGGGCACATGATGATGATGAGTGTAAAGGTAAAAGATACAACTTTCAGGACGGTGTTCTGGTCTGTTCGAGCTGATAAACCCTTATACTTATACTACCTTATACTGCAGGTGATGGAGTGAAATAGTTAAGGTGCTACAGGCAACTGGTGGATAGGATGAGAAAGTAAAGGGTTACAGATACTTCGGCAAGCTGGTGAATAAGGTGATAGAGTGAAAAGGGTTAAAATTAATACAGACAGCTCGTGAACAGGGTGCCGAAGGTGATAGAGTGAAAAGGTTAAAGTTACGACAGACAGCTGGTCAATAGGATGAGGGACAGAATGGGTTAATGATTCTAAAGAGAATTGGTGAATAAAAAGGATTAAAAAATACAGATAAGGTACTGATAGGTTAAAATACTAAAGGATTGAAGAAACCGGGTTCAGAAGGGTTACGGCACAGAAGGGTTAAGATACAGAAGGGTTAAAGTACAGAAGGGTTAGTGTACAGAAGGGTTAAGATACAGAAGGGTTAAGGTACAGAAGGATTAAGGTACAGAAGGTTAAGGTACAGAAGGGTTAAGTACAGAAGGGTTAAGGTACAAAAGGGTTAGGGTACAGAA
>CM060306.1:4184383-4196883 GCA_030674185.1 Monoplex corrugatus | reverse complement strand
TTTATCCTGACAACGGCGTATGAATCAGATAAGGTATTTTCCAACAACAGGCCCCAAAGTCCCCAGTTTTTCCCCTCTCCTTCAATCCCATTATTTCTCTGCTGTGTGAATGCAGTTTGTTTTGTCCACACTGTGCAGGTGGTATGTTGCTGCACAGTCTGCATACTCTGTCTTTGGTGGGTGTGCATGCTGCGTGTTGTCATGTTTCCATAAACCACCGGATATTGATATGATTTACACGATCTTTAACGTGCATCTTTAATGTTCTGCAGAATGAGATTAGTCACTGACAGTTCTCACACACACGATGACCAAGGAGATGGGAAAATCTCCACCCTTCACCCTTTACCCACCAGGAGGGAGGTATCCAGGCAGGATCTAACCCCAGATCTTCCGACTAGAAGTCTGACGTTTTACCCACACGATAAAATATTCTAAATGTCGTAATCATAAACTTCTCCACGGTTGCAAAGTAATAAAATGACTGCAATTGTAACAAGAGAAATAACATCAAACATTACTACTCTGGCCGCGTATACTGGTGAATTTGAATTTAGATGTTTAGTTAGTTAAGGATTCACAGCAATCAGACAATGCCATATGCACTTTATCCAACAATCCATCTTGTTACCTGGCAGATACCTTTAACCTGTAAAAACCCCTGTACACTGACAAGGTCTTGAAGTGGAAGGGAAAAGAGTGAGAGGGTTACGATGAACAAAGAACACATCAGTGTTTATGTTGAGGGCCAGGACGGAACGTGGAATTTCGAGTACATCGTCTCATATCTTTAATTTAATCACATACAAGTAAAAGCCAACAGACAATATGAGCACATGTGGGAGTTGAGGCCGTAAAGGAAGACTCATCATCATCATCATCATCATCATCATCATACATCTCATCACACTAAAACTATAAAGCCATGTAGAGTAAACTGAAACGGAAACGGTCCGTCATCTCATCATCTTCATTAACCTAGCATGGACAAATCTTTTCCCATCAACAACACATAAATCACACCACATGTCCGTCATCAGCCTTCAAACGCTATAGCGCCATGCTGACCAAACAAACCGACACACTGGGTCAATGTCATGGTCGTCACCTAGTCCAGCAGGGGCACTTATGTTATCTTTATCGACGAGAAACAAATCACGCCACTTGTGTTTATACTTGTCTTATTTTGTCCTACTTCTACTGTTTATTTTTGTCTTCTCCTGTCGTCCACACCCTGATATACAAATACAGATATCAGTAATCACACCGATACTGCTGGAGATATGGACTCGCTTGATCTAAACCAAGGGTCGGTCTACCTGTAATCGTTACAAGCTCAACAAGTCTGTAGACTGTGCAGCCTCAAGCCCTGTGCAGTGCCATGTGTATCATGCCTCAACTAGACAAGACACAGACAGCGTCTGACAGCCAGTCTTTCCTATCCATGTCTCTAAACCTGACTGACCCACGAACTGTGTGTGTCGTAATTCAGCCTCCACATGGCATCAAGTGCCAGTGATCATCAATTATCTCTGGACACATATCACGCAATGAGCGTAAAACGCACTGATAATTAAAAAGCGTATTAAACATAAAGTGGATTGATTATAACGCCATTGATCACAATGTACACCGAGTGTAATACACATTGATATTAATTTAATTAATAAAAAAAAAAAGCGCAATGAGTATATTACATGGATCGTAACAAAAAACAAAACAAAACAAAAAGCGCATGAGTGTAACACGCATTGATCATAAAGCACACCGAGTGTACCGACCACTGACCAATAAAATGCATACTGGTTATATAATGTGCATTGATCAAAACGTGCACAGATCATAACGAAAACGTGCACAGATCATAACGGGCATTGAGTGTAACGCGCATTGAGTGTAACGCGCATTGAGTGTAACCATCGAAATCGAATGATGTAACGCACACTGAGTGTAACGCGCATTGGGTGTAACGCGCACTGAGTGTAACGTGCATTGAATGTAATACGCATTGAGTGTAACGCGCATTGGGTGTAACGCGCACTGAGTGTAACGGCATTGAATGTAATACGCATTGAGTGTAACGCGCATTGGGTGTAACGCGCACTGAGTGTAACGTGCATTGAATGTAATACGCATTGAGTGTAACGCGCACTGAGTGTAACGCGCACTGAGTGTAACGTGCATTGAATGTAACGTGCATTGAATGTAATGCACATTGAGTGTAACGCGCACCGAGTGTAACGTGCATTGAATGTAACGCGCACTGAGTGTAACGCGCACTGATTGTAACGTGCATTGAATGTAACACGCACTGAGTGTAACGCGCACTGAGTGTAACGTGCATTGAATGTAACACGCACTGAGTGTAACGCGCACTGAGTGTAACGTGCATTGAATGTAATGCACATTGAGTGTAACACGCACTGAGTGTAACGTGCACTGAGTGTAACGCGCACTGAGTGTAACACGCATTAAGTGTAATGCACACTGAGTGTAACGCGCACTGAGTGTAACACGCATTAAGTGTAATGCACACTGAGTGTAACGTGCATTGAGTGTAACGCGCATTGAGTGTAACGCGTGCTGAGTGTAACGGGCATTGAGTGTAACGGGCATTGAGTGTAACGCACACTTAGTGAAACGGGCATTGAGTGTAACGCGCACTGAGTGTAACGGGCACTGAGTGTAACGGGCATTGACTGTAACAAGCACTGAGTGTAACGGGCATTGACTGTAACAAGCACTGAGTGTAACAGGCATTGAGTGTAACGCGCACTGAATGTAACGGGCATTGACTGCAACGCACACTGAGTGTAACACGCACTGATTATCACGCACATTGACTGTAACGCTCATTGATGATGCAAAGCGCAGTGATCACTGGTGGTTGATCCTGTACAGGTTCAGTAAAGCGTGTCCCCCCCCCCCCTCCCGACTGCCGCACGTGCTGAGTCACTGGCCGTTTGACTGCACGTGCAGGGAGATGGGCGAGGTCAATGATGCGACCCGGGTTGACAACACGACCCGCCAATCACTATCTGGGTACTCTATGTGATAAATGTACAGGGGTGGACGATTAATAAAAGCAATACCCAATACCCGTGTTTCTCTATTGAAGACAACAGCACTTAAACACATCATCATCTCTGCAATGGAGTCAATTCATTTGCCTTCTTTAAAGGTGTATCGTATTTGCCATCTTTATTTTGGACCTTCTCACTGACAGCATATGTCTGTGTATGTCATCACCTTGACGTTGTCTTACTGTACTGTTTGAAGTTTAGGGTCTGTTGTTTGTTCAACACGGATTCATCACACTCCGACCATACCATAATTGTACGCTCCACCCAAATCTGCTAGCCATTATCTGGCAGCCTCCCTAAGCCAGCGTAAAACCCCATGCGCTGGCAAGGTCTTGAAATGGACAACAAAGAATAAATGTACAATATTTAACCAAAATAATAATGATGATAATAATAACAATAATGATAAATAAATAAACAGTAGACAACTTCCTAAAAATGGTGTCCAGTTGGACTATATGGCAGATGTGTGTCTCTATACTTTGTTGTTTTTTTTGTATGCGTTTGACAAAGACCAGCTGGCCACCAGTCACCGTGGTGTAGTGGTTAACGCAACGGACTGCCGACTGAAAGGTTGTGGGTTTGAATCCCCATCAGTACCTTCACAAATCATTGAGGGATTTTTCGGCTCTAACCGGCTCCTACCCAGAGTTGGGCGTGCTATGGGCTCACTGGGGAAGACTGGGACCACACAGTCGAGTCTCATCCACTTCACGGATGCGTCATTGAGGGTGTTGCTCAAATCTTCTGACCAGCACCACAGGTATCTGTATCTCTCGAGCCTGGTTGTCGCCAGGATATATTATGATAGTAAGCTGTAGAGTACAGCCCTGTCACACAGTCTCAATCCTAGATGGAGACTCCATAGCATCATGACTATCATCCTCATCGACATCATCATCATCGCATTGTAAAAAAAAAAACACAAAAAAACCAGTGCCAGCTTCTGAAGCTATCGAAAAAATAAGGTGAGCGCAAAGTAACCTCCCTGGTGCAATGATCGTAAAAAAAAAATGATTAAAAAAAATGATTAAAAATAGACCAGTTGGCCGAAAATGTGCACCTGTCTTGTTTTGTTATATCAAACAGACGTTCCATTAATGTGTTTTTTTCAGGTTTCTATTTGCTTGAATGCTGGCAGTCACTTTGGTCCAGATTTCAAGATTACTTCTGTTGTGATAAAAACAAAAACAAAGAAATGCAATCCACAGAATTATGGAATTCAGCAATTGTGGTTAGTGCGCTCACCATGGAGCCTGTTGATTTATTTACCCACCCACTGGATGAAAATCATTGTGATGCTGTGAAATGTTTGGCATTTCAGGACCATCCATCCTCACGTCTCTTGTCTCCGTCATGACCTTGCCAATGCGTATTGCTTATGCACAGATATAGGGCCCATGCCCTGATCATTTGGAATCTTATCCATCACGTGACATCTGTAGCATGGTTTGAGAGACGTCACAGCATGTGAATTTTATTCTGATCCTAGAGATGTCATCTTGAGAAACTCAAACTGAAATTTACTATTACCGTGATTTTCTGCAAATATGATCTCATTTATCTCACTTTACATGAGGCCAGATTATAATGACAGAACAAACAGACAAGCTCAGTCCACGGGTGCCTTAATCAAGTAGGTAAACGTAGGACTCAACTGGAAGGTCCTAGGTTCGATCCACCTAGAAACCTCCGCTTGGTGGGTAAAAGGTGAAGATTTTCCCCATCTCCCAGGTCAACATGTGCGCAAGACTTTCCCGTGTCTATAGGTACTGTACGTCACGTCAGTGGCTGGCTTATAATAATAAATTGCTTTTATATAGCGCTATTCTCTGTATACAGACTCACTGCGCTATCATACCAATCATAAAACATACTATCCTACAGCAACACAATAGTGTACATAATACCTTACTATCACATAAGCATACTCTCTTACACAAATTAAAAATATGTTAATATATATATATATACATACATATACACACACATATATACACACATATACACATACATATATAGATACATACATACACACACATACACACACATACATCACACCCACTCATAAATTATACTATCTTACAACAACATGACTTAAACAGTACATATCATATACCTTAGAAATCATACAATAATCAACAGCATTAGCGCAAAGAATACAATCATTTAGACAGTGGGAATTTCAAATGCTTTCACAAACAGGTGGGTTTTGAGTTTTGCTTTAAAAGAAGCAAGTGCGCTTTCCCTTCTAAGGTCGACCGGCAGTGAATTCCAGAGGCGAGGTGCAAGATAATGAAAGGAGCGCTCACCAGCAGTTCTAAGATTACACTTTGGAATTTTAAGCAGCTTTTCATTCGATGACCTGAGGGCCCGAGATGGTGTATATGAGCATAATGCATTAGACAGGTATGATGGCAGAGTGGAAACAAGAAAACACCCAGCATGCACGATCACTGACGAATGAGTATGCAGGCTAAGTAGCCATACACCACCTGCACAGTCTGGACAAACTAACGAGCATACACAGATCCGAGAAAAATTGGAACTTTAAAATAAATGATAAGGAAATGAAGAAGGGCAGTCACACTTGTTTTGGACAAATGAAGAAATCAAGCAAGCAAGAAATCAAGCAATCAACCAACCAAAAGAAACCAAGCAAGCAACAAACCAAAACAAATCAAGCAAGCAACAAACCAAGCAATCAACAAACCAAAACAAACCAAGCAAGCAACAAACCAAGCAAGCAACCAACCAAAAGAAACCAAGCAACCAACCAACCAAAACAAACCAAGCAACCAACCAACCAAAACAAACCAAGCAACCAATCAACCAAAACAAACCAAGCAACCAACCAACCAAAACAAACCAAGCAACCAACCAACCAAAAGAAATCAAGCAACCAACCAACCAAAACAAACCAAGCAACCAACCAACCAAAACAAACCAAGCAACCAACCAACCAAAACAAATCAAGCAACCAACCAACCAAAACAAACCAAGCAACCAACCAACCAAAACAAACCAAGCAACCAACCAACCAAAACAAACCAAGCAATCAACCAACCAAAACAAATCAAGCAACCAACCAACCAAAACAAACCAAGCAACCAACCAACCAAAACAAACCAAGCAACCAACCAACCAAAACAAATCAAGCAACCAACCAACCAAAACAAACCAAGCAACCAACCAACCAAAACAAACCAAGCAACCAACCAACCAAAACAAACCAAGCAACCAACCAACCAAAACAAACCAAGCAACCAACCAACCAAAACAAACCAAGCAAAAAAACCAACCAAAACAAATCAAGCAACCAACCAACCAAAACAAATCAAGCAACCAACCAACCAAAACAAATCAAGCAACCAACCAACCAAAACAAATCAAGCAACCAACCAACCAAAACAAATCAAGCAACCAACCAACCAAAACAAACCAAGCAACCAACCAACCAAAACAAATCAAGCAACCAACCAACCAAAACAAATCAAGCAACCAACCAACCAAAACAAACCAAGCAACCAACCAACCAAAACAAACCAAGCAAAAAAACCAACCAAAACAAATCAAGCAACCAACCAACCAAAACAAATCAAGCAACCAACCAACCAAAACAAATCAAGCAACCAACCAACCAAAACAAATCAAGCAACCAATCAACCAAAACAAATCAAGCAACCAACCAACCAAAACAAACCAAGCAACCAACCAACCAAAACAAATCAAGCAACCAACCAACCAAAACAAATCAAGCAACCAACCAACCAAAACAAATCAAGCAACCAACCAACCAAAACAAATCAAGCAACCAACCAACCAAAACAAATCAAGCAACAAACCAAAGAAGACAACAAATCCTCAAACAGTTGATGTGATTACAGAAGTGATACGACGTGTGATTACCAATGTCTTCAACAGAACAACACGGTATCACTGTCAGTGATCAGCCACGTAACGGCAGAGATGACGACGGGATTAACCGTCAGTGTCTTCAACAGAACAACACAGGTATCACTGCCAGTGATCAGCCACGTAACGGCAGAGATGACGACGGGATTAACCGTCAGTGTCTTCAACAGAACAACACGGGTATCACTGTCAGTGATCAGCCACGTAACGGCAGAGATGACGATGGGATTAATCGTCAGTGTCATCAACAGAACAACACGGGTATCACTGTCAGTGATCAGCCACGTAACGGCAGAGATGACGATGGGATTAATCGTCAGTGTCATCAACAGAACAACACGGGTATCTCTTACATTAATCATCCACACCCATACAACTGCCACATGGAGTAGCCAGACACTGATTGGCGTGTCGTGTTGTCAACCCGGGGTATCTCTCACATCACTGACCTCGCCCATCTCCCTGCACGTGCAATCAAACGGCCCGTGACTCAGCACGCGCTCTGTCTGAAAGACACGCTCCACTGGACCAGAATGGGATCAACGGCTCATACTCAATGCGCTGTTTTTATGCTCAATAGCCGTTGTGCTCAGTGCGCATTATGCTGGGCACCGTTTATGACCAGTGATGGTGGATTCTGTTTGTAACCTGGATCATGCATGGACACGGCGTGTGAGTCAGTCAGCATCAGAGACATGGGTACACAGACAGGCATCTCGCTCTGTGGAACATTGTGTCTTCTCACAGAAGTGGCGCACGCAGCGCATCAAAAGACTTGGGTCTCCACGCATCACAGACTTTCCTAGCACTGTCCATACACACTGATTGCTGTCGTCGACCAAGCTAAGACTTATTACCAGCGACAATGGTAAATTACCAATCTCTCTCAATTTATATCTCTGGTCAAGAAAGGTAGACAAGAGAAGATGGAAGAGGAGAAGTTGTGTTATTTATTTATTGTTGATGACGATAAGATGTGTCCCTGCTGGGTTAATGAAGACAACGGTTTGACAGAATATCTCAGATTCCCTTGGCTCAAAACAGCGTCACAGCGTTCAGATGATTCCACTGCATTACACGCTATACGACAAGTCTGTGGCGCAGTGGTTAGCCGATGGACTATGGACTGGAAGGACGTGGATTCGATCCCATCTGTCCTGTCAAAATTACTGTGGAATTTCTGGACTTTCACCCAGAGTTAAGCGAGTTTATAGGTTCACTAGGAAGACTGGGACCACATAGTTGAGCCTCATCCACTTCACAGATGCTTTCCTTGTGTTGCTCAAATTTCCTGACCATCACAGCAGGTGTCTGTAACTCTCGGGCCTGGCACAGGCTATGATATATTTTGAAGGTAAGCGTACATCACAACCCTGTCACACAGTCTCAATCCCAGATGGAATTTCACAGCATTATGATTATCGTCACCACTGTTCCAGCATTGTGAAAATTTGTCCCAGATTCTGTGGCCATTATCATAGGGTAAGGACACAAAAGCCACACCAAGCAAAAAGCATTCTGTAACTCTTCATGTTCTGGTCTCATGGTAACCTCAATTGGGGGGTGGGGGTGGAGGTGTTCTGAAAATAAAACTGAGTGGAGTGGGGGTACAAACACAGGGGCAATGCCCAAGATGGAGAAGACATTTTTTTCATTTCAAGTTTCTTTGTATTCATTTCTAACAAAACATACAAATACAAACAATGTTTGCAAAGCGGAATCATTTTCACCGAAGACTTAAACGTTCAAACCATACGCAAGACATCCACATCTTGACCAAAGGTTCTGTGTGTATGAAGCACTGTTGCTGTAAACTGTATGAAATAAATATGTGAACATATACACCTCTAGGTCATACAGAAGACATGTATATACGCCATAAACAAACAATGAGTCATATCAAACTTAATTTCAAACAAGCTTGGATATGGCGTTGTGTGAGACAAACGTAAGATATGGCGTAATGTGAGACAAACGTAAGATATGGCGTTGTGTGAGACAAACGTAAGATATGGCGTAATGTGAGACAAACGTAAGATATGGCGTTGTGTGAGACAAACGTAAGATATGGCGTAATGTGAGACAAACGTAAGGTATGGCGTAATGTGAGACAAACGTAAGATATGGCGTAATGTGAGACAAAGGTAAGATATGGCGTAATGTGAGACAAAGGTCAGATATGGCGTAATGTGAGACAAAGGTAAGATATGGCGTAATGTGAGACAAACGTAAGATATGGCGTAATGTGAGACAAAGGTCAGATATGGCGTAATGTGAGACAAACGTAAGATATGGCGTAATGTGAGACAAAGGTAAGATATGGCGTAATGTGAGACAAAGGTAAGATATGGCGTAATGTGAGACAAAGGTAAGATATGGCGTAATGTGAGACAAACGTAAGATATGGCGTAATGTGAGACAAAGGTCAGATATGGCGTAATGTGAGACAAACGTAAGATATGGCGTAATGTGAGACAAAGGTTAGATATGGCGTAATGTGAGACAAAGGTTAGATATGGCGTAATGTGAGACAAAGGTAAGATATGGCGTAATGTGAGACAAAGGTAAGATATGGCGTAATGTGAGACAAAGGTAAGATGTGGCATAATGTGAGACAAAGGTAAGATATGGCGTAATGTGAGACAAAGGTAAGATATGGCGTAATGTGAGACAAAGGTTAGATATGGCGTAATGTGAGACAAAGGTAAGATATGGCGTAATGTGAGACAAAGGTAAGATATGGCGTAATGTGAGACAAAGGTAAGATATGGCGTAATGTGAGACAAAGGTAAGATATGGCGTAATGTGAGACAAAGGTAAGATATGGCGTAATGTGAGACAAAGGTAAGATATGGCGTAATGTGAGACAAAGGTAAGATATGGCGTAATGTGAGACAAAGGTAAGATATGGCGTAATGTGAGACAAACGTAAGATATGGCGTAATGTGAGACAAAGGTCAGATATGGCGTAATGTGAGACAAAGGTTAGATATGGCGTAATGTGAGACAAAGGTAAGATATGGCGTAATGTTAGACAAACGTAAGATATGGCGTAATGTGAGACAAACGTAAGATATGGCGTAATGTGAGACAAAGGTAAGATATGGCGTAATGTGAGACAAACGTAAGATATGGCGTAATGTGAGACAAACGTAAGATATGGCGTAAAGTGAGACAAAGGTTAGATATGGCGTAATGTGAGACAAAGGTAAGATATGGCGTAATGTGAGACAAACGTAAGATATGGCGTAATGTGAGACAAAGGTCAGATATGGCGTAATGTGAGACAAAGGTTAGATATGGCGTAATGTGAGACAAAGGTAAGATATGGCGTAATGTTAGACAAACGTAAGATATGGCGTAATGTGAGACAAACGTAAGATATGGCGTAATGTGAGACAAAGGTAAGATATGGCGTAATGTGAGACAAACGTAAGATATGGCGTAATGTGAGACAAACGTAAGATATGGCGTAAAGTGAGACAAAGGTTAGATATGGCGTAATGTGAGACAAAGGTAAGATATGGCGTAATGTGAGACAAACGTAAGATATGGCGTAATGTGAGACAAACGTAAGATATGGCGTAATGTTAGACAAAGGTAAGATATGGCGTAATGTGAGACAAAGGTAAGATATGGCGTACTCTGAGACAAAGGTTAGATATGGCGTAATCTGAGACAAAGGTCAGATATGGCATACTCTGAGACAAAGGTAAGATATGGCGTACTCTCAGAAAAAGGTCAGATATGGCGTACTCTGAGACAAAGGTCAGATATGGCGTACTCTCAGACAAAGGTCAGATATGGCGTACTCTCAGACAAAGGTCAGATATGGCATACTCTGAGACAAAGGTCAGATATGGCGTACTCTCAGACAAAGGTCAGATATGGCGTACTCTCAGACAAAGGTCAGATATGGCGTACTGAGACAAAGGTCAGATATGGCGTACTCTCAGACAAAGGTCATATATGGCGTACTCTCAGACAAAGGTCAGATATGGCGTACTCTCAGACAAAGGTCAGATATGGCGTACTCTCAGACAAAGGTCAGATATGGCGTACTGTGAGACAAAGGTCAGATATGGCGTACTGTGAGTCACAGGTCAGATATGACGTACTGTGAGACAAGGTCAGATATGGCGGACTGTGAGTCACAGGTCAGATATGGCGTACTGTGAGTCACAGGTCAGATATGGCGTACTGTGAGACAAAGGTCAGATATGGCGTACTGTGAGTCACAGGTCAGATATGGCGTACTGTGAGACAAAGGTCAGATATGGCGTACTGTGAGACAAAGGTCAGATATGGCGTACTGTGAGACAAAGGTCAGATATGGCGTACTGTGAGACAAAGGTCAGATATGGCAGCCATTTTTCCCTGAAAGCGTGTATGTTCTACTTCAGTTTTGCGTTCTGTTGTTCTACCTGGATTATGTGGTAAGATATAGAAATCAACAATGTCTTGTAGATTTTTTTTCGAGTTTGCTTCTTATAAATATTACATGGACGGATTATCTATTGATCAAATATCCAATCTGTGCGCATATTTCCATCAACACAAAATGAAATGAGGTTTTCAGATAATCTGATGTTTGCACAAGTGATACATTTTTATTTGAACAATTCTTCCTTTTCCCAGAATCTTTTGACATTTGCATATTTCCAAAACCCATGATCAATGCTGTCCTTCCTTCCCAGACAAAAGTCACAACAAAAGTTATTTACAATTTCCTTTTTTTAAATTTTTTTTTTAAAGATTGGCATTAATTCACGAAAGCCTATGTGCAGAGAGCATTTGAAACCATTTCAATTTACATTCGTCTATTTCATGAATTTTCATAGATATCTTTTTCCACATAACACTTGTTCCCAATGTGTCTACTTCGATCATGACTTTGGAAAGTGTATCATCTGCTGAATATCACATTATAGCTGTATTCCTTTTGGTATGGAGTAACTTGTTTTCAGTGCTGGTGGGGGATGTTCTACTATGGAGACCCAGCCACGGTAAACAAAGACCAGGACGTCCAAAGAAGACCTTCATCGACCAACTGATGGATGCTACGGGCTGTCAGTATAATGAACTACCTACTGCAATGTCTGACAGAGAAGGATGGAAGAAACGTGTCATGGATATGAGCAAGCTCGACATGATGATGATGTTTTCAGTGCGGTAGTAATATCATGAGCACATCCTTGGTGTGTTCTGGTATGTCTCCTGTCTGTATTTCTAAACTGACACCTTGCACACCTTCAAGGGAGACATTTTAAATCTGCGCAGCAATAAACAATTAAAGAAAAGGATAACAACGAGAAAACAGCAACAACAACAACAACAAAAGCAGTTACAACACACACGCATAAGTGGTTTATTGGCTGTCCGTATTAATGTTTCCGTCATTCTGGTGGTGTCAGCTTAATGATTCACAGGTCTCTTCTTCACCCACCTTCCTTCATGTCAAGATCTTGACAGTACACAGGGTTTTGTGCACGCTATGACAGT
>CM060306.1:4169383-4179383 GCA_030674185.1 Monoplex corrugatus | reverse complement strand
CCAACTTCCCTAGGATGGTTATCCCCATCGGCCATATCACCTGAGGTGGGTGTCGACGTAAAAACTGAACCAAATCAATCAATCAATCAATCAGTCTAGGTGGGGGCCAAGTGGGGAGGGGTGGGGGAGTTGCTACATCGGCGTACCACTATCAGCCTAACTACGTGTCGCCTATGATCGTTTTGCCTAATCTCTTTTTGCTCAGATTTTTCAAGACCCCAGAACAGTGGTTCGTTTCACCAACAGAGTTATCAATAAAATCAGTAAAACCCGAAACTGGTGAAAAATTCTTCAGAAATGAATGGCGTGTGCGCAGGAGTCATTGAGATCCTCAGTGTCTTCTGACCATTGCTGAACTCTCTGTGGAGTCTCTTCAGTCGCCCATTTCGTTGGCAGATAGCTGTCCTTGGTGCTCTTCGTGTTTGTTGATCATAGACAGCGCGTTTTTCGCTTGCAATCTGCGACTATTTGAAGATGATGGAGTCTGTGGCCACTGTTGTCATTATTATCATTATTATTATTATTGTTGTTGTTGTTATTGTTAAAATCATTATCATTATTACCCTTGTCGTTGTTGTTATTAAAATCATTATTATTGTTGTTGTTGCTGTTGCTGTTGTGTTGTTGTTGTTGTTGTCTTTAACGTTAATATTCTTATTGTTGTTGACGGTACTAGTCTGATTGTTGCTGATGACGTTTTTAAGATAATGGTGGATGTAGGGGTGGCGGTAATTTAACAAAAAGTTTTTTGTTTGTTTGTTTGTTGTTTTGTTGTTTTTGTTTTGTTTTTTAAGTGATCGAGCAATTGTTATTTACCACAGCAACTGTCGAATACTTCCTTCAATTAAAACATGAATAGAGCTCAGAGCTCAACAAACTCCACAGAGCGAATATCTAGCCAAACACCTTGGATAGCGGCAACACTGGAGGCGGGATGATGTTACAAAGATCAAAATATTGGGCGAAACAAATTAAGGCAAATCGTGCGGCATTCGGCTGCGTTATAGCTGTCCTTGGCCATCTTAATATTCTTGTTGTTCTGGTGGTTTAGTCCCCTTTCCTCACTTCCCTGGGACGGTTATCCCATCGATCATATCAACTGAGGTACGTGCTGATGTAAAACTGAACCAAATCAATAAATCAATCAATCAGCTACATTCGGAAATTGCATCCTGTGTTTGGATGGCTTCATAGGACATAACAGTCAAAGTGTGTTTGAACAACACATTGATACAAACAAAAACAACAATATACACAATCCATAACATAGGACATAACAGTCACAGTGTGTTTCAACAACACATTGATACAAACAAAAACAACAGTATACACAATCCATAACATAGGACATAACAGTCATAGTGTGTTTCAACAACACATTGATACAAACAAAAACAACAATATACACAATCCATAACATAGGACATAACAGTCATAGTGTGTTTCAACAACACATTGATACAAACAAAAACAACAATATACACAATCCATAACATAGGACATAACAGTCATAGTGTGTTTCAACAACACATTGATACAAACAAAAACAACAATATACACAATCCATAACATAGGACATAACAGTCAAAGTGTGTTTCAACAACACATTGATACAAACAAAAACAACAATATACACAATCCATAACATAGGACATAACAGTCATAGTGTGTTTCAACAACACATTGATACAAACAAAAACAACAATATACACAATCCATAACATAGGACATAACAGTCAGTGTTTTCAACAACACACTTGTCAAAAAAACCCATTCAATTCAAACATGAATAACAGTCATAGGTGTTCAACAAACTATCCACAACAATATACCAATCATACCATAGGACAAACAGTACGTGTGTTTCACAAATTGATACAAAAATACAAAACAAATTAAGGACAAATCAGTCGACATGTGGTTACACGTGATACCACATAGTCCATCCATAACATAGGCTATGTTCATGTGTGTTTCACACACTTGATACAACAAAACAACAATGATACACATCCATAACATAGGACTAACAGTCAAGTGTGTGTTCAAAACCATTGATACAAACAAAAACAACAATTACAAAATCCTAACATAGGACATACAGTCACAGTGTGTTTAACACACTTGATACAAACAAAAACACAATACACATCATAACGGACATAACAGTCATAGTGTGTTTCAACAACACATTGATACAAACAAAAACAACATATACACAATCCATAACATAGGACATAACAGTCAAAGTGTGTTTCAACAACACATTGATACAAACAAAAACAACAATATACACAATCCATAACATAGGACATAACAGTCACAGTGTGTTTCAACAACACATTGATACAAACAAAAACAACATATACACAATCCATAACATAGGACATAACAGTCATATGTGTTTCAACAACACATTGATACAAACAAAAACAACAGTATACACAATCCATAACATAGGACATAACAGTCAAAGTGTGTTTCAACAACACATTGATACAAACAAAAACAACAATATACACAATCCATAACATAGGACATAACAGTCATAGTGTGTTTCAAAAACACATTGATACAAACAAAAACAACAATATACACAATCCATAACATAGGACATAACAGTCATAGTGTGTTTCACAACACATTGATACAAACAAAAACAACAATATACACAATCCATAACATAGGACATAACAGTCAAGTGTGTTTCAACAACACATTGATACAAACAAAAACAACAATATACACAATCCATAACATAGGACATAACAGTCATATGTGTTTCAACACATTGATACAAACAAAAACAACAGTATACACAATCCATAACATAGGACATAACTTCAAAACCTTACCAGCACCTCCAGTTTACATGCTGATTATGGCTTGTGCCATGATCATTTTGTATCGGTTTCCATCATGGCATTTATGGCTTGGCGCATATGGAATTTATTCCGAGCGCGGGAACGCTGCCTTGACAAAAACAACATGACATTAACAAGTCAGCCAGCTCCAGGCCCAGCGTAAGTTGTCACTAAGTGTTGTGCGTTAGTTCTTGTTAGTCAGTGCATAGTTGTCAAATTGCTTCGTAGGGAATTGAACATAGGTTTCAGCTGGTTCCGTTTTCATGTTTGCTTTGAATTGGAATCACATTGGATTTAGTCTTCAGTGTTTCCTTGGCTTTTGTCTGAAATGGATTATTGTTTAGCCCAGCTGTCACAGAGCCGCTCGGGCGCTATAACCACTTCAAAGTCAGGTATAACCACTTCAAAATGTATTAACCACTTCAAAATGTATTAACCACTTCAAAATGTATTAACCACTTCAAAAGTATTAACCACTTCAAAATGTATTAAACCATCTTCAAAATGTATTACAACTCACTGGGGAAAAAGCTGGCAAAGAAATTACACACTTCAAATAATTATTACTACACTCTCAGTACATGCCTGCTTGAATTCCTCCAATTTCATAAATGTATTAACCTTGACTTCAAAACGTTCACCACTCAATGATCCCTTCAAAACGTATTAACCACTTCAAAATGTATTAACCACTTCAAAATGTATTAACCACTTCAAAATGTATTAACCACTTCAAAATGTATTAACCACTTCAAAATGTATTAACCACTTCAAAATGTATTAACCACTTCAAAATGTATACAACGTCTGACTGGGAAAAAGCTGGCAAAGAAAATTACGTACACTTATCAATATAATTATGTGCCTACCTACTCTCAGTACATGCCCCTGGCGTTGATCATTCCGTCCAATTTATTACCAGAGGGTTTAACCCTTTGACTCCTGCACCCTGTCCACCAGCATCCTGCATTTGTCAGCCATGCCAGCAAAGCAAAAATCGTAACCTTGTTCCGCTCATTGGTGATAGTGCAGCCAGAGGGTTAACAAACAACCTGATACAAATGTGAACAAACTGAGGACACTAGCATACAGAAGCCTACGTACTAACATTGCTCCTGCAACAACTTCTTCAGCCCAAACTGCATCAATAAATACATCATTGTAATCTTGTCGCTTAACGCCTGTATTCCTGAAACAAACGTGAGACTGTTAAACACAGCTGGTTGTAATTATTGTTGGCGATATCTGCTAACTGTACATTCCAACCAGATGGACTTTTCACTCAACCTTGATTCATTATGCATAACTAAGCTGTTAATACTGATAACTTTGAACAATCTGTTCTGTACAAATACTGTGAAGTAAGTTCTTTCGTCATCGTTCCCGTTTGAACTTTAGTACTGTTCCATCGTTAACTTTCCCGTTCATTTTGCAAACTGACTGTCCATCGTAACTTTCCCGTTCATTTTGCAAACTGACTGTCCATCGTTAACTTTCCCGTTCATTTTGCAAACTGACTGTTCATCGTCAACTTTCCCGTTCATTTTGCAAACTGACTGTCCATCGTCTTCCGTCATTCAAGTGACAAACATTTGCACAAAACTGAAAGGACATTTGCTAAGTAAGTAACACAACAACATTCTTTATTCATACTGTGCTTTCTCAATTATTTGCCGTCTTTGCTGCAGCCATGCTGAGTGTGCTCAAAGGTATTTCCTTGTGATGTTTTTCTTTAACTGCTGTTTAACACTGTAAGTCTTGTGGTTCGTCCTTTTTATCATAGCGGTTAGGGGTTGACATGTACGTGCTGTATGTATGTCCGTTATTTATGCTTTTGGTAAGCATTTAAGGCTTTGTGAGATGAGGCGCTGTACAAGTAGTAGTAGTAGTATTACTATCATCATTATCATTTAGCTCTGTATGCTCAGTGCTCCCTGGTATAGCGAGTACACCATATCACCGCGAGACAAATCTGGTTGCCTGTCCCCCTATCCATGTCTATGATCATGTCACAGGATGTGACACAACTAGCTGCCTGTCTTCCTATCCATGTCTCTGATCATATCATACATTATGACAAAGCTAGTTGCCTGTTTCCCAATCCACTACTA
Source organism: Monoplex corrugatus (assembly GCA_030674185.1). Classification (NCBI taxonomy): domain Eukaryota; kingdom Metazoa; phylum Mollusca; class Gastropoda; order Littorinimorpha; family Ranellidae; genus Monoplex; species Monoplex corrugatus. Next base: position 4,174,408 of record CM060306.1, on the reverse strand, counting down.
TGACCATATCATACATTGTGACAGAGCAAGTTGCCTGTCTTCCTATCCATGCCTATGGTCATATCACATAGTATGACAGCTAGTTGCCTGTCACTACATCCATGTCTATGATCATATCACACAGTGTGACAGAGCTAGTTGCCTGTCTCTATATCCATGTCTATGGTGATACCCTTAGAGTCAAACAGGCGAGGAATGGCTGAGTGTGTGTGTTAGCGGCATCCATCACAAGTAATGTGTTACTGTCCCTCTGTCATCTTCCATTACAACAGCCATGTGTATTGAAGGCATTCTCCAGCAGGGACCATCACCATACCCTGGGCTCCCAACATCTGGCCAGGCCTTGCTGTAATTGTCTGCATCCGTCTCTTTCCCAGCTAACTATGCAAAACATGAAATATTCCGTATCACTTTAAAATCTCTCTCTCTCTCTCTCTCTCTCTCTTCTCTCTCTTCTCTCTCTCTCTCTGTGTGTGTGTGTGTGTGTGTGTGTGTGTGTGTGTGTGTGTGTGTGTGTGTGTGTGTGTGTTTGACCTTGACACCTGCGCTGCCCAAGTAAGTATTCCACATTTTTTCACGCGTTTCGGTTTTTCTCGGATATTATGTATATACGTTGTTTGGCTTACACTGTGCAGATCAGGGCTTAAAACAGGAGGAGGCAAAAACCACTGAAACTAGTCCGACCGGAAACTTCTTCCAAGAAAAATCAGGGCCATAACTTGTGCGCCGTTGCTATGAACGCTTGCAAGCCGATCACGGATGCCTTGCTCCTTTCGTTGTTTTTTTTGTTTTTTTTTACAAACCGAAATCGCGGAATTCCGCCCAGACGCAGAACGTTTTAAGCCCTGGCAGATGCTTAGTTGCTACGCAGTCTTCACACTCCGTCTTCGGTGTGTGAACATAGTGGGTGTTTTCATGTTTTCAGTGGACACTGACATTACTTACAGGATCTTTAACATGCGTACTTCATGTTCTGCGTATCTAAACACATGTAAGGGATTTAGGCACTCACGTGTTGAGCTGGGAGATGGGAGAAAATCACTATCCTTTACCCACCAGGCAGGAGGTACCCAGGCAGGATCGAACCCCAGACCTTCCGACGTCTTACCCACTTGACTACCGTACCCATCAATGTTCCAAGCTGTGTGCTGGTGTCAGTGTGTCATGGGTCCCGTCTGCCCCCTCCCCATATCAAGACCCTACCAGCGCATATGGCTTTGCGTAGGCTCAAGAAAATTTGCCGGATCGCTTGGTGGCACATTTGTGTGGCTAGCACTAACAGCGATGAATCCCAACTCCAAATTCAAAGATAAAGTTTAACCCTTTGATTCTCGCACCCTATCCATCAACATTCTGCATTGTCAGCAATGCTAGTAAAGCAGAAACTTAACCCTTTGACACCCTCACCCTATCCATCAGCAAAAACTTAACCCTTGACACCTCACCCTATCCATCAGCAAAAACTTAACCCTTTGACACCCTCACCCTATCACATCAGCAAAAACTTAACCCTTTGACACCCTCACCCTATCCACCAGTTTGTGGATAAGGTGCAGGAGTCAAAGAGTTAATACATTATTACCGTGCTGACGTGGCAGATCTGTTCAAAAGCCGGATAACCCCTGTTGAAGACAGCCATTAAATCACAGTCAGTGTCACCACTGTCAAGACAGCCCCGTCAAAATGAACTGTTGAGCTGCCTGCTGTTATCAACACTGTCCCTGTGTGTCTGACCGCTCTGTCTGCGTGCTCCACGTCCACACCTGTGCTGACCGTCATTTGAATAACAAGAACACCGTGATATTGAAGTAAAGGTCATTGAATGTTTCTCCCTTTTCTTCCTGGTGTGCTTAGTGATTTCATTTCAAGGCACGTGTCGAGCAGTTTATTAACTGACTACAGTTTACAACCGCCAGGCTTTGCCTCTGAACTGTGCTCAGGCAGACGGGACCTGATATTTGTTCTAATATATCATCCCCATCCCCTCCTCTACTCTGGAGTAAAAGGTTTGTTTTTGCACTAAGACATAATGTTTGTTTTAATATAACTTCTCCTCCCCCCACCCCCACCCTTACACTCTGAAGCGAGAAGATTTGGTGTGGTATAAGAACATGATGATTGTTCTAATATAGCCCCCCCCCCTCCCCACCCCCCATATTATGTGTTAGTGTGAAAACCAAACTTTGGTACCCCAGAATGATATGGAGGGGGGCTGGAGAGGGGGGGGGCTGATTTATTTATGGGAGGCAGCTGAGGCCGCTCTGCCCAGAAAATGCAGCGACGGAGCGTGCCTGCACTACCTCCTCCTCCAGCTTGTTCCAGTCTTCAACAGTCCTTGTGAAGAAAGAGCATCCATACTGCTCTGTCCTTGTCTGCTCTGTCCTTGGATATGATGTTTGTTCTCAAATAGTTTGTTCTCTCCCCCTTCCCTTTCCGCCCACTATGGAGTAACAGTTTGGTTTTCACAGTAGGGCATGATGTTTGTACCAACAGAGCCTTTCTTCTCCCCCCCCCCCACCCCCATCCCAACTCTTGAATAAAAAGATTTGGTTTTGAACCCTATCATTCAAGTGGCAATTGCCGAGTGATGGACATCATTGACTTTTAACCATCTCCCGTTATACAATATTGTTGACAGTTACTTCATATTTATGGATGTTTTTAATATCAGTGACGAGCACAATATTGTTGACAGTTACTTCATATTTATGGATGTTTCTGATATCAGTGATGAGTTCTCCTCCCTTCCTCCCTCCCCCCTCTCTCTCTCTCTCCCCTCTCTCTCTACGCGCGTGAGTGAGTAGTGAGTGTGTAAGTGAATGAGTGAGAGAGAGAGAGGAGAGTGTGTGTGTGTGTGTGTGTGTGGTGTGTGTGTGTGTGTGTGTGTGGTGTGTGTGTGCCTCTGTGTGTGTGTGTGTGTGTGTGTGTGTGTGTGTGTGTGTGTGTGTGCCTCTGTGTGTGTGTGTGTGTGTGTGTGTGTCCTCTGTGTGTGTGTGTGTGTCTGTGTGTGTGTGTGTGTGTGTCTCTGTGTGTGTGTGTGTGTGCCTCTGTGTGTGGTGTGTGTGTGTGTGTGTGTGTGTGTGGTGTGTGTGTGGTGTGTGTGTGTGTGTGTGTGTGTGTGTGTGTGTGTGTGTGTGTGTGTGTGTGTGTGTGTGTGTGTGTGTTTTTGTGTGTTGTGTGTGTGTGTGTGTAGAATTGTGTACGATAAACAACAACAGGCGTGTACGATAGTTACGACAGACAAGAAATAATCAAAACACCCAACAGGCAATACACGTTTTGTGCTAAGACAGTTTCACACCGTGTTTCAATTTATTCCAAAAATGCCCTAAACTCCGTGATAATACATGTAAATGTATTCGTAAAATTATTTCATTTTATTCAAGAATACCCTGCGTTCTGGGACAACAGATGTAAATGTAATCTGTTCAAATATTTTTGTGTAAAATCAATGTTTTTGTTCGGTAATTTGATAATGTGAGAATGCATACATAGAATGTACTGACAGTGAGTAATTATTTTGAATTTCACACATTAAACCAAGAATTTGCATATCAGCTATTTCCAATTTGCATTATTTATAAACTGATACTGTTGGGAGTTTCAGTACGTCCTTGTTTTTGGAATCCACATCTCCATAGAGATTATTTTTGCATTATTTACAAAATGATTCTGTTAACAGTTGAAATATGACTTTTTGTTTGTTTGTTTTTGTTTGTTTGTTTGTTTGTTTGTTTGTTTGTTTGTTTGTTTGTTTGTTTGTTTGTTTGAATCCGCATTTCTATAGAGATTCTTCTGCATTATTTACAAACTGATTCTGTCGGGACTTGAAATATGACTGCTTTTAGATTCCATACCTCCGTACAGATTCAATACTCGGAAAAATGAGGGCGTGTGTGTCTATGGTAAAATGGTGTGTCTTCTTTCTTGTCAAGGACACACTGTCCACTTCCTAAATCTCCCAAACATTAATAACTACCTCATGCTCCAACACACCTAGCTGTGACAGAGGTACGTTCAGTGTCGTTTTGTCCTTTGGCTGTAGTCACTGCCGTCGTGCCTGCACCTACAGACATCTATGTCCTCTACTGCCAGCATTTTCTATAAAGGGGAAAAGACGTTTAAGTTTGTTTCGTTTTTTTACGTAGTACAGGGATCCAACTCTCTCCCCCTCGCTCCCTCTCCCTCTCCGCCTATGGGGCTCAGCACATCAGGAGAGGGGACTGCAATACCTTAAGGCTTCTTTTAGCAACATTCCTATTCTTAGTTCTCATATACGCTGACAGTTGTCGTACGTTAACCCTTTGACTCCAGCACACTGTCCACCAGCACCCTGCATTGTCAACCATGGTGGCAAAGCAAAAACTTAACCCTTTGACTCCCTCACCCTGTCCACTAGCTTCCTGCATTGTCAACCATGGTGGCAAAGCAAAAACTTAACCCTTTGACTCCTGCACACTGTCCACTAGTATCATGCATTGTCAACCATGGTGGCAAAGCAAAAACTAAACCCTTTGACTCCCTCACCCTATCCACCAGCTTCCTGCAGGTGGATATGGTGCGGGAGTCAAAGGGTTAAGTTTCTGCAGTTGGTGGATAGGTTGCGGGAGTGAAAGGGTTAAACCCTACAGAACTGAATGAAACAGAAGTCTTTACGTACCACTCAATGTCAAATGCTGAATACCTATTGATTTATTACGATGTGTAGGTTGAGCATTAAGAACCAACTTCTATGGTAAGGAATGGGACTGAACTCCAGACATGAAATGTGTCCTCAGCTCTGTCAAAACAGCCGGCCAGACAGCCCTGTCTAAACTCTGTGACCCCCTACAAACAGCCAGCCAGACAGCCCTGTCTAAACTCTGTGACCCCCTACAAACAGCCAGCCAGATAGCCCTGTCTAAACTCTGTGACCCCCTACAAACATCCGGCCAGACAGCCCTGTCTGAACTCTCTGACCCCCTACAAACAGCCGGCCAGACAGCCCTGTCTGAACTCTGTGACCCCCTACAAACAGCCAAACAG
>CM060306.1:4154383-4164383 GCA_030674185.1 Monoplex corrugatus | reverse complement strand
GATTCAAGGGACAGAAATATCCCATAATGATTCAGGGAACAGAAATATCCCACAATGATTCAGTGGACAGAAACATCCCACAATGATTCAGGGGACAGAAATATCCCACAATGATTCAGGGGACAGAAATATCCCACAATGATTCAGGGGACGGAAATATCCCACAATGATTCAGGGAACAGAAATATCCCACAATGATTCAGGGGGCCGAATTATCCCACAATGATTCAGTGGACAGAAATATCCCACAATGATTCAGTGGACAGAAATATCCCACAATGATTCAGGGAACAGAAATATCCCATAATGATTTAGGGAACAGAAATATCCCACAATGATTCAGGGGACAGAAATATCCCACAGTGATTCAGTGGATAGAAATATCCCACAATGATTCAGGGGACAGAAATATCCCACAATGATTCAGGGGACAGAAATATCCCACAATGATTCAGGGACAGAAACATCCCACAATGATTCAGTGGACAGAAATATCCCACAACGATTCAGGGACAGGAATATCCCACGATGATTCAGGGGCCGAATTATCCCACAATGATTCAGGGCCGAATTATCCCACAATGATTCAGGGGGCAGAAATATCCCACAACGATTATTGTAGAATGATAAAGGTTCGAACCCACGGCCTCCCAGCCTGTAGTGCTGTATGCTGACCACCTGGCCACAATGACTGTTTTGGCAGGCACGTTGAGTTAGAGTGTTCTTGTGAACCCGATAGAGACACCCCGGGTCTATTTCGCTGGACGTACAACTGTGTCCATCACCATTCCCCTTCCCTTGGAAGCAGACGATCACGCCTTTCCTTTGGGACTCAGCTCGTCAAAAGAGGTGACCTTTAATTAACATCTGATGGCTTCTTTCAAACACAGCTTACACGTTAATTCTCGTAGACACTATAATGTGGTAAGACTTTAACTCTCCGATTCTCGCACCCTGTTCACCAGCATCTTGCATTGCCAATCATGCTAGCAAAGCAAAATCTTAACCCTTTGATTCTAATAATAATAATAATAATTACATTATTTATAATACGCAAAATCTTGATAGAAATCAAATCTAAGCGCTGAACATACACATACGCACGCGCGCATACACACGCACACACACACACTAACACATGGCTATAAATGGGGAAAAAGAATAAAAGCAATGGAAAATTATAGACAGCATATTATATACAAATATATATTACAATGTGATTCCACTCCGAGCGGAGACAGGCTACAGAGGGAGATGAGTGAGGTCAGGATTTCCTGCAGGAATCTGGTGTATAGGATGAGGGAGTCAAAGGTTTAAGTGTTTGTACTTGGTGGATAGGGTGCGGGAGTCAAAGGGTTAAACCTCAACCAGCCAACGAACGAACGTGTGTAAGTGTTAGTGTGTGACGGTCAGTGGGCTGACTGATCACAGAAGGTCACAAACAGGACGGTGTAAATAATTCACTGTGTGAGACGCCTCTCTGTTTTTGTCTGTAACGCTACAACACCATTGTGTCCATTGTCATATCATACGTACTGTCACCGTCTCTTGAAATATGGAACGCTGAATCCAACTGACCTGAGGCGATAGAAAGTGTGTGTGTGTGTGTGGAGAGACGGAGAGAGACAGAGAGGGAGGGGAGAGAGACAGAGAAGGAGAGACAGAGAGAGAGAGCAAATGAGAAAAAGAGCGCGCGCGAATGACAGAGAGAGAGAGAGACAGACAGAGACACAGAGAGAGAGAGAGAGAGAGAGAGAACTTGGTTTTTCATCAGCCGTTCTTGCTCTCTCTCTCTCTCTCTCTCTCATTCGCGCGCACTCTTTTTCTCATTCGTCTCTCTCTGTCTCTCCTCGTCTCTCTCCCTCCCTCTCTGTCTCTCTCTGTCTCTGTCTCTGTCTCTCTCTGTCTCTGTCTCTGTCTCTGTCTCTCTCTCTCTCTGTCTCTGTCTCTGTCTCTCTCTCTCTGTCTCTCTCTTCTCTGTCCTCTGTCTCTGTCTCTGTCTCTCTCTGTCTCTCTCTGTCTCTGTCTCTGTCTCTGTCTCTCTCTGTCTCTCTCTCTGTCTCTGTCTCTGTCTCTGTCTCTGTCTCTGTCTCTCTCTGTCTCTGTCTCTGTCTCTCTCTCTCTCTCTCTCTCTCTCTCTCTCTCTCTCTCTGCAAGTACATGTGTGTGTGTTTGTATTTGTGCGTGTTTTGTTTCTGTGAATCAAAGGTAGGTGATGGGCTAAGAGAATTAAAGAAATAGGGGATGAACAACTGTGCAAAATAAACAAATAAATAAATAAAACATAATTAGTGGTTGCATGTTGGGTAGCTCATAAATGGGTTTCTACGACGTGAATCATACTTTTTTTTTTTCAAGAAAGATAGACACAAAAAACATACGCTAAGTAGAACCCCAATACCTTGCAAAGCGTGAAACTTACACACACAGGTACATGGCTTATGCCATGATCATCTTGGATCCAGGCCATCACATGGCATCAGTGATATCAGAGCATTTGAAATTTATTTCCAGCAGGGAGTCGTTTATCTTGAGAAAACCGACACTGTAACTACAGGAAAACGATACAGAAATCAGAGGGTTGTGTTACAGGGGATCTCCATACGTTGCCTGGTGTTACTCATCGCCTGATTCTCCTTCCCCGTTGTGAAGTGCAGGTAAGATGTTTGTTTTATCTGGGTTTTTATCGGTACTGGGTCTGTATTACCTGTGATTTGAAACGTCTCCTCCCCTCGCTCTTGCCAATGTATTAAAAGTCGTTTAAAGCATTTCTTCCCTCCTCCCCTCCCCTCCTCCCTCTTTTTTCTTTCCCTCCTTTTTTTCCCCTCTCGTTTCTTTTCCTGTTTTACCCTCCCGTTTTTTCCTCTCCCCTTCTTCATACAACATATGTTGTCTGTATTTTCAAGCTATGCGGCAGTGAAAAAAACCCCACCAAGATGGTTCGCGCTTTTGGAAGATTGGGAGTCTACTATATTCGCACTAGTTCATAAATTCCATGGGATGTGCTGTTGTTGTTGGTTGTTGTTATTGTTGTTGTTGTTGTTGTTATCATTGTTGTTTCCTGACATGTCGTTGTTGTTGCTGCTGTCATTGTTGTTGTGATTGTTGTTGTTTGTTGTTGTTCTTTACAGACTTGTCATTGTTGTTGTTGTTGCTGTTGTTGTTGTTATTGTTTACAGACGTATTGTTGTTGCTGTTGTTGTTGTTGCTGCTGCTGTTGCTTTCAGACGTGTTACCGTTGCTGCTGTTGTTGTTGTTGCTGCCGTTACGTTTATTGTTGTTGTTATTGTTTGCAAACGTGCTGTTGTTGTTGTAGTTAACAGATTTGTCATTGTTGTTATTTTGTTGTTGTTTAGAGATGTTGTTGTTGTTGTTGCTGCTGCTGTTTACACTGTGCGATGATGTCCATTAAGGAACACAGGTCTGAAATGTAACCTCCACTTCGTTAACTGCCGTCACCTGTGTTACTCATCGCCACATCCTCGCTGGCCGTGGCCAGGGACCAGGAGGTAAAGTATACAGCCGCTTATCAAGACACCCCTGTAACGTATGCCACCACTTAAATTCTCCTTTGTCTGTTCATTCACATCTCGTCTCCTGCGAGTCTATTCTCCTACACTGCCAGGTCTGTTTTATCGTGCTGTTTTATCGTCACTGGCTCGGCTACAAAAACGGCACCTTGAGATTTAAACCCCTGCGGCCCCTCCACCCTTCTCCCCCTACTGGGTAAAAAAATCGTTTTACAGCGTATATCTTTCACGTCTTTTTTTTTTTTCACCCTCCCTTCCACCCCTAAACCCCATCACCTGTTTTTTTGTTTTTTATTTCTCTCTCTCTCTCTCTCTCTCTCCTCTCTCTCTCTCTCTCTCTCCTCTCCCTTCCCATCCACCTCTAAACCCCCATCACCCATTTTTTACTCTTTTTCTCTCTCTCTCTGTCTGTCTGTCTCTCTCTCTCTCTCTCTCTCTCTCTTTCTCTCTCCTTCCCTTCCACCTCTAAACCCCCATCACCCATTTTTTTTACTCTCTCTCTCTCTCTGTCCTCTCTCTCTCTCTCTCTCTCTCTCTCTCTCTCCTTCCCTTCCACTTCTAAACCCCCATCACCCATTTTTTTACTCTCTCTCTCTCTCTGTCTCTCTCTCTCTCTCTCTCTCTTCCCTTCCACTTCTAAACCCCCATCACCCATTTTTTTACTCTCTCTCCTCTCTCTCTCTCTCTCTCTCCTTCCCTTCCACTTCTAAACCCCCATCACCCATTTTTTATCTCTCTCTCTCTCTCTCTCTCTCTCTCTCTCTCTCCTTCCCTTCCACTTCTAAACCCCCATCACCCATTTTTTTTACTCTCTCTTCTCTCTCTCTCTCTCTCTCTCTCTCTCTCTCTCTCCTTCCCTTCCACTTCTAAACCCCCATCACCCATTTTTACTCTCTCCTCTCTCTCCTCTCTCTCCTCCCTCCACTCTAACCCCATCACCCATTTTTTTACTCTCTCTCTCTCTCTCTCCTCTCTCTCTCTCTCCTTCCCTTCCACCTCTAAACCCCCATCACCCATTTTTTTACTCTCTCTCTCTCTCTCTCTCTCTCTCCTTCCCTTCCACCTCTAAACCCCCATCACCCATTTTTTTACTCTCTCTCTCCTCTCTCTCTCTCCTCCCTCCCTCTAACCCCATCACCCATTTTACTCTCTCCTCTCTCTCCTTCCCTTCCACTTCTAAACCCCCATCACCCATTTTTTTTTACTCTCTCTCTCTCTCTCTCTCTCTCTCTCTCTCTCTCTCTCCTTCCCTTCCACTCTAAACCCCCATCACCCATTTTTTTACTCTCCTCTCTCCTCTCTCCTCTCTCTCTCTCTCTCTCTCTTCCCTTCCACTTCTAACCATCACCATTTTTTACTCTCTCTCTCTCTCTCTCTCTCTCTCTCTCTCTCCTTCACTTCTAAACCCCCATCACCCTTTTTTTTACTCTCTCTCTCTCCTCTCTCTCTCTCTCTCTCTCTCTCTCTCTCTCTCTCCTCCCTTCCACTTCTAAACCCATCACCTTTACTCCTCTCTCTCTCTCTCTCTCTCTCTCTCTCCTTCCTCACTCTAACCCATCACCATTTTTTTACTCTCTCTCTCCCATCCTTCCTCCACTCTAAACCCCATCACCATTTTTTACTCTCTCTTCTCTCTGTCTCTCTCTTCTCCTCTCTCTCTCCTTCCTTCCACTTCTAACCCATCACCCATTTTTTACTCTCTCCTCTCTTCTCCTCTCTCTCTCTCTCCTTCTTCCCTTCCACATCTAAAACCCCCATCACCATTTTTTTATCCTCTCTCTCTCCTTCCCTTCACTTCTAACCCCCATCACCCATTTTTTACTCTCCTCTCTCTCTCTCCTCCCTTCCACTCTAAACCCCCACCATTTTTACTCTGCTCTCTCTCTCTCTCTCCTCCCTCCCTTCTAAACCCCCGATCACCTTTTTTACTCTCTCTCTCTCTCTCTCTCTCTCGTCGCTCTCCTCTCCCTTGCCCTTCCACTTCAACCCATACCATTTTTACTCCTCTCTCCTCTCCTCCTTCTCTCTGTTCCTTCTCTTCTCTCCTCTCTTTCTCCCTTTCCCCCTCTCTCTCCCTCCTCTCTCCCTCTCCTCTCAACACATTATGTCTTTTAACCATGTGCGGTGTAAAGATTGAGATAGTTTACGTTCCATACATCCCGTCTTATTCGCTTAGTTGTTCCGTGCATTGTAGAATGGGCCCCTAACAAACTGTTATAAGATGGTGCATGCGTGCGTACGTGTGTGTGTGTGTGTGTGTGTGTGTGATGCACATGTATGTGTATGTGTCTGTGCCTGTGTGTGTGTAGCACTTTGTATGTCTGTGTGTGTTGTGTGTGTGTGTGTGTGTGTGTGTGTGTGTGTGTGTGTGTGTTGTGTCTGTGCCTGTGTGTGTGTATGCACTTGTGTGTATGTCTGTGTGAGAGAGAGAGTGTGTGTGTGTGTGTGTGGTGTGTGTGTGTGTGTGTGTGTGTGTGTGTGTGTGTGTGTGTGTGTGTGTGTGTGTGTGTGTCTGTGTGCGTACATATATACAATACACACAACTTTAATTCCGCGATAAATGCATGATGATGATAACGACAGTGAGTGTGTTGTGTGTGTGGTGTGTGGGGTGTGTGTGTGTGTGTGTGTTGTGTGTGGTGTGTGTGCAAATGTGTTTTTTTGTGTGTGTAAATGTGTTGTGTGTGTGTATGTGTGCGTGCGTGCGTGCTGTGTGTGTTGTGTGCGTGCGTGCGTGCGTGCGTGCGTGCGTGCTGCGTGCGTGCGTGCGTGCGTGTCGTGTGTGTGGTGTGTGTGTGTGTGTGTGTGAAGAAACGATAACTTTTTTTTGTATCATTTCATTACTTTCGTGGGTTTTCCCCATTGTTTTCGTCGTGTTTTGTTTTGTTGTTTTCTGCAAACTCCATCTTCTGCATCTCTTCAGTGGCGTGGATCCCACAGCGCTCTTTCTGCTTCTTCATCACACAGCGCTCATTCTGGTTCTTCAACATTCCCAAGTTCGTCATGATGAACTTCCACTCCCAGAAGGCTTAAAGGGAGCCACCGATTTTAAACCCCACGAGGTACTGACAAGTTCGGAGTCTGGGATTTCTTCAAGAGGGATTCACCGCACTCAGACAATTACATAAAGCTCCACCTACATCTGGTAGTAATCATTTGAACATCTTTTTGAGTTTGAACATCTTTTTGAGTTTGAAAATTTTTTGAGTTGAAAATCTTTTTGAGTTTGAAAATTTTTTTGAGTTTGAAAATCTTTTTGAGTTTGAAAATCTTTTTGAGTTTGAAAATTTTTTTGAGTTTGCTCAAAACTTCTATGCACTGTAAAGGTCTTGTAATACAGAGGAGCGGGACCAGACAGGGACAGAGGAATGTCACAAACACTAAGCCGACAGCACCAGAATGACCGGACATTACAACGGGCAGACAACAAGCCGATTTTTATCCTGCACACTGGAATTGAACGCAAGACATCAGATTTTGAATCCGCCGTTCTGTCAACAGAGAGCAGCAGCAGGGACAGCATTATGTTCTAGATAATCGTCAATCCTTACAACCATTCCCCCTCAAAACTCAAAAAAATCTCCATGAATCATTGCTGTCACATGTTCTTAGCCTCATCTGATCTTGAATCCACGGAACTGTCAAGAGGAACAAGATGGCCATCATAAATCAACAGCAACATGTTGGTGATCGTTGGTGATCATAAATCGATAGCAACATGTTGGTGATCATAAATCGATAGCAACATGTCAGCCATCATAAATCGATAGCAACATGTTGTTGATCATAAATCGATAGCAACACATTGGTGATCATAAATCGATAGCAACATGGTGATCATAAATCGATACTAAAAAGTTGACCAGCATAAATCGATAGCAGCAAGCTGGCCATCATACATCAATAGCAACATGTTGGCCATCATACATCAATAGCAACAGTTGGCCATCATACATCAATAGCAACATGTTGGCCATCATACATCAATAGCAACATGTTGGCCATCATACATCAATAGCAACATGTTGGCCATCATAACATCAATAGCAACATGTTGGCCATCATACATCAATAGCAACATGTTGGCATCATAATCAATAGCAACATGTTGGCCATCATAACATCAATAGCAACATGTTGGCCATCATACATCAATAGCAACATGTTGGCCATCATACATCAAAGCAACATGTTGGCCATCATAAATCGACAGCAACAAGCTGGCCATCATACATCAATAGCAACATGTTGGCCATCATAACATCAATAGCAACATGTTGGCCATCATACATCAATAGCAACATGTTGGCCATCATACATCAATAGCAACATGTTGGCCATCATACATCAATAGCAACATGTTGGCCATCATAAATCAATAGCAACATGTTGGCCATCATACATCAATAGCAACATGTTGGCCATCATACAATCAATAGCAACATGTTGGCCATCATACATCAATAGCAACATGTTGGCCATCATAACATCATAGCAACATGTTGGCCATCATACATCAATAGCAACATGTTGGCCATCATACATCAATAGCAACATGTTGGCCATCATACATCAATAGCAACATGTTGGCCATCATACATCAATAGCAACATGTTGGCCATCATACATCGACAGCAACATGTTGGCCATCATAACATCAATAGCAACATGTTGGCCATCATAAATCGACAGCAACATGTTGGCCATCATACATCAATAGCAACATGTTGGCCATCATACATCAATAGCAACATGTTGGCCATCATACATCAATAGCAACATGTTGGCCATCATACATCAATAGCAACATGTTGGCCATCATAAATCGACAGCAACATGTTGGCCATCATACATCAATAGCAACATGTTGGCCATCATAACATCAATAGCAACATGTTGGCCATCATACATCAATAGCAACATGTTGGCATCATACATCAATAGCAACATGTTGGCCATCATACATCAATGCAACATGTTGGCCATCATACATCAATAGCAACATGTTGGCCATCATACATCAATAGCAACATGTTGGCCATCATACATCAATAGCAACATGTTGGCCATCATACATCAATAGCAACATGTTGGCCATCATACATCAATAGCAACATGTTGGCCATCATACATCAATAGCAACATGTTGGCCATCATACATCAATAGCAACATGTTGGCCATCATAAATCAACAGCAACAAGATGGCCATCATAAATCGACAGCAACAAGATGGCCATCATACATCAATAGCAACATGTTGGCCATCATACATCAATAGCAACATGTTGGCCATCATAAATCAACAGCAACAAGATGGCCATCATAAATCGACAGCAACAAGATGGCCATCATACATCAATAGCAACATGTTGGCCATCATAAATCAACAGCAACATGTTGGTGATCATAAATCAATAGCAACACGTTGGTGATCAATGGTGATCATAAATCGATAGCAACATGTCAGCCATCATAAATCAATAGCAACATGTGGGTGATCATAAATCGATAGCAACATGTCAGCCATCATAAATCAATAGCAACATGTGGATGATCATAAATCGATAGCAAGTTGGCAATCATTAATTGATACTAAAACGTTGACCAGCAAAAATCGATAGCAGCAAGCTGGCAATCATAAATCGATAGCAAGTTGGCAATCTCAAATCGATAGCAAGTTGGCAATCACAAATCGATAGCAGGTTGACAATCACAAATCGATAGCAGGTTGACAATCATATATCGATAGCAAGTTGGCAATCACAAATCGATAGCAGGTTGACAATCACAAATCGATAGCAGGTTGACAATCATATATCGATAGCAAGTTGGCAATCACAAATCGATAGCAGGTTGGCAATCATAAATCGATAGCAACAAGTTGGTCATCATAGATCGATAGCAATTTGGTGATCATAAATCGACAGCAACATATTCAATCGAAGCAGATCTGACTGGCGATGGGCGGAGCTATTTTCTGTGACGCAGATCGTTAAGTGAACACTTCCTCAATGTCTGTAGAAAACGTCCACAATGTTCTGTGGCTGGAGAAGCAGAAAACAAATGTACAACGGAGAAAGACCAAGGTCGTTTAACGAGAGAAAAATGCAAAGAATTCTTTAAGAGGCGGCGAAAGAGAACTGGTCTGACGGCAAAACAGGACGGACTGGCTTGACTACAGGCAGATAGACAGACAGGCACACCACTTCTCTACCTCATCAACGTCCTCTTCACTCTCTGCTTTCTGGTCTACACAGTCAAATGTGCTTAACACGTACAGAGAAAACACGAATACTTGGAGAACGAGAGAGAGAGAGAGAGAGAGAGAGAGAGAGAGAGAGAGAGAGAGAGAGAGAGAGAGAGAGAGCTCTAGATGAATATATGACAAAAACAACGAATACGAAAGAGAAAGAGCCAGACAGAGACAGACAGAGGCCGACAGACGGACGAATACAAGACAGAAAGAGAG
>CM060306.1:4131883-4139383 GCA_030674185.1 Monoplex corrugatus | reverse complement strand
AACCCCTCACCACACCCCACATCTACCCTCCTGTACCTTCTTTCAACCCCTCACCACACCCACCCTCCTGTACCCTCTTTCAAACCCTCACCACACCCCACACCCACCCTCCTGTACCCTCTTTCAACCCCTCACCACACCCACAACCACCCTCCTGTACCCTCTTTCAATCCCTCACCACACCCACACCTACCCTCTTGTACCCTCTTTCAACCCCTCACCACACCCACATTTACCCTCCTGTACCCTCTTTCAACCCCTCACCACACCCACACCTACCCTCCTGTACCCTCTTTCAACCCCCCACATCTACCCTCCTGTACCCTCTTTCAACCGCTCACCACACCCACACCTACCCTCCTGTACCCTCTTTCAATCCCTCACCACACCCACACCTACCTTCCTGTACTCTCTTTCAACCCCTCACCACACCCCAAATCTACCCTCTTGTACCCTCTTTCAACCCCTCACCATACCCACACCTACCCTCCTGTACCCTCTTTCAACCCCTCACCACACCCACACCTACATTCCTGTACTCTCTTTCAACCCCTCACCACACCCACACCTACCTTCCTGTACTCTCTTTCAACCCCTCACCACACCCACACCTACATTCCTGTACTCTCTTTCAACCCCTCACCACACCCACCCTCCTGTACCCTCTTTCAACCCCTCACCACACCCACACCTACCCTCCTGTACCCTCTTTCAACCCCTCACCACACCCACACCTACCCTCTGTACCCTTTTCAACCCCTACACACCACACCTACACTCCTTACCCTCTTTCAAAACCTCACCACACACAACCTACTCACTCTGTACCTCTTCAACCCTCACCACACCACACCTACACTCCTGTACCCTTTCAATCCTCAACCACACCCACACCTACCCCACCCTCCTGTACCCTCTTTCAACCCCTCACCACACCCACACCTACCCTCCTGTACCCTCTTTCAATCCCTCACCACACCCACACCACACCCACCCTCCTGTACCCTCTTTCAACCCCTCACCACACCCACACCACCCTCCTGTACCCTCTTTCAACCCCTCACCACACCCCACACCTACCCTCCTGTACCCTCTTTCAACCCCTCACACATCCACACCTACCCTCCTGTACCCTCTTTCAACCCCTCACCACACCCACACCTACCTTCCTGTACCCTCTTTCAACCCCTCACCACACCCACACCCACCCTCCTGTACCCTCTTTCAATCCCTCACCACATCCACACCCACCCTCCTGTACCCTCTTTCAACCCTTTCACCACACCCACACTTACCCTCCTGTACCCTCTTTCCACCCCTCACCACACCCACACCTACCCTCCTGTACCCTCTTTCAACCCCTCACCACACCCACACCTACCCTCCTGTACCCTCTTTCAACCCCTCACCACACCCACACCTACCCTCCTGTACCCTCTTTCAACCCCTCACCACACCCACACCTACACTCCTGTACCCTCTTTCAACCCCTCACCACACACCACCACTAACTACCACCTCTTGTACCCTCTTTCAACCCCTCACCACACCCACACCTACCCTCCTGTACCCTCTTTCAACCCCTCACCACACCCACACCCACCCTCCTGTACCCTCTTTCAACCCTCACCACACCCACACCTACCCTCCTGTACCCTCTTTCAACCCCTCACCACACCCACACCTACCCTCCTGTACCCTCTTTCAACCCCTCACCACACCCACACCTACCCCACCCTCCTGTACCCTCTTTCAACCCCTCACCACACCCACACCTACCCTCCTGTACCCTCTTTCAACCCCTCACCACATCTATCGTGTCAAAGTCTGACAGACGAAATATTTACTGACATTTGTTTTCTCAACAGCTTTATCATATCAGCCATTGCTCTACTGTAGGGGATGTAACTCTTAATGAGATCCAAGTGTAAGCTATTTGTACAGAAATTACAGCAATTCTTGCACTGACACTTTGATGAAACTGAGCACTTTGATGCATTCCCCCGAGACACGACCAGCACTTGCATTGCAGATTATGTATTCCACCGCACTGATCATCAGACCAGCATTTTTGATGTATTCACACCCATTTGATACATTCACGACCCAGCACTTTGATGTATTCACGACCCAGCACTTTGATGCATTCAGACCACCATCATTGCCACATTTTGATGTATTCACGACCCAGCACCTATCATTATACATTCACGACCAGCACTTAGCTTCACGACCCAGCACTTTGATGTCATTCACGACCCAGCACTCTTATGCATTCACGACCCAGCACTTTTGATGCATTCACGACCCAGCACTCTTATGCATTCACGACCCAGCACTTTTGATGCATTCACGACCCAGCACTCTTATGCATTCACGACCCAGCACTTTTGATGCATTCACGACCCAGCACTCTTATGCATTCACGACCCAGCACTTTTGATGCATTCACGACCCAGCACTCTTATGCATTCACGACCAGCACTTTGATGCATTCACGACCCAGCACTCTTATGCATTCACGACCCAGCACTTTGATGATTCACGACCCAGCACTCTTATGCATTCACGACCCAGCACTTTTGATGCATTCACGACCCAGCACTCTTATGCATTCACGACCCAGCACTCTTTGATGATTCACGACCCAGCACTCTTATGCATTCACGACCCAGCACTCTTTGTGCATTCACGACCCAGCACTTTGATGCATTCACGACCCAGCACTTTGATGCATTCACGACCCAGCACTTTATGCATTCACGACCCAGCACTTCTTATGCATTCACGACACAGCATCAGACACGAGCACTCGTTATTTACTTATTCACGACCCAGCTGTTTATGAACGACCACATTATGTTTCAGACCACACTCTACACACGACCAGCTGTCTGTGGAGTAATACGAAGCACTCTACAGTGAAGTCTGTCTGTGTACGACTGAAATTCGAAGGTCCTGCTTACGGTTATCCTTTTTTTTTTTTTTTTTTTCCATTCTTAGAATTTTTTCATTGCCTTTAACTTTTTGTTGGTTTTTGTTCCTCTCTCTCTCTCTCTCTCCCTCCCCCCTCGTGTCTGTCAGTCTGTCGTCTCTCTTTCTCTCTTTAACACACACACAACAACACACACAACACACACATACACACACACACACACACACAAACTCTCTCTCTCTCTCTCTCTCTCTCTCTCTCTTCTTTTTCTCTCTCTCTCTCTTCTTTCCGCTATTCATGTCGTTTTGTTGTTGTTTGTTGTTGTTGTTGTGTTGTTTTTTTTGGGGGGTCTGTTTTTGCTACCACAACCTCTGTGCGTCTTCAGTGGCAAAAGTCTTCACACGGGTCATTTGGGTCCCTCCCACCCCACTAAACACCCGTTGCTTCTGCCTAAGTTCCTGTGTCACGGATGTCCGGTAAAACAAACAAACGTACAAACACCAGACATGTCCACCTGCTCCATCGTGTGGTGGTGTCAGTGGTTCACAGATCCTCTTCCCCTTCCTACGTCATGAACCAGTCAGTGTGGTGGTGTCAGTGGTTCACAGATCCTCTTCCCCTTCCTACGTCATGAACCAGTCAGTGTGGTGGTGTCAGTGGTTCACAGATCCTCTTCCCCTTCCTACGTCATGAACCAGTCAGTGTGGTGGTGTCAGTGGTTCACAGATCCTCTTCCCCTTCCTACGTCATGAACCAGTCAGTGTGGTGGTGTCAGTGGTTCACAGATCCTCTTCCCCTTCCTACGTCATGAACCAGTCAGTATGGTGGTGTCAGTGGTTCACAGATCCTCTTCCCCTTCCTACGTCATGAACCAGTCAGTGTGGTGGTGTCAGTGGTTCACAGATCCTCTTCCCCTTCCTACGTCATGAACCAGTCAGTGTGGTGGTGTCAGTGGTTCACAGATCCTCTTCCCCTTCCTACGTCATGAACCTGTCAGTGTGGTGGTGTCAGTGGTTCACAGATCCTCTTCCCCTTCCTACGTCATGAACCAGTCAGTGTGGTGGTGTCAGGGGTTCACAGATCCTCTTCCCCTTCCTACGTCATGAACCAGTCAGTGTGGTGGTGTCAGGGGTTCACAGATCCTCTTCCCCTTCCTACGTCATGAACCAGTCAGTGTGGTGGTGTCAGGGGTTCACAGATCCTCTTCCCCTTCCTACGTCATGAACCTGTCAGTGTGGTGGTGTCAGTGGTTCACAGATCCTCTTCCCCTTCCTACGTCATGAACCAGTCAGTGTGGTGGTGTCAGTGGTTCACAGATCCTCTTCCCCTTCCTACGTCATGAACCAGTCAGTGTGGTGGTGTCAGGGGTTCACAGATCCTCTTCCCCTTCCTACGTCATGAACCTGTCAGTGTGGTGGTGTCAGGGGTTCACAGATCCTCTTCCCCTTCCTACGTCATGAACCAGTCAGTGTGGTGGTGTCAGGGGTTCACAGATCCTCTTCCCCTTCCTACGTCATGAACCAGTCAGTGTGGTGGTGTCAGGGGTTCACAGATCCTCTTCCCCTTCCTACGTCATGAACCAGTCAGTGTGGTGGTGTCAGTGGTTCACAGATCCTCTTCCCCTTCCTACGTCATGAACCAGTCAGTGTGGTGGTGTCAGTGGTTCACAGATCCTCTTCCCCTTCCTACGTCATGAACCAGTCAGTGTGGTGGTGTCAGTGGTTCACAGATCCTCTTCCCCTTCCTACGTCATGAACCTGTCAGTGTGGTGGTGTCAGTGGTTCACAGATCCTCTTCCCCTTCCTACGTCATGAACCAGTCAGTGTGGTGGTGTCAGTGGTTCACAGATCCTCTTCCCCTTCCTACGTCATGAACCAGTCAGTGTGGTGGTGTCAGTGGTTCACAGATCCTCTTCCCCTTCCTACGTCATGAACCTGTCAGTGATTGCCGAACGGTTGGGATTTCACCTTTCCCCTGGGCCACCGTGGATAGTCTCATAGCCTATTTCGATCTTGCGACTGAGAATTTCTTTTTATTTTTTCTTGTTTTTTTATTTCATTTTATTTACTTTTTTCTTGTTTTTTTATTTCATTTTATTTACTTTTTTCTTGTTTTTTATTTCGTTTTATTTACTTTTTTCTTGTTTTTTTATTTCATTTTATTTACTTTTTTCTTGTTTTTTATTTCATTTTATTTACTTTTTTCTTGTTTTTTATTTCATTTTATTTACTTTTTTCTTGTTTTTTATTTCATTTTATTTACTTTTATATCTATTTATTTACGTATTTATTATTTATCTGTTTATTTATTTGTTATTTATTTATTTATTTACTTATTTACTCATTTATTTACTTATTTATTAATTTATCTGTTTATTTATTCGTTTATCGATTTATTCATTCATACTGGTGGGATGGGGGAGTTGGCTGGGATTTTGTTCTTCTTCTTCTTCTTCTTGTTTTGGTGGTTGTTTTTGTTGTTGTTGTTGTTGTTGTTGTTGTTAGGTTTTGTTGTTGTTGGGTTTTTTCCCCCTTATCATACTTGAATTAAGGTTTAAGACTTCTTTTCTCTTTTACTAAACCCCTAAGACAGCTGCTGACACCCCCCTTCCCTACAACCCCTCCCCTTCCACACTCTCAACCCTCCCCCGGGGAAAAAAGAAAAGACAGGAGTGTGTAAGACTGGGGGTGCATAGGGCAGACAGTATTAGCCGCAGTCGCACAGGGTACCCCTTGTCAAGCCTGCCAATCAGGGTGGCTCTCCACTCACCCCGGTAAAGACAGCACAGCCGGAACTCAGCGGGGTCTATCTTGTTACCCTTGAATTATTGGTGGGTCTTTTAATCCACCCGGCTCTGCGCGCTCCAGTTTCCACCGTTCACACCGCACCTGGAGAGGTCGGGACCCGGTTGCCTCCCCTCTGTCCTAATCACCTGCAATTTTTACCAACAAGGGTTCCCAGCGTGCCGCTAACTGCTAATTTTACTCACAGAACGGGGGAAAAGAAAGAAGGAAAGAAAAAGAAGAAGCAATAATTGAAAACCTAGACGATCAAGTTATTCCAACAAACCCCCTTTTTTTGTACAAAAATTAAACAAATCTACATTTTGTACTTGTCAAGGTCACTGCGACCTTGAAAAAGCATAATACGAAATAAATCATGACGTGAAATAAGGAGGCTGTAACATAAGGGAAAACACAATGTAATATTGTAAGAAGTAAGGACAATGTAGGGTGTAACATAGGAAAAAACACCAAAGTTTTACCAAAACTGTCAGGTTAAGAACAACGTAGATTTGTAACACCACGTGAAAACAGAATTAAAAATATCAGAAGTTAACACGTAGATCTGTAACACCAGTGAAAACAGAATGTAAATAATATCAGAAGTAACAGTAGACTGTAACACGCGGGCCCCAGCAGCTCAGTTGGTTGAGCATCGGATTCACATGCTAATGGTTGTGAGTTCGAATCCCGGGGTGCGCTACATTAAAACTGGCCTTCTCAGTGTCCCATCTTAACGATTTGTTGTTCTGGTGGTGTCAGTATTGGATTAGATAAGTCCCCCTTCCCCCACTTCCCTGGATGGTTATCCCCGTCGGCCATATCACTTGAGTTGGGGTGCCGACGTAAAAACTTAACCAAATCAATCAATCACCAGGGAAAACAACATGTAATACTGTCAAAATTTAGGACAATGGTAGATTAATAACCCCACAAGTTCACGGGAAAGTGCTATGCACTACAGCTCCCTCAAAAAGTGCTGGTTTTATGCAAGCTTCTCGGTCCGTGTGACCTTGACCTTGGTGCCAAGACTTCCAAACTTACATATTCGAGACTCTGCAACGATTCATTTTTTTAAATCCAAATTTGGTAAATGATCCGTACAGAAACAGCAATAAAAATCTTTCAGTTCTGTCAGTATGTGTTTGTGTGTAACATGTAAGTGTAATTAGTATGTTTTCATATTCGGTCTCTAAGATCAGACATTTTTGTCCCTACACGGTGCTTAGCTCTTCACTCCTGATGATAAAGATTGATCTGATCTTAACTGACCACTGGTTGATCTCATCATCCCCTTTGAAAGTGTCAGTTTCGTGCCCCTCTTCAATCAAAGGTTGCCAATGTTAAAGCAAATCAAAATCAGAAACATACGAAAAAAAAAATATCAACTTAAGAAGCTAGGAATGACACAAAAGACAGAACTTTGACAAATGACAACTATAAAAGTAAACACAATCAGCATGACGGACGTAAAAATGTATTGCTAATAACAGTCCTCTCTCTCTCTCTCTCTCTCCTCTCTCTCTCTCTCTCTCTCTCTCCCTCTCTCTCTCTCTCCCCTCTCTCTCTCTCCCCTCTCTCTTCTCCTCCTCGCTTTCTCCCCCTCTCTCTCTCTCCCCTCTCCTCTCTCTCTCTCTCTCTTCTCTCCCTCTCTCTCTCCCCTCTCTCTCTCTCTCTCTCTCCACACACACACACCTACACACATACACACAGACGCTGCACGCATGCACGCACGCACGCGCGCAACACACACACACACACACACACACACACACACACACA
>CM060306.1:4121883-4126883 GCA_030674185.1 Monoplex corrugatus | reverse complement strand
TATTATTATTATTATTATTATATTATTATTGTATTATCCTTCGTATCACCATCATCATCATTATTGTTGTTATCGTTATCATTATTATCATTACTATTATTGGTACTATTACCATCGTTATTATTTTTAATCATTATTACTGTTCATAAAATTATCAATGTTTTGTGTCATTATGTTATCAGTATTATTGTTACTATCTTATCAGTATTATTGTTACTATCATAAGAATTTTTGCATTTGTTGCTGTTGTTGTTACTATCATCATCATCGTAATCATCATCAGTGTGATTACGATTCCTGTTATCATCATAACTATACCTAATACATAGCATTACCATATAACGTCTTCTTGTTTTCTTCACTAACACCACCCCCCTTCCCACACCCACCGTCACCTCCTTGGTCAGTATGCCGGATTTGAACGGACAGAAATTTTTGTTATTCTTGTTCTTGTTTTCTGCTGTTGTGTTTGTTTGGTTGGTTGGATAATTGGATGGTTGTTTGTTTTTGTTTTGTTTTGTTTTGTTTGTTTAGTTTTGTTTGTTTGTTTGTTTGTTTGTTTGGGTTTTCTTTTGTCTGTCTTTCACAACGCATCTTATTCTCTGTAAACCCAGATTGATAGTCCCACGAAAATACGTTACCATCTTGCGGCGCCACCGATTTTCTTCTGTATACGTGGGTTTTTATTTCCTAGTCTGTTTGTTTGTTTGTTTACTTTACATATTTTTTCTCCATGAAATTTTGTCAGGGATAACTGTATTGTTGTGTGTTCTTTTACATGCGCTAACTGCCAGAGGCGTGTGGGGCTTCTGTTTACGTCTCATGCAAAAAAACAGCACCCAGGCCATACTCAGGATATTTGCAAAGAAGGGGGAAAAGTCCCTGTTGCAGGTGGAACTAGAACCTTATACCTGTCCCTTCTCTGGTTACTGAGGTAGTCGTTCTACCCACTGGACCAGCGTTCCATGTGAGTCCAACCTGGTGAGTTGAAGATTACAAAATACAGGTAAACGTCCCTTAACCCTGAGGTCCTAGGGGACAGAGGTGACACAGATGAGTTATTTGGGGGCCGTATGCACAGCGTTCTGTTGCTGTTTCAAGACCGTTTGCCTGGAATAGACTTCCACTCTCCCTTCGTCTGCCTGGAATAGACTTCCACTCTCCCTTCGTCTGCCTGGAATAGACTTCCACTCTCCCTTCGTCTGCCTGGAATAGACTTCCACTCTCCCTTCGTCTGCCTGGAATGGACTTCCACTCTCCCTTCGTTTGCCTGGAATGGACTTCCACTCTCCCTTCGTTGGCCTGGAATGGACTTCCACTCTCCCTTCGTTTGCCTGGAATGGACTTCCACTCTCCCTTCGTTGGCCTGGAATGGACTTCCACTCTCCCTTCGTTTGCCTGGAATGGGCTTCCACTCTCCCTTCGTTTGCCTAGAATAGACTTCCACTCTCCCTTCGTTTGCCTGGAATGGACTTCCACTCTCCCTTCGTTTGCCTGGAATAGACTTCCACTCTCCCTTCGTTTGCCTGGAATAGACTTCCACTCTCCCTTCGCCCAATACCTACCCTTTCTGCTTATAAATCCAGTTCATAACCACCTCTTTTCCTGACAATGAATTCTACAACTCACTCTTTCCCTCATTTTTTTTTGTTTTTTTACAGGCAACATTCATAGGCCATTTTATGAGGAAGAGGGATTTGGAGCACCTGGTCACAACGGGAAAGCTGGAGGGAAAGAGAGCACCAGGTAGACCCAGGGAGAGAATGCTGGACGGACTTGCAGAGTGGCTGGGGATGAGGAGGGTGGGGGAGATGCTAGGGGCAACGAGAGATAGAGATGGTTGGAAGTCCATGGTCGCCAATGCCATGCGGCAGGGCACCTGATGATGATGATGATGATGATAGTTTCCGTTGATCGTGTGCATATGTCTTTGCGTGAGTGTGCTTTGATTGATCAAGACTTGGCGCCATATAAATACTGTAATTATCATCATAATTATTAATTATAATGTTCCACAGACAGGTATGGTACCTGTGCGAACTTAGGCAGGTTAATTGAAAGGTGAGTGCTCTACTCTATGCCAACACAGCCTCTTGTACAACATGCAGATTATTATGTATTGATTTATTTACCTATTTATTAGTTATGGTTTCTTTTGCCACAATGGAAATACAATGTAAAATCCTGACTACTCTGCCTGAAGACAGCGTGTCTACGCAGTGTAGCGTCGCTTTTCGTGTATGTGTGTGTGTGTGTGTGTGTGTGTGTGTGTGTGTGTGTGTGTGTGTGTGTATGTGTGTGTGTGTGTGTGTGTGTGTGTGTGTGTGTGTGTGTGTGTGTGTGTGTGTGTGTGTGTGTGTTTTCTTTTCCTTTTTTTTTTTTTCAATCTATGAAAAGTGGATATTACTACAGAATTTTGACCGGGATGAATGCTTTGTTGCCATGGGATCTTTAAGTGAGAATAATGCGTGTAACACACGACAAAACCTGGGTTTAATTGTCTCACGCGAAAGACTAGCATTCAAACCACCACTGGACGAGAGGGGGAGGGAGAGGGGACAGAAGACAGAAAGTCTTTGTCCGATCCCTGATTCGAACTCAGGTTTGGCTTCTAGATAACTGCCTCAACCACCAGGACACACTTATCCTGATCACGGTGGTAAAAGCGTGTGAACAATCCTGCATGACCCAGGTTTTTGGCTGTCTACACACACCTGCCTATTAACCAATAGGACACAAACACAACACACCTGGTCATGGTAAAAGTTGTGAACACACCTTGCACGACACAGGGACAGAGCCTCTCACTCACTCTCCCAGACGCTCAAAGGTCACAGGTCATGATTAGGGAAGGTACGGAGGAAGATGGGGATGGTGGTGCTGACGGAGATGGTGTGGAGATGGTGGTGGTGATGGAGATGGATGGTGGTGGAGATGATGTTGAATCACGTGACGAAAAGATGCTAGGAGAACTTCTGACAACAGATCAACATCCGCTGAATGAATCTCTCGGAAACACCCCCCTCCCCACCTAGCCCATCCCCTACCCCTCAAACAAAGGGGGTTGCGGAGGGAGACGGGTAAAGAGCAAAGGTAGTCCTGTTTGGAGTTTACGGTCTGCTCAAAAGAGATTCATCCCACTCGCACAAATTCCATATGCGCTCCACCAAATTTGCTTGCAATAACTTTACAAACTCCCCGAGCCTGCTCAAAACACTAAGCACTGACAGCTAACGTCTTGAGATGGCGCGGAGAGTGGGGGAGAGGGGGCGTACAAAACACTAAGCTGACACCACCAGAGTGATGTGAACATTAAGATGAGCAGCCAACAGGCCAGTTTTCCAAGTGAGCTGGGATTGAACTCGAGGTATCAGATCTTCAGTACATGGCCCTATCAAAAGAACGAACTAGCCCGCACTAACTTGGTTGTATGGGAGTGAGGTGGTAGAGACCTCAGTATTGTTGAGTCAGCTTTTTGACGGTAGATCCCAACCCTCTCCCTCGCTGCTTTACATTCCCCAACCCTGTAGAATCAGGTACCAGCTCAGGACTGGAGCCACGAACATAGTTTTCCGAGCCACAGCCGACAAAGGCAGTCAGACGGGTACCTCTGGGTTCTACCTAGACAAGCCAACCAGGTGGCTGTTTCCCTACAGTTAAGGGACTCCAGGTGTGGTGTCTCCAATCCAATGCCAGCTGGCATCATCAGAACTGACCTGTTCACTGCTACGTGATGGTGAAAAGACAAAAAATGATCAAGGCGTGAGTACTGCGTGGGAAGGAGTCCTGCGGCCTTGGTTCTGCTTTTTCTGGTCCTCTTCCGTTGAACAGAAGCTGCCCTGCGCTGTTCACGTGTGATTCCTGTGCCCTGTGTGTACTGCTGTGACCATTCGTTCTGTTGTTAGCAATGTCTTGCCAGCTGGTGATGTCGATGCCACATAAATCCAACGCACTGTGAAGGTCTTTAGGTTATATCTAAATCATCCGTTCAATGTACTAGATATTGTCTATGCTTGTATTTTTCTGTGACTGAAACAGGCTCGGGCTCACTGCCATGTGATAAAAAGGTTCCATTAGCTGAATCGGTTAAGTGCCACGCTGATAATGCAGAAGGTCATAGCTAAAATAAAATATAAACTAGGTAAAACACAGTCTAGGTAGGGCCTCAGGACCTGGCCAGCTCATGGGTTTATGTGCAGGCTTAAGGCTTTGCCACGATCACCATACCATGGCACCTGAACGTTAATGCATATGGAATTCATTCCAAGCGCGGAGACATCTTGAGAAACTGAAACTGGTAACTGTAGGTTTGATCCTCAAGGCACCACAGTGTTAGTGGTTCTGTTCGTTCACCAGCCCCACCAGCCAAAGCAGGTATTTGCCAGCTCAGTCACTCTGCCCCATGACCAGCATGGCATGTAAGACAAACACTAAGTGTGATGCCCCGTGACCAGTATGGCAGTAAGACAAACACTAACGTGTGATGCCCCATGACCAGCATGGCAGTAAGACAAACACTACGTGTGATGCACCATGACCAGCATGGCAGTAAGACAAACACTACGTGTGATGCACCATGACCAGCATGGCAGTAAGACAAACACTACGTGTGATGCACCATGACCAGCATGGCAGTAAGACAAACACTACGTGTGATGCCCCATGACCAGCATGGCAGTAAGACAAACACCCTACGTGTGACGCCCCATGACCAGCATGGCAGTAAGACAAACACTACGTGTGATGCCCCATGACCAGCATGGCAGTAAGACAAACACTACGTGTGATGCCCCATGACCAGCATGGCAGTAAGACAAACACTAATGTGTGATGCCCCATGACCAGCATGGCAGTAAGACAAACACTACGTGTGATGCCCCATGACGGGCATGGCAGTAAGACAAACACTACGTGTGATGCCCCATGACCAGCATGGCAGTCAGACAAACCTACGTGTGATGCCCCATGACGGGCATGGCAGTAAGACAAACACTACGTGT
>CM060306.1:4109383-4114383 GCA_030674185.1 Monoplex corrugatus | reverse complement strand
TATTAACTGTCAAATGTACATGTCTTATTGACTGTCAAATGTACACATCTTATTGATTGTCAAATGTACATGTCTTATCAACTGTCAAATGTACATGTCTTATTAACTGTCAAATGTACATGTCTTATTAACTGTCAAATGTACATGTCTTATTGATTGTCAAATGTACATGTCTTATTGACTGTCAAATGTACATGCCTTATGACTGTCAAATGTACATGTCTATTGACTGTCAAATGTACATGTCTTATTAACTGTCAAATGTACATGTCTTACTAACTGTCATATGTACATGTCTTATTGACTGTCAAATGTACACGTCTTATTAACTGTCAAATGTACATGTCTTATTAACTGTCAAATGTACATGTCTTATTGACTGTCAAATGTACATGTCTTATTGATTGTCAAATGTAAGTCTTATTGATTGTCAAATGTACATGTCTTATTGATTCAAATGTACATGTCTTATTGACTGTCAAATGTACATGTCTTATTGATTGTCAAATGTACATGTCTTATTAACTGTCAAATGTACATGTCTTATTAACTGTCAAATGTACATGTCTTATTAACTGTCAAATGTACATGTCTTATTGACTGTCAAATGTACATGTCTTATTAACTGTCAAATGTACATGTCTTATTGACTGTCAAATGTACATGTCTTATTAACTGTCAAATGTACATGTCTTATTAACTGTCAAATGTACATGTCTTATTGACTGTCAAATGTACATGTCTTACTAATCTGTGTATGATTACTCAGACGCTAGATGTTTTATTATTAGTGTTATTTATTACTCTTACATGCGTTGTTGTTGTTTTTCTACGCTTTATCAAGTAGATTTCAGTTTTTCTGTGAAAAATAAAGACCGATCAATCAGTCACTCTATGTAAAATGTACTATGCTGAATAAATATCTCATTAAAAATGTATATCTTATAATCAAGTGAAAAAAATACAACACTAATACTAGTAATACACATCTGTTTTTTTAAAAAAACTGTGTGAAAACTACTGCCATGAATAGATAGCTGCTTAAAAAGATATCCGATAAAAATACAATGAATAAATAAAGACTACATCGTATTTTGTATCATGCAGGGAAGGGAGGGGGGACTACATTGAATGAGATCTGCTTTAAACAAGTTGTCTTATTTTGTACCGTGCTGGGGTGAGGGTGGTGATGGCGGTGGTGGACTACTTTGAAGAGATGTCTGCTTTCGATCGGTAACACACGAAAAGAGATTGAAGAAGTTGTAACAAGATAGGACACGTCACTTTAAACACGCGCTCTTTCCGTTTTCAGTGTGTGTGTCTGCTTTCAGTTGCAGTTTTCAACAAAACGTCCCCCCTGCTCTGAAAAAAATTCCATATGCGCTGATGTAGCGTGTGATGGAGAATGTCTAATCTGATCGTGCAACGAAGCCAGACTATAAGCCTGCACATAAGACCTATGCGCTGGCAAGGTCTTCAGGTCCTACTAAACATTGGGATTTTTGTCCAGCTTTTGCTTTTTTTTTAAGCAGGTATGTAAGACTGCGTTTTGCTTTTGTATCAACCTGTCACTGGAACAACATAGACTATAGTGAACAGTTTATTTCTGTCTGCAATATTAACAACAAACAAACATGGACACGGATGAGAACACAACCAGCCATCATCTGGTTTCCATTAGCGTGAACCCTGCAGGTTATTCCTATTCAGATTACATACCTGCTTAAACAGGTTACGTCGTACTCTGTATCATACAGAAACATACCATCCTCAGTAGATACATACTCCATGTACAGTGTATCATACAGAAACATACCATCCTCAGTAGATAGATAGATACTCCATGTACAGTGTATCATACAGAAACATACCATCCTCAGTAGATAGATACATACTCCATGTACAGTGTATCATACAGAAACATACCACCCTCAGTAGATAGATACATACTCCATGTACAGTGTATCACACAGAAACATACCATCCTCAGTAGATAGATATATACTCCATGTACAGTGTATCATACAGAAACATACCACCCTCAGTAGATAGATACATACTCCATGTACAGTGTATCATACAGAAACATACCATCCTCAGTAGATAGATATATACTCCATGTACAGTGTATCATACAGAAACATACCATCCTCAGTAGATAGATACATACTCCATGTACAGTGTATCATACAGAAACAGACCATCCTCAGTAGATAGATACATACTCCATGTACAGTGTATCATACAGAAACATACCATCCTCAGTAGATACATACTCCATGTACAGTGTATCATACAGAAACATACCATCCTCAGTAGATACATACTCCATGTACAGTGTATCATACAGAAACATACCACCCTCAGTAGATATATACTCCATGTACAGTGTATCATACAGAAACATACCATCCTCAGTAGATAGATACATACTCCATGTACAGTGTATCATACAGAAACATACCACCCTCAGTAGATAGATAGATACTCCATGTACAGTGTATCATACAGAAACATACCATCCTCAGTAGATACATACTCCATGTACAGTGTATCATACAGAAACATACCACCCTCAGTAGATAGATACATACTCCATGTACAGTGTATCATACAGAAACAGACCATCCTCAGTAGATAGATAGATACTCCATGTACAGTGTATCATACAGAAACATACCACCCTCAGTAGATAGATACTCCATGTACAGTGTATCATACAGAAACATACCACCCTCAGTAGATAGATACATACTCCATGTACAGTGTATCATACAGAAACATACCATCCTCAGTAGATAGATACATACTCCATGTACAGTGTATCATACAGAAACATACCATCTTCAGTAGATAGATACATACTCCATGTACAGTGTATCATACAGAAACATACCATCCTCAGTAGATACATACTCCATGTACAGTGTATCATACAGAAACATACCATCCTCAGTAGATAGATACATACTCCATGTACAGTGTATCATACAGAAACAGACCATCCTCAGTAGATAGATACATACTCCATGTACAGTGTATCATACAGAAACATACCATCCTCAGTAGATACATACTCCATGTACAGTGTATCATACAGAAACATACCATCCTCAGTAGATACATACTCCATGTACAGTGTATCATACAGAAACATACCACCCTCAGTAGATATATACTCCATGTACAGTGTATCATACAGAAACATACCATCCTCAGTAGATAGATACATACTCCATGTACAGTGTATCATACAGAAACATACCACCCTCAGTAGATAGATAGATACTCCATGTACAGTGTATCATACAGAAACATACCATCCTCAGTAGATACATACTCCATGTACAGTGTATCATACAGAAACATACCACCCTCAGTAGATAGATACATACTCCATGTACAGTGTATCATACAGAAACAGACCATCCTCAGTAGATAGATAGATACTCCATGTACAGTGTATCATACAGAAACATACCACCCTCAGTAGATAGATACTCCATGTACAGTGTATCATACAGAAACATACCACCCTCAGTAGATAGATACATACTCCATGTACAGTGTATCATACAGAAACATACCATCCTCAGTAGATAGATACATACTCCATGTACAGTGTATCATACAGAAACATACCATCTTCAGTAGATAGATACATACTCCATGTACAGTGTATCATACAGAAACATACCATCCTCAGTAGATACATACTCCATGTACAGTGTATCATACAGAAACATACCATCCTCAGTAGATAGATACATACTCCATGTACAGTGTATCATACAGAAACATACCATCTTCAGTAGATAGATACATAC
Organism: Monoplex corrugatus; assembly: GCA_030674185.1. Taxonomy (NCBI): domain Eukaryota; kingdom Metazoa; phylum Mollusca; class Gastropoda; order Littorinimorpha; family Ranellidae; genus Monoplex; species Monoplex corrugatus. The sequence continues at coordinate 4,110,556 of CM060306.1, read as the reverse complement.
TCCATGTACAGTGTATCATACAGAAACATACCACCCTCAGTAGATACATACTCCATGTACAGTGTATCATACAGAAACATACCATCTTTAGTAGATAGATACATACTCCATGTACAGTGTATCATACAGAAACATACCATCTTCAGTAGATAGATACATACTCCATGTACAGTGTATCATACAGAAACATACCACCCTCAGTAGATAGATACATACTCCATGTACAGTGTATCATACAGAAACAGACCATCCTCAGTAGATAGATACATACTCCATGTACAGTGTATCATACAGAAACAGACCATCCTCAGTAGATAGATACATACTCCATGTACAGTGTATCATACAGAAACATACCATCCTCAGTAGATAGATACATACTCCATGTACAGTGTATCATACAGAAACATACCATCTTCAGTAGATACGTACCTACTCTATGCTTTGGCTCCCTCAGTGGTGACGTAGGTATTATAAACTGAACGCCAACGTCTTCCAGTTGAGCAAGGAAGCCTGGCCAGATACTATTGTTATCCTTTAAAACTCAGAGATGACTAAAGTCTTATAAACTGTACGTCTTTCAAGGCAGCCTACTCGATTGCTATCTTGAATAGATATCCTTTGACTGTCTCAGCGGTGGGTAAAGTGTTAAAAACTGTGTCTTTCAGTTGAGCAAGGAAACCTGGCCGAATACTACCGTTATCCTTTAAAACTCAGAGATGGCTAAAGTCTTATAAACTGTACGTCTTTCAAGGCAGCCTACTCGACTGCTATCTTGAATAGATATCCTTTGACTGTCTCAGCGGTGGGTAAAGTGTTAAAAACTGTGTGTCTTCCAGCTGAGCAAGGAATCCTGACCGAATACTATATTAAGTAGATACCCTTTGACTATCTCAGCGCTGGGTAAAATGTTGAAAACTGTCTTCCAGTTGAGCGAGTAAGTCTGACCGAATAACTACATTCTGTAGATATCCTCTGACTACTTCAGCGGTGGGAAAAATGTTGAAAACTGTGTCTTCCAGTTGAGCCAGTAAGTCTGACCGAATAACTGCATTGTGTAGATATCCTCTGACTACTTCAGCGGTGCGTTAAGTGTTAAAAAATGTGTGTCTTCCAGCTGAGCGAGGAATCCTGACCGAATACTATATTGTGTAGATACCCTTTGTCTATTTC
>CM060306.1:4061883-4106883 GCA_030674185.1 Monoplex corrugatus | reverse complement strand
TTCCATCATTCTTGTGGTGTCAGCTTAGTGTTTCATAGGTCCCTCTGCCCCTTCTCCATTTCAAGACCTTGTCAGCGCATGGCGTTTTGCGCAGGCTCAGGGAGTCCGCCATATAACTGCTAGCAGATTGGGGTGGAGCGCATACGGAGCTCCAAAGTGTTGTCACAACAAACTAAACTCCGCTTTTTCAATTCTGACATGATGTCAGTGACGCTGTATGGTGCCGAAACATGGACGATGACAAAACTACCCTCAACACAATGCAGCAATACAATACAATACAATATTTTATTTATATAGCGCAAAATCTTGATAAAATCAAATCTAAGCGCTAAAACAGACACACACGCACGCACGCACACACACGCACGCACGCACGCACACACACACACACACACACACACACACCACACACACACACACACACACACGCACACGCACACGGCTATAAATGGGGAGAAAGAATAAAAGCAATGGAAAATTATAGAGAGCATATTATATACAATTATATATTGCAATGTGATTCCCCTCCGAGTGGAGACAGGCTGCAGGGGATTGAGTGAGGTCAGGATTTTATGCAGAGGAGAAAAGATGAGTTTTGAGAGCGGACTTGAAGGAGACAAAAGTAGGTTGCTGACGGACTGAGAGAGGAAGTTTGTTCCAGGAAAGTGGACCAGAAATAGAGAAGGCTCGTGGACCATAGGTATTGAGCTTAGTGCGTGGAAAGCGAAAAGTCAGAGGATCGGAGGCACAGCGGAGGGTACGTGAGGGAACATAGATCTCAAGTAGGCTTGACAGGTAATCGGGGGCTGCGTTATTGAGGCTTTTGTAGCACATGGTGTCTAGTTTGTACTGTATGCGCTTTGATACAGGGAGCCAGTGAAGTTGTGCCAGGAGAGGAGATATGAGGTCAGCTTTTTTCTTTTTGAGTACAAGGCGTGCAGCATTGTTTTGAATGCGCTGTAGGATGTGAATGGTGGAGGCAGGAAGACCAGACAGGAGTGAATTGCAATAGTCAACGCGAGACATTATGAAGGAGAGAACGAGTTTCGCAGTTGTTTCGACAGAGAGATACTTCCTGATCAGGCTTATACGAAAGCGAAACTGGAAGAAGGTAGAGATGGATCAGACACACACTACAAAAACCAGCGTCATGTATCACCAGACAGGCTCTGATATGGAACACCCAAGGAAAGAGAAAGACAGGCCGGCCTAGAAACACCTGGCAAAGAGACCTCCATGCAGACACCAGAAGGATGGACGTTACCTGCAGACAGCCAGAGGGTCAAAAGCACTGGACAGAGAACTGTGGAGGTCTCTTGTAGAGGGCCTGTACCCCCTGGAGGGGTGAAGGGCCAAAGAAGATAAGACATACATGCAATTGTGTGAGTGCGATGAATCCCTCTTCACCAAACTGCAGACTCCAAACAAACTTTGGGACATCAAGCACAGGGGACTGTGGCCTAGTAGCTTAAGTATCTGCCCTGGACACCAGAAACCTGAGTTTGAATCACGGATTGGACAGGGATATCCTCCCACCCCCTCCCACTATATCTTAAGTGGCGATCTAGGTGCTAGTCTGATACAGCGAGGTCCCGTGCACTGCACGCACTTTGCACGTCTAAAAAATCCCACGGTAACAAACGACTTGTCCCTGTCTGTCTGTCTGTCTGTCTGTGTAACTACAGAAGGTTTTCCCCGCACGTTGTAGGCGGAGTGAGAGGTGTTAGGCAAGTTTAGGCCACTCCTGCCGGTTGCCCGACACATCAGTAGACAGCGATCCTTTTATCTTAATGCCAGCACCAGGCACCGACTGCCTGCCCTCACCCCCACAACACGGCATCAAGGGTCACACACCCCTCTCTCCCACCCTTTTTCCTTCTTCTTTTCAACATTGCTGTGATGGTTGTTGATACTGGTGATCTGATGATGATAGTAATCCTATGAAGTCCTGCTAAGGTTTCACATTGTATATATACACATTTATTAGCGGAGGGCTGTACTCTGTGCTTCCTATTACAGAGCGGGCTGGTATGCTCTTGAGGCAGAGTCGTGTACTCAAGATCTGATGTCTGGAGTTCAATTCCAGCCCGCAGCATGAAAACTGGCCCATCTCTGCCCATCTTAACCCTTTGACTCCCGTACCCTATCCACCAACTGCAAAACCTTAACCCTTTGACTCCCGTACCCTATCCACCAACTGCAAAAACTTAACCCTTTGATTCTCTCACCCTATCCACCAGTTTCCTGTAGGAAGCTGGAGGATAGGGTGAAAAGTCAAAGGGTTAAGGTTTTGCTTTGCTTGCATGGTTGTGAATGCAGGATGCTGGTGGACAGTATGCGGAAGTCAAAGGGTTAAATGCTGTAACGGTTGTAGTGATGTTGGCTGAGTGTTTTATAGACCCTGTTCCCCCCCTGCTAACACCTTCCATTTCAAGACCTGCCAGCACACAGCGTTTTGCGCACGCTCAAGGATTACAGATGACAGACTGGATAGACACTGCATGGGACGGTCCCAGTGTGAAAGAAAATAATGGCTTCACCAGCTGATAGATGACTGAGCATTTGGGCATTGACTAGGGGGGGGGGGGGGGTCTGTCACGTGAGACGAGTTTATACAGAATAGCTAGTTGTGTTGTGATTCAGACCTTTAATGATTTATTTATTTATTTTATATATATGTTCCTTTTTTGAAGGTAAGATACACACATACACATGTCATTTATATGTAACCAAGATCACTCCAGCGGAAGGCTGATAAAATACCAGTATAAAATATAGACTCGGTAAAACATAGTCTAGGTAGGGCCTCAGGACCTGGCCAGCTCATGGATTTATGTGCAGGCTTAAGGCGTGTGCCACGGTCATCATGCACGTGGCACCTGTGACATTAGTGCATATGGAATTTGTTCCGAGCGAGGAGACGTCATCCTGAGAAACTGAAACTGAAACAGATAGAGAGCATATGGAATTGTCCAAGTGTGGTAAATCCCCCTGAACAAACCCCGAACATTATTTACCGTCTTAAAATATGTAGTTTCTGAATCTTACTCCAGACACGTTGCCTTGTGATACCTGTGCGCCGAGTCTGGGGAACATCTAACAACAAGACAACAGTAATTCACAAATACTGTCTTCCCTTCTTTCATAAAGAAATGCCCAGCTAAACACAAAGTGAATTAAAATCACTGCCAGCGTTTAATCAAACAGACACCAAACACATACGAAAACAGCATCAGAACGTGCATTTAGTCAATGAAACGGGACAGGAGTAAATTCTCAGCTGGCTGGCCTTTGTCGAGCGTATACAAGACCCCATGGGAATGCCGGCAACTCCTTTAGCATAAAACAAAAATAGTATCAGAGGTCTGTGATTGCATCCCCGCCTTCTGGAAATTCTGTTGAAAATTTCCTCTTTATTGATATTCCCTTTTGTTTCTGCTTTGTTGTCTGTCATCTCTTCCTTTTCTGTCTGCTGTCTTCCTATCATTTTCTGTCTGCTATCTTCCTATCATTTTCTGTCTGCTATCTTCCTATCATTTTCTGTCTGCTATCTTCCTATCATTTTCTGTCTGCTATCTTCCTATCATTTTCTGTCTGCTATCTTCCTATCATTTTCTGTCTGCTGTCTTCCTGTCATTTTTGCCTGCTATTTCCTATCATTTTCTGTCTGCTGTCTTCCTATCACTTTCTGCTGCTATCTTCCTATCATTTTCTGTCTGCTATCTTCCTATCATTTTCTGCTGCTATCTTCCTATCATTTCTGTCTGCTATCTTCCTATCATTTTCTGCCTGCTATCTTCCTACCATTTTCTGTCTGCTATCTTCCTATCATTTTCTGTCTGCTATCTTCCTATCATTTTCTGTCTGCTATCTTCCTATCATTTTCTGTCTGTTGTCTTCCTATCATTTTCTGTCTGCTATCTTCCTATCATTTTCTGTCTGCTATCTTCCTATCATTTTCTGCCTGCTATCTTCCTATCATTTTCTGTCTGCTGTCTTCCTGTCATTTTCTGCCTGCTATCTTCCTATCATTTTCTGTCTGCTGTCTTCCTGTCATTTTCTGCCTGCTATCTTCCTATCATTTTCTGTCTGCTGTCTTCCTGTCATTTTCTGTCTGCTATCTTCCTGTCATTTTCTGTCTGCTATCTTCCTGTCATTTTCTGTCTGCTATCTTCCTGTCATTTTCTGTCTGCTGTCTTCCTGTCATTTTCTGTCTGCTATCTTCTTTCATTTTCTGTCTGCTTCTTCCTGTCATTTTCTGTCTGCTATCTTCCTATCATTTTCTGTCTGCTATCTTCCTATCATTTTCTGTCTGCTATCTTCCTATCATTTTCTGTCTGCTGTCTTCCTATCATTTTCTGTCTGCCTTCATTTTCTGTCTGCTGTCTTCCTGTCATTTTCTGTCTGCTATCTTCCTATCATTTTCTGTCTGCTGTCTTCCTATCATTTTCTGTCTGCACCTATCATTTTCTGTCTGCTATCTTCCTATCATTTTCTGTCTGCCTATCATTTTCTGTCTGCTATCTTCCTGTCATTTTCTGTCTGCTTCTTCCTATCATTTTCTGCTGCTATCTTCCTATCATTTTCTGTCTGCTATCTTCCTATCTTTTCTGTCTGCCTATCATTTTCTGTCTGCTGTCTTCCTGTCATTTTCTGTCTGCTGTCTTCCTGTCATTTTCTGTCTGCTATCTTCCTGTCATTTTCTGTCTGCTATCTTCCTGTCATTTTCTGTCGCCCTCTTCCTATCATTTTCTGTCTGCTATCTTCCTGTCATTTTCTTCTGCTATCTTCCTATCATTTTCTGTCTGCTGTCTTCCTATCATTTTCTGTCTGCTATCTTCCTATCATTTTCTGTCTGCTGTCTTCTATCATTTCTGTCTGCTGTCTTCCTATCATTTTCTGTCTGCTTCTTCCTTCATTTTCTGTCTGCTTCTTCCTATCATTTTCTGTCTGCTATCTTCCTATCATTTTCTGTCTGCTATCTTCCTATCATTTTCTGTCCTGCTATCTTCCTATCATTTTCTGTCTGCTATCTTCCTATCATTTTCTGTCTGCTATCTTCCTATCATTTTCTGTCTGCTGTCTTCCTTCATTTTCTGCTTTGCTGTCCATTCATCTGTATGTTTCTGTCTTACTCTCTTCCTATCATTTTCTGTCTGCTATCTTCCTATCATTTTCTGTCTGCTATCTTCCTATCATTTTCTGTCTGCTATCTTCCTATCATTTTCTGTCTGCTATCTTCCTATCATTTTCTGCCTGCTATTTCCTATCATTTTCTGTCTGCTGTCTTCCTGTCATTTTCTGCCTTGCTGTCCATTCCTGTCATTTTCTGTCTGCTTCCTTCCTATCATTTTCTGCTTGCTGATCCATTCATCTGTATGTGTTCTGTAAAACCTTATACACTTCCTATCATTTTCTGCCTTGCTGGTACTCATTCTCTGTATTTTTCTGTCAATTGCTATCTTCCTATCATTTTCTGCCTATGCTGGTCCATTCATCTGTTGTGTTCTGTAAACCTTATACACTTCCTATCATTTTCTGCCTTGCTGGTCATTCATCTGTATTTTTCTGTAATCTTTACCTTCCTTCATTTTCTGCCTTGCTGGTCCATTCATCTGTATGTGTTCTGTAAAACCTTATACACTTCCTATCATTTTCTGCCTTGCTGTCCATTCATTGTATGTGTTCTGTAAAACCTTTATCACTTCCTATCATTTTCTGCCTTGCTGGTCCATTCATCTTATGTGTTCTGTAAAACCTTATACATCTTCCTATCATTTTCTGCCTTGCTGGTCCATTCATCTGTAGTGTGTGTTCTGTAAAACCTTAACACTTCCTATCATTTTCTGCCTTGCTGGTCCATTCATCTGTATGTGTTCTGTAAAACCTTATACACTTCCTATCATTTTCTGCCTTGCTGGTCCATTCATCTGTATGTGTTCTGTAAAACCTTATACACTTCCTATCATTTTCTGCTTGCCTGGTCCATTCATCTGTATGTGTTCTGTAAAACCTTATACACTTCCTATCATTTTCTGCCTTGCTGGTCCATTCATCTGTATGTGTTCTGTAAAACCTTATACACTTCCTATCATTTTCTGCCTTGCTGGTCCATTCATCTGTATGTGTTCTGTAAAACCTTATACACTTCCTATCATTTTCTGCCTTGCTGGTCCATTCATCTGTATGTGTTCTGTAAAACCTTATACACTTCCTATCATTTTCTGCCTTGCTGTGTTGTAGCCCTTGTATGGCTCTGTGCAATGTGTTATAGCCCTCTTATGGTTATGTGCACTGTGTTATATAGCCCTCTTATGGTTATGTGCACTGTGTTATATAGCCCTCTTATGACTGTGTGCAGTGTGTTATATAGCCCTCTTATGGTTATGTGCACTGTGTTATATAGCCCTCTTATGGTTATGTGCACTGTGTTATATAGCCCTCTTATGGTTATGTGCACTGTGTTATATAGCCCTCTTATGGTTATGTGCACTGTGTTATATAGCCCTCTTATGGTTATGTGCACTGTGTTATATAGCCCTCTTATGGTTATGTGCACTGTGTTATATAGCCCTTTTATGGTTATGTGCACTGTGTTATATAGCCCTCTTATGGCTCTGTGCAGTGTGTTATATAGCCCTCTTATGGTTATGTGCAGTGTGTTATATAGTCCTCTTATGACTGTGTGCAGTGTGTTGTAGCCCTCTTATGGTTATGTGCAGTGTTATATAGCCCTCTTATGACTGTGTGCAGTGTGTTATATAGCCCTCTTATGGTTATGTGCAGTGTGTTATAGCCCTCTTATGGCTCTGTGCAGTGTGTTATATAGCCCTCTTATGGTTATGTGCACTGTGTTATATAGCCCTCTTATGGCTCTGTGTAGTGTGTTGTATAGCCCTCTTATGGCTCTGTGCAGTGTGTTATATAGCCCTCTTATGACTGTGTGCAGTGTGTTATATAGCCCTCTTATGGCTCTGTGCAGTGTGTTATAGCCCTCTTATGGCTCTGTGCAGTGTGTTATATAGCCCTCTTATGGCTCTGTGCAGTGTGTTATATAGCCCTCTTATGACTGTGTGCAGTGTGTTATATAGCCCTCTTATGACTGTGTGCACTGTGTTGTATAGCCCTCTTATGGCTCTGTGCAATGTGTGTTGCCTCTTATGCTCTGTGCAGTGTGTTATAGCCTCTTATGCTCTGTGTAGTGTGTTATATAGCCCTCTTATGGCTCTGTGCAATGTGTTTATAGCCCTCTTATGGCTCTGTGTAGTGTGTTGTATAGCCCTCTTATGGCTCGTGTATGGTTGTATAGCCCTCTTATGGGTCTGTGCATTGTTATATAGCCCTCTTATGACTTGTGCATGTGTGTTTATAGCCCTCTTATGGCTCTGTGCACTGTGTTATATAGCCCTCTTATGACTTGTGCAGTGTGTTATAAGCCCTCTTATGGCTCTGTGCAGTGTGTTATAGCCCTCTTATGCTCTGTGCAGTGTGTTATAGCCCTCTTATGACTGTGTGCAGTGTGTTATATAGCCCTCTTATGACTGTGTGCAGTGTGTTATATAGCCCTCTTATGCTCTGTGCAGTGTGTTATATAGCCCTCTTATGACTGTGTGCAGTGTGTTATATAGCCCTCTTATGGCTCTGTGCAGTGTGTTATAGCCCTCTTATGGCCGTGCATGTGTGATAGCCTTGGCTCTGTGCAGTGTGTTGTATAAGCCCTCTTATGGCTCTGTGCAGTGTGTTATTAGCCTCTAGGTCTGTGCAGTGTGTTATATAGCCCTCTTATGGCTGTGTGCAGTGTGTTGTATAGCCCTCTTATGGCTCTGTGCAGTGTGTTTATAGCCCTCTTATGACTGTGTGCAGTGTGTTATAAGCCCTCTTATGGCTCTGTGCAGTGTGTTATATAGCCCTCTTATGACTGTGTGCAGTGTGTTATATAGCCCTCTTATGGCTCTGTGCAGTGTGTTATAAGCCCTCTTATGACTGTGTGCAGTGTGTTTATAGCCCTCTTATGGCTCTGTGCAGTGTGTTATATAGCCCTCTTATGGTCTGATGCAGTGTGTTGTATAGCCCTCTTATGGCTCTGTGCAGTGTGTTATATAGCCCTCTTATGGCTGTGTGGCAGTGTGTTATATAGCCCTCTTATGGCTCTGTGCAGTGTGTTATTAGCCCTCTTATGGCTCTGTGCAGTGTGTTATAGCCCTCTTATGGCTCTGTGCAGTGTGTTTATAGCCCTCTTATGGCTCTGTGCAGTGTGTTATATAGCCCTCTTATGGCTCTGTGCAGTGTGTTATAGCCCTCTTATGGCTCTGTGCAGTGTGTTATAGCCCTCTTATGGCTATGTGCATGTGTTATATAGCCCTCTTATGGCTCTGTGCAGTGTGTTATAGCCCTCTTATGGCTCTGTGCAGTGTTAAGTTTATGTGCATTAAGCCTCTTATGGCTCTGTGCAGTGTGTTTAGCTTATAGGCCCATCTTATGCTCTTATGGTGCACTGTGTTATATTAGCCCTCTTATGGCTCTGTGCAGTGTGTTATAGCCCTCTTATGGCTCTGTGCAGTGTGTTATATAGCCCTCTTATGGTCTTGTGCAGTGTGTTATATAGCCCTCTTATGGCTCTGTGCATGTGTTATAGCCCTCCTATGGCTCTGTGCAGTGTGTATATAGCCCTCTTATGGTCTATGTGCACTGTGTTATATAGCCCTCTTATGGCTCTGTGCAGTGTGTTATAGCCCTCTTATGGCTCTGTGCAGTGTGTTATATAGCCCTCTTATGGTCTGTGCAGTGTGTTATAGCCCTCTTATGGCTATGTGCAGTGTGTTAATAGCCCTCTTATGGCTCTGTGCAGTGTGTTATAGCCCTCTTATGGCTCTGTGCAGTGTGTTTATAGCCCTCTTATGGCTCTGTGCACGTGTGTTATAGCCCTCTTATGGCTCTGTGCACTGTGTTATATAGCCCTCTTATGCTGTGTGCAGTGTGTTATAGCCTCTTATGGCTCATGTGCACTGTGTTATATAGCCCTCTTATGGCTCTGTGCATGTGTTTATAGCCCTCTTATGGCTCTGTGCAGTGTGTTATAGCCCTCTTATGGCTCTGTGCAGTGTGTTATATAGCCCTCTTATGGCTCTGTGCAGTGTTTATAGCCCTCTTATGGCTTTGTGCAGTGTGTTATAGCCCTCTTATGGCTCTGTGCAGTGTGTTTATAGCCCTCTTATGACTGTGTGGTAGTGTGTTATAGCCCTCTTATGGCTCTGTGCATGTGTTATATAGCCCTCTTATGGCTCTGTGCAGTGTGTTATATAGCCCTCTTATGGCTCTGTGCAGTGTGTTATATAGCCCTCTTATGGCTCTGTGCAGTGTGTTATATAGCCCTCTTATGCTTGTGCAGTTGTTGTATAGCCCTCTTATGACTGTGTGCAGTGTGTTTATAGCCCTCTTATGGCTCTGTGCAGTGTGTTTATAGCCCTCTTATGGCTCTGTGTGCAGTGTTTATAGCCCTCTTATGGACTTGTGCAGTGTGTTATATAGCCCTCTTATGGCTCTGTGCAGTGTGTTTATAGCCCTCTTATGACTGTGTGCAGGTGTTAATAAGCCCTCTTATGCTCTGTGCAGTGTTTAATAAACCCTCATTATGACTGTGCAGTGGTGTATAAGCCTCTTATGGCTCTGTGGCAGTTGTTATATTAGCCCTTTATGCTCTGTGCATGTGTTATACCCCATATGACTGGTGCAGTGTTTATATAGCCTCTTATGGCTACTATGCAGTGTTATAAGCCCTTTATGACTTGTGCAGTGTGTTATAGCCCTCTTATGCCTGTGGCAGTGTGTTATAGCCCTCTTATGGACTCTGTGCAGTGTGTTTATAGCCTCTTAATGCTCTGTGCAGTGTGTATTGATAGCCTCTTATGGGCTGTGTGCAGTGTGTTATAGCCCTCTTATGGCTTGTGCAGTGTGTTATAGCCCTCTTATGACTCTGTTGGCAATGTGTTATAAATCTATGTGTCTGTACATTGGTTATATAGCCCTCTTATGACTGTGTGCAGTGTGTTATAGCCCTCTTATGGCTCTGTGCAGTGTGTTATAGCCCTCTTATGGCTCTGTGCAGTGTGTTATAATAGCCCTCTATGGCTCTGTGCATGTGTTATATAGCCTTCTCTTATTGGCTCTGGCAGTGTGTTTATATAGCCCTCTTATGGCTCTGTGCACTGTGTTGATAGCCCTCTTATGACTGTGTGCAGTGTGTTGTATAGCCCTCTTATGACTGTGTGCAGTGTGTTGTATAGCCCTCTTATGACTGTGTGCAGTGCACTGGGCTTTAAAAGTTAATGATAGTAATGATAATAACAATAATAGTAATATACCAACACAAAAGATAACACAGAAACATATTCACTAGACTCGGGACAAAAGCAACAGATCAGATATGTGGATTCTGTTGGCTGAGTTGATATTATATCTATACCGCATTTTATCCTGTGACAGTAACAGCACAATGATGATACACATAATACATCATGGACCCTTACATATGCCATGCCAAACGCCTTTCTCTGTTTTCCACACTTGTTGCCCTCCCAGCACAAATGGTCCCCAGACGCCGTTTGTGTTGGGGCTGCTCCAGTACAAACACAAGGGGCACATTCCCATGGGATCTCTCTGACATGTATTTATAGCAAGACAATCCATGCCAGCCTCCTGATATCTGAGATAGGACCCTGAGCGTCAAAACATGTGTGGCTCTTGGCACTCTCAATAACGCATTTCTGCCTCAAAGACAACTCACCCATCATCCCAATGACCTGTCTGGAAACTGTGGAAACAACATGTATTTCTAACCAAATCAAAATGGATTATCAAGGGGCGCGGCCGTCAAGTACGTTCAACAGCTGTCGCAAGATCTGAGGTTCAGTCCTTCCTTATGGTTAGAGGACTAAGTATTCACATATAACCAAGATTGTACCAATAACAGGCTGATACAATACTCACATAAAAAACATAAAGACTAGGTAAAACATAGGCTAGGTAGGGCCTAAGGACCTGGCCAGCTCATGGGTTTATGTGCAGGCTTAAGGCTTGTGCCATGATCACCATACACATGGCACCTGTGACGTTAGTGCGTATGGAATTCGTTCCGTGCGCAGAGACGTCGTCTTGAGAAACTGAAACAGAAAGTATGCAGACTGCGCAGCAACATACCGTCTGCCTAGTACGGGTAAAACTACATGTATACGCGTATCTCAGAAAATTCCGAACGCTTAAAAAAATAAAAGAAATGGACAAAAGTTGATCCGTGGGTTACCGGCAAAATGTCTACTGTAATTGGATTAATATGTATCAGCCTGAGACACACCTGGTCACTGTCCTTGTTTGCTGTGGACTTTGCTCAAGACAGATTCATCGCACTTGGACCATTTCATCATATGCGTTCTACTCACATACGTCATTAATTTTCTAACAAGGTAACAAAACTCCCTGAACATGCGCCAAACCCTATTTCCTGGCAATGTCTTTCAAAAAAAAAAAAAAAAAAAAAAAAAAGGAAAGGGGAGGGGGAGGGGGAGAGGTACAGCGGGACCTATGATCCACTAAGCTGACACCACCAGGATGACCGGAACACAAAGAGGGCCAAGAAACAGACCAGCTTTGATGATGCAAGTTGGGATAGAACTCGAGACTTCAAATCTTGGGACAATAACCCTATCAATACACTCAGCCAGCCCGCTGGTCAGAGCTTTATGCTGATAACGAAAAGATTCTGGTATTACGACCGTCAGACAGACCATAGGTTATTGTTGTATTTGTTGTTGTTGCTGTTGTTGCTGTTGGTGTTGTTGTTGTTTTGATACTGTGCTGCAGTACTACACAATGTCTCTTGCGGAAGTAGCCAATGTACTTCTTAAAATCACAAATACTGTCCTCTGTTTTCTGACGTCTAAATGTCCAATTATGTTTACACTTATTGTAAAACTTGTTGCCTGACAAGCATACAACTGGTCAGACAGGCCCATAGACACAGCCAGTTTTTATGCTCGTTCTTTGTTTTCGGGTTTTTGTTTTGTTTTGTTGTTGTTGTTGTTGTTGTCGTTGTTTTCTCCGTTTTACTAATACTGTTACTACTACAACTACTATTACCACTACTAGCACTACTACTATTACTACTACTACTACTACTACTATTACTACTAATAATAATAAAATACTACTATTACTATTACTACTACTACTAATAAGATAATAAAATGATACTAATATAATTTTTAAAAAAACATAATAATGATAACAATAATAGGGACATTTGTAAACCGCCAGACCTTGATATACACATCAAATCAAAGCGTGACCTCTCATCTATCACAAAAGTAATCACTGGCAGTGACAAAAACTCACTGTACAAAGCACACACAAACCGGGAGGGGGACGATAGGAGGGAAGGAGGACGAAAGAGAGAGGGAGGGAGGGAGGGGCATATAACAGGGGACATCACTGCTGGACAAAAAGCTGTCTTCAAGCCAGACTTGAAGGAAGACAAGAGTACAGAGGGGACATCACTGCTGGACAAAAAGCTGTCTTCAAGCTAGACTTGAAGGAAGACAAGAGTACAGAGGGGACATCACTGCTGGACAAAAAGGTATGTCTTCAAGCCAGACTTGAAGGAAGACAAGAGTATAGAGGGGAAAACACTGCTGGACAAAAAGCTGTCTTCAAGCTAGACATGAAGGAAGACAAGAGTATAGAGGGGACATCACTGCTGGACAAAAAGCTATGTCTTCAAGCCAGACTTGAAGGAAGACAGACAATAGAGGGGAAATCACTGCTGGACAAAAAGCTATGTCTTCAAGCTAGACTTGAAGGAAGACAAGAGTATAGAGGGGAAATCACTGCTGGACAAAAAGCTATGTCTTCAAGCTAGACTTGAAGGAAGACAGATATAGAGGGGAAATCACTGCTGGACAAAAAGCTATGTCTTCAAGCTAGACTTGAAGGAAGACAAGAGTATAGAGGGGAACAACACTGCTGGACAAAAAGCGTATGTCTTCAAGCTAGACTTGAAGGAAGACAGACTATAGAGGGGAAAACACTGCTGGACAAAAAGCTATGTCTTCAAGCTAGACTTGAAGGAAGACAAGAGTATAGAGGGGAAATACACTGCTGGACAAAAAGCTATGTCTTCAAGCTAGACTTGAAGGAAGACAGAATAGAGGGGAATCACTGCTGGACAGAAAGCTATGTCTTCAAGCTAGACTTGAAGGAAGACAGATAATAGAGGGGAAATCACTGCTGGACAGAAAGCTATGTCTTCAAGCTAGACTTGAAGGAAGACAGACATAAGAGGGGAATCACTGCTGGACAGAAAGCTATGTCTTCAAGCTAGACTTGAAGGAGACAGACAATAGAGGGGAATCACTGCTGGACAAAAGCTATGTCTTCAAGCTAGACTTGAAGGAAGAAAAGATATAGAGGGGACATCACTGCTGGACAAAAGCTATGTCTTCAAGCTAGACTTGAAGGAAGACAAGAGTATAGAGGGGAAATCACTGCTGGACAAAAGCTATGTCTTCAAGCTAGACTTGAAGGAAGACAAGAGTATAGAGGGGAATCACTGCTGGACAAAAAGCTATGTCTTCAAGCTAGACTTGAAGGAAGACAAGAGTATAGTGGGGAAATCACTGCTGGACAAAAGCTATGTCTTCAAGCTAGACTTGAAGGAAGACAAGAGTATAGAGGGGACATCACTGCTGGACAAAAAGCTATGTCTTCAAGCCAGACATGAAGGAAGACAAGAGTATAGAGGGGAAATCACTGCTGGACAGAAAGCTATGTCTTCAAGCTAGACTTGAAGGAAGACAAGAGTATAGAGGGGACATCACTGCTGGACAGAAAGCTATGTCTTCAAGCTAGACTTGAAGGAAGACAGACAATAGAGGGGACATCACTGCTGGACAAAAAGCTATGTCTTCAAGCTAGACTTGAAGGAAGACAAGAGTATAGAGGGGACATCACTGCTGGACAGAAAGCTATGTCTTCAAGCTAGACTTGAAGGAAGACAGACAATAGAGGGGACATCACTGCTGGACAAAAAGCTATGTCTTCAAGCTAGACTTGAAGGAAGACAAGAGTATAGAGGGGACATCACTGCTGGACAGAAAGCTATGTCTTCAAGCTAGACTTGAAGGAAGACAGACAATAGAGGGGACATCACTGCTGGACAAAAAGCTATGTCTTCAAGCTAGACTTGAAGGAAGACAAGAGTATAGAGGGGACATCACTGCTGGACAGAAAGCTATGTCTTCAAGCTAGACTTGAAGGAAGACAGACAATAGAGGGGACATCACTGCTGGACAAAAAGCTATGTCTTCAAGCTAGACATGAAGGAAGACACAGTATAGAGGGGAAATCACTGCTGGACAGAAAGCTATGTCTTCAAGCTAGACTTGAAGGAAGACAGACAATAGAGGGGACATCACTGCTGGACAAAAAGCTATGTCTTCAAGCTAGACATGAAGGAAGAGACAGTATAGAGGGGAAATCACTGCTGGACAAAAGCTATGTCTTCAAGCTAGACTTGAAGGAAGACAGACAATTAGAGGGGACATCACTGCTGGACAAAAAGCTATGTCTTCAAGCTAGACTTGAAGGAAGACAAGAGTATAGAGGGGACATCACTGCTGGACAGAAAGCTATGTCTTCAAGCTAGACTTGAAGGAAGACAGACAATAGAGGGGACATCACTGCTGGACAAAAGCTATGTCTTCAAGCTAGACTTGAAGGAAGACAAGAGTATAGAGGGGAAATCACTGCTGGACAGAAAGCTATGTCTTCAAGCTAGACTTGAAGGAAGACAGACAATAGAGGGGACATCACTGCTGGACAAAAAGCTATGTCTTCAAGCTAGACTTGAAGGAAGACAGACTATAGAGGGGGAAATCACTGCTGGACAAAAAGGTATGTCTTCAAGCTAGACTTGAAGGAAGACAGACTATAGAGGGGAAAACACTGCTGGACAAAAAGCTATGTCTTCAAGCTAGACTTGAAGGAAGACAAGAGTATAGAGGGGACATCACTGCTGGACAAAAAGCTATGTCTTCAAGCTAGACTTGAAGGAAGACAGAGTACAGAGGGGGACATCACTGCTGGACAGAAAGCTATGTCTTCAAGCTAGACTTGAAGGAAGACACTGTATGTGACTGTCAAACAGACAGGGAAAGATCGTTCCAGTTGTACGGACCAGACACAGAAACAAAGCAACGACCGACTGTGGTACATCTCTCTGTCGAGGAATTTGTAAGCAAGTGGTATCAGAAGCAGAACGGAGAGGTCGGGCAGGGGCGTATATTCGGAGGAGGTCACAAAGATAAATAAGTGCAGTATCACTGATAACTACTACAACTACTACTACAACTACTACTAGTACTACAACAACATATATATACTATGCAGCAAAATTACTGATTTTGATCTCCACACCCGTTGCCGTCACTGCACAAGTCATCCCCTGGCCTGTTCTGTGTTGGGTGTGACTGTTCATGTACACAGACAAGGGGCACATTCTCCTGCTGTCTGTATGACTGTTTATACAAGACAATCCATGTCAGGCACGGACGCATGGACATACACGCACGCCCATACATGTGCAGGTCCGCACATACACACATACACTCGCGTCTGCACGCGCGCGCACACACTCATACGCACACACACCACACACACACACACACACACACACACGCACCCACACCACACCACACCACACACACACACACACACACACAACACACACACACACACACACACACGCGCACACACACACACACAACACACACACACACACCACACACACACACAACACACACACACAACACCCAACACACACACACATACACACACACAACACACACACACACACACACACAACACATCACACACAACACACACACACACACACACACAACACCCAACACACACACACACACACAACACACACACACACACACACACAACACAGAGAGAGAGAGAGAGAGAGAGAGAGAGAGAGAGAGAGAGAGAGAGAGAGAGAGAGAGAGAGAGAAACCCATCGCTTCACAGCCGTCAGACACAGAGAACAAGTAGTGTGCTAAGACAACAAACAGACACAGAACCCCCGAGGTGCACGAGCACAAGGACCCGGTGTGATTCATCAAAACCTAATCATTCCGGCTTGTCACCACCACAACACCCACAACCCACATCCCACCACCGCGGCGACGGCGACGGCAACGGCGACGGCGACTGGGCGGTCACGCCGACTTGACGCGGTAAAAAAAGAAGTACGCGGTGGGGGGTTCGCGTGTAAAGGGGTGAGTTTAAATCCCTGGAATGAAAGGAACAAAACGGTCACACGAAACCCATCCCGGGTCCATCTGGCAACATGTGAGAAGCCAGGATCCTAATCAATTGGGTCAGGACGAGTCCCCTGAGGTCGGGCCTCTGCCCCTTTTGATCCGTTGGCCTGCTGGAACTAATCGCCCAAATTGACAATATCACTCACAAAGACTTGAACTCCAGCTACCCAACCGTGAACATCGACATTTTACACATGAGTGTGCGCGGTACCCTCAGTCAACTTGAGACTAACAATGGACACCATCGCTCTCTCTCTCTCTCTCCCTCTCTCTCCCGTCCCCCCTCTCTGTCTCTCCTCTCTCCCTTTTTCTCCCACCCCTCTCTGGGCGCAGATGGCAAGATAACTCAACTGCTGGAGCATTGATTTTTTTCCCCTTTTTAACTTAATTTGTACAAGACACGTCTTTGGAGAAGTCATAAATGTATCCGTTCTGAACCAACTTGTGGCGAACAACGAACACCCCCTCATTCCCCCTCCCCTCACTCTTTCCATCCCCTCTTTCTTTCTTCTTCTTCTCTCCCACTGGGCGCAGATGTCTTGGCAAGATTTATCGACTTTCTTTGAGGACTGATTTTTTTTACACTAAATTTGTACAAGAAGACGTGTCTTTAGAGATGTGCGAATCCCAGGCCGGCTGGCTCTTTTGACGGGGCTGTGGACCCAAGTCTGGAGTCACGAGATGACTGATTCCAGGCAGCAACGCACACCCATTCTGTTTGCTGCCCATGTTAACACTACAATCATTCTGCAGGTGCAGGTGTTTCATACTCCTCCACCCCTCACCCCCTTCCCCATTTCAAGACATTCTACAGCACGGTGTTTTTGCTCAAGCTCAAGGAGGCTGTCAGATAGTTACTAGCAAAGTTGGGTAAAGCGCAAAAGGAACTGTCCAAATCCTATGAATCCCTTTTGAGCAAAGTCCGAACTTAGGTTTGGGTTAAATGCTATTGTCACTTAGTTTGGGTCAGTTTGGGTTAAATGCTATTGTCACTTAGTTTGGGTCAGTTTGGGTTAAATGCTATTGTCACTTAGTTTGGGTCAGTTTGGGTTAAATGTTATTGTCAGTTTGGGTCAGTTTTGGTTAAATGTTATTGTCACTTAGTTTGGGTCAGTTTTGGTTAAATGTTATTGTCACTTAGTTTGGGTCAGTTTTGGTTAAATGTTATTGTCACTTTTTTTTTTATTCAATTTTTTTTTTATTCAAGTTTAGGGAAAAAAATTCATACAATATAAACATAAACTTCATTTTTGTAGAACACACACTTAAATGGATATTATATATGACAATCCAAATATACAAAATGTGTGTACACTCATTTATGATCAAAAACACATACACACATACACGCATGAGCGCATCTGAGCACGCATGCGCGCACACACACACACACACACACACACGCACACACACACACACACACACACACACGTGTATACAGATTGCATAAAGACATACAATCATCTGTACACTTAATCTCAAGCTGACATTTGAATATTTTGATAAAGACACGAACAATAAAGTAAAGCAAAAAGGCATGAGTGTATCAACCCTGTCTTAAGAAAAGAACCGCACACACTCCTCAGAGAAAATAATTATGATAATAATAGTAATAATTATGTTTATAACAACAGCACAATGAACCCATTGTTTGTTTGCGGTATTATTATATTTATATAACGTCTTATTTATTTATCTAGCTAATACTGCGGTATGTTAAGTCATAGTCTGCAGAATCTGGCTGTGCGCATCAGAAAAAAAAAAAAAAAAAAAAAAAAAAAGTCATCATTAAAAAGTAATAATTGGGCGGTAGTACGTCCAATCCATTTCGTACTTTTGTGCAGTCATTCTCAACTTTTGATTATACAATTCTATATCGTATCTCCGTTTAAGTTTTTTCCTAAAGATGTGCAGATTTGGCATCAGTTTTTCACATTTGCATTGATAAATAAAATATTTTGCGAAAAGCAGAATAAAATCAAAAATTTTATCACTTGTAAAAGTTTTGTCAAATCCCAAAATAATCATTTGTTTTGACAGTTTTAAATTGTTAACATGTGTACAATTTGTCTGTACATACGTTTCAAATTCATTCCAAAATGACTGTACATACTGACAGTCCCAAAGGCAGTGTTGTATACTATCTCTTGCTCGATTGCAAAAATTACACAAATTGCTTTGTACTAAACCCATTTCTTTGAGTACAACGTTAGTAGCCAGTATTCGATGGATGACTCTTATCTGAAACCATTTAAGTTTAATTTCTTTAATGTTCTGTAAGTTTGTAAAGCATCGCGTCCAGTTAATTTCTTCTCCAAATGTTAATTCCCATTTATTGCAACAATTTGGACGCTTATCGTCATTGGTTAAAATCTCATAGAATAGTTTTGTTCCTTTTGTTTGTGAATTAATTGTTTTGAGAAAACATGGAATCAGCTGCGTTTTATTATTAATAATTGGGATATCAATTTTCTTTAAATAGTCTTTAATTGATTTTATGCAACTGAAATAATTTAAGAAATTCACATGTATGTTGTATTTTTCAGTGAATTCTTCATATGAATATAAATGACTAGTATCATCGAGGAGATGTCTGATTTGATAAATACCTTTGTTAATCCAATCAGTATGTTTTATACTATCTGTCACAAATTTGATATTATTATTGAAAAATAAGGGTTCTGAGAGAACATCTTCTGAACTTTTGGGCTGTATTCTGTATCCAAATATTTCATATATTTTGAAAACATCTTTCCAAAAATCGTTCGTATGATGATGTTGTCTTGCATATATACTCGGACCATATTGGTTATTTTGTATCATTTTTGGATACAGATGATAAAAAACATATTTCCACTTGTGCTCTGTTTTATGAAGTCTATTAAGCCATGTTAACTTTAGTCCATTTACAAAGTTGTTGATATTTGTCACATCCAGTCCTCCATCTTTAACATATTTAACTATGGTAGTTCTTTTTATTCTGTCACGTTTCTTGTTCCAGATAAACCTGTAAACCATTTTCTGCAATCGATCAATAATATAGTCAGGTGGGTTAGGCAGCAATAGCCATAGATGAACCAGTTTTGATAAAACTAGTGACTTCAAAACAGCAACTCTGCCCAGGGGAGTTATTAACCGTCTTAGCCATATTGCAAACAAAGCTTTTATTTCTTTAAACTTTTCGTCAAAATTTAATTTTTCACAGCCCTTTAAATCACTGGTAAACCAAATGCCAAGTATTTTGAAACTATCAGGATTCCATACAAATTTGAGGTGTGGCATGAATCTAACGTCACTATTCAACATACTTCCTATCCATACCACAATAGTTTTATCAATATTGATTTTCAACCCTGATTTTTCTCCAAAATCTTCTATAACGATTATGGTTTGTTCGAACGTGTGTCTGTCTCCATTTTGAAAGAGTTCAGTATCATCTGCATATTGTGCTATTTTATGTTCCATTTCTCCAATGGTGATTCCTTTAATGTTTTCATTTTCTCTGATCATCAGTGCTAAAATTTCAGCACTCAGAATGAACAAATAAGGGGATATAGGGTCTCCCTGTCTGCAACCTCGTTTTATTTCAAACCATGCTGATGCATTACCGTTCACTAGAACCGTAGACTTAATGTTATTGTAAAAAACCTCGATCCATTTCTTGATGTCATCAGGAAAGCCATATGCAGACAATACCTTGTGCATAAAATTCCAATCAAGAGAATCAAAAGCTTTTTCAAAGTCGATGCACAATAACAATCCAGGAATTTTGTTTAAATTACAATAGTTTATCAAATCATAGACAAGTCTAGTATTGCTTCCAATGTATCTATTAGCCATAAATCCAGACTGATCTTCATTTATCAATTTTGGTAGTACCCTTTTAATTCTTTCAGAAATGCACGCAGTCGCAATTTTGTAAACAACGTTTAATAAAGATATGGGTCTCCAATTTCTCAAATATTCTCTTGGTTTATCTCCTTTGGGTATACAAATAATAATGCCTTCTTTCTGAGTGGAGGACATTTCTCCTTTATGGAAACCATCATTTAGAGCTCGCACAGTTAACTCTCCTATGCGTTTCTTCCAGAAGACTTTAAAAAACGCTGCTGTAAAACCGTCAGATCCTGGACTTTTATCATTTTTCATTTTACTTAGAACATATGTCGCTTCATCGAGAGATATTTCTCCTTCAAGATCAGTAGCTTCCTCTGCTGACAGTGTTGGTAAGTTGTCAACCATCTCAGTAATGTTACAGTCGTCTGTTTCTCTTTGTTTGTATAATGTTTCATAAAAACGTTTTGTTTCGTTCAAAATATCAAAAGTTTTCCTAATAGTAAATCCATTTCCCCCCACTATTTTTGTCATTTGTTTACTAACATAGTTTCTTTTCTCCATTCCACAGAAATATTTTGTAATCTTTTCCCCTTCACCAACCCATCTAGCTCGGGAGCGTAGTAATACACCTTCCATTTTTTTACTTCTCAATTCAACCAAATGTTATTGTCACTTAGTTTGGGTCAGTTTTGGTTAAATGTTATTGTCACTTAGTTTGGGTCAGTTTTCGTTAAATACTATTGTCACTTAGTTTGGGTCAGTTTTGGTTAAATACTATTGTCACTTAGTTTGGGTCAAGTTTTGGTTAAATGCTACTGTCACTCACTTTGGGTCAGTTTTGGTTAAATGCTACTGTCACTCAGTTTGGGTCAGTTTTGGTTAAATGCTACTGTCACTCACTTTGGGTCAGTTTTGGTTAAATGCTACTGTCACTCAGTTTGGGTCAGTTTTGGTTAAATGTTATTGTCACTCAGTTTGGGTCAGTTTTGATTAAATGCTACTGTCACTCAGTTTGGGTCAGTTTTGGTTAAATGCTACTGTCACTCAGTTTGGGTCTGTTTTGGTTAAATGTTATTGTCACTTAATTTGGGTCAGTTTTGATTAAATGTTATTGTCACTTAATTTGGGTCAGTTTTGATTAAATATTACTGTCACTTAAGTACTTAGGTAGGGTCAGTTTTGGTTAAATGCTATTGTGACTCAGTTTGGGTCAGTTTTGGTTAAATACTATTATCACTTAGATTGGGTCAGTTTTGATTAAATGCTACTGTCACTTAGTTTGGGTCAATTTAAGTTAAAGACTTTGCCTCACATGCCATGACGACTGTAGAGATTTGAGAACTGATGTAGTGTTACTTACTTGTCAAAAGATGCACAATGCAGCTAAAAGAGCAGAAAAATGGAGTTAACAGATGTGTCCTGACCAGCCTGGTTTAGAAGTACAAATTTCTGTGATCAAAGCTTTTGACATGTTCAAAACAACACAAGATATATGTTTCTATCGAGAAAAAAACTTTTGGCATTTTGACAACAAGACATAGTGCATGTTTCTATCAAAACCCTTATGGCATTTTGACAACAAGACACAGTGCATGTTTCTATCAAAACCCTTATGGCATTTTGACAACAAGACATAGTGCATGTTTCTATCAAAACACTTATGACATTTTGACAACAAGACATAGTGCATGTTTCTATCAAAACACTTATGGTATTTTGACAACAAGACATAGTGCATATTTCTATCAAAACACTTATGACATTTTGACAAGACACAGTGCATGTTTCTATCAAAACCCTTATGACATTTTGACAACAAGACATAATGCATGTTTCTATCAAAACCCTTATGGTATTTTGACAACAAGACATAGTGCATGTTTCTATCAAAACCCTTATGGCATTTTGACAAGAAGACACAGTGCATGTTTCTATCAAAACCCTTATGGTATTTTGACAAGACATAGTGCATGTTTCTATCAAAACCCTTATGGCATTTTGACAACAAGACATAGTGCATGTTTCTATCAAAACCCTTATGACATTTTGACAACAAGACATAGTGCATGTTTCTATCAAAACCCTTATGACATTTTGACAACAAGACATAGTGCATGTTTCTATCAAAACCCTTATGGCATTTTGACAACAAGATACAGTGCATGTTTCTATCAAAACCCTTATGGCATTTTGACAACAAGACATAGTGCATGTTTCTATCAAAACCCTTATGACATTTTGACAACAAGACATAGTGCATGTTTCTAACAAAACCCTTATGCCATTTTGACAACAAAACACAGTGCATGTTTCTATCAAAACACTTATGACATTTTGATAACAAAACAAAGTGCATATTTCTATCAAAACCCTTATGGCATTTTGACAACAAAACACAGTGCATATTTCTATCAAAACCCTTATGGCATTTTGACAACAAAACACAGTGCATGTTTCTATCAAAACCCTTATGGCATTTTGACAAGAAGACATAGTGCATATTTCTATCAAAACCCTTATGGCATTTTGACAACAAAACACAGTGCATGTTTCTATCAAAACCCTTTCGGCATTTTCAAAACAACACAAGATATCATTTCTATCAAAAACCTGTTGGCATTTTCAGACACAGGATAAATGTCTGTGCCAGCCCTTGAACAAAACCAGGCTGCCAACGGCTCCTCCACCAAAGCACAGATTTTCTGAAAGCAAATCGTTCGCAGTTTTTTAAACTCCCAAACCAATGATTACTTTCTGATTTTCCCATCTTCAAGATCGTAATAACTTACATTAGGATAATCACTGCTCCAAAATGGTAGAAAGTTCTGGACGAGACACGAGACAAACAAACTGTCTTCCCCTCTTGTAAACTCAAACGTAAGACTTTGTAAAGATAACAAATGACACTGTCTTGGCGATGAAATCACAGAAAAGTTTTTGATTAGGCCTAGATCTATTCGCAGCAGTAACCTTTGTAGCAGATCTAGAATTTTAATCTAGAATGAGATTAATAAACAAAACAACAACAAAAAAGCTCGACTGCTTTTACACATTTCACTATATATCATCAGAAAACAGTCAAAAGCGGGTTATGTTCAGAATTCTGACAAAATGTTGAAGAAAGACAAACAGAAAAGAAAGCTCATATACTATGAATAAACACACTAATACACGTACATGATGTTTTAACGTTTTAACTTTGCTGTCCTGGCTCATCAGTTTTTACATTTCATTTGTCTACTTTTTACAATCCATTATTCTGGTTTTACAATCCACTATTTTAGTTTTCAATTCCACTATTTTTGTTTTGACAATCAGTTCTGTTACACGTTGGTATGGTTACCACTATCAATGAAAAGTAGAGGGGAATCACATTGCAATATATAATTGTATATAATATGCTCTCTATAATTTTCCATTGCTTTTATTCTTTCTCCCCATTTATAGCCGTGTGCGTGTGTGTGTGTGTGCGCGCGTGCGTGTGTGTGTGTGTGTGTGTACGTGAGTGCGTGTGTGTGCGTGCGTGCGTGCGTGTGTGTGCGTGCGTGCGTGTGTATGTGTCTGTTTCAGCGCTTAGATTTGATTTTATCAAGATTTTGCGCTATATAAATATTGTAATTATTATTATTATTATAAAAGTATCATTCCTTCTTCACCAGCTCAGTATCGCCTTCACTGCTTCAACCTCTCCCTTCGATAAGCCTGTGTTGCCAAAAAGATTGTCTTCTTGCAAGAGCAACAGCATCTTCGCCATTGTCTATACTCGTATCAACCTTGCAGTTTGGGGATTTCTACCCACAGCCCTTACGGATGAAAGAGGCCAATCGATCAATCAATCAGTATTACTACAATAAGTACAACAGAATGCAGCAGGCCAATGAATTCATCAGTTTATGACTACAAAAGAATGAAGTTCAAATTTCGTGCACGAGATTAGAAGCCCCACAATTAGCTAAATGTTTTATGAAAATCAGACCTTTAACGTTTACAAACTTCTATTGAAACAAAATGTCATTACTGTGAAGAAGAAGAAGAAGGTTTCTTTCAAAGTCAGTTTATTCAAGAACAGCGTTCCATTTCACGTAAAACTACATGTATATATTATGTAATGGTCTGGAAGCAGACAGGGCAATCTGGACCAAAGTGTAAAAGATTAGTTTGAAGAAATACGTAATCTAAATGACGTATTCATTCTTCGCATTACGTCACCGCAATTTTGATGTACACAGACGGCAGCTAGATTCAGACTTTAAAGGGGAAGGGGAAAAAAAAAAAAGAGAGAGAGAGAGAGAGAAAGAGAGAGAAAGAGATTGGCAAGGATAACGCAGGTATTACGAAAATAACGGCTAGCGTTAAAAAAAAAAATACAGAAGGAATGAAAACAGACTAGAATCACATGAAAAGAGACCAAAATAACTCAACGGCATCAAACTTGGTTAGCTATATATATATATATATATATATATATATATATATATATATATTATATATATATATATATATATATAATATATATATATATATATATATATATAGAAGCGCAACAAAAAAGACACTACAACTTTGAATGCGAAGTTTAATTTGTTCAAGAGTTTTCCATTATCAAACGAGTGAATTTTTTCTATCATAAACAGGAATGTCTTCTTTTATCGATTTTAAATTGTATTTGATTGATTGTATCTTTTCAAGAATCATGTGACTGTATTTTTTATATTTATTTTATTTGATTGATTGTTTCTTTTCAAGAATCACTGATCATTTGAGATGGAGAAACAGCACAGGCCAATCATTGAGGCAGGCCACGTAATTGTATATGAGATGACACGTCTTCATGAGTCAGCCATCGACAGGTTAACATCATCCATCAACATGCACACACACACACACACACACACACACACACACACACACACACACACACACACACACGCACGCACGCACGCACACACACACACAGACCATCCATCAAGAAGCAAACACACACACACACACACGCACACACCTACACACACACACACGGATATAACCTAAACTCTCTCTCTCTCTCTCTCTCTCTCTCTCTCTCTTGCTCGCTCGCTCGCTTGCTCGCTTTCTCTCCCTCTCTCCCTCTCCATCTCCCCAACTCTCTCTCTCTCTCTCTCTCTCTCTCTCTCTCTCTCTCTCTCTCTCTCTCTCTCTCTCTCTCCCTCTCTCATCCATTTTCGCAAGTGTAAATAGTTCTACACTTAAAATAGATAACTTCCAGTTTACCCACACCCTATATAAATAAAGTTATAAAATCTTTGATTAGCAGGGGTTTTTTATCTTTCTCTCGACACAATGACAAGTTTTTGATACATAAAATCATAAAAGTTTCGTTCAGGCAATTTCTGAGATCGACAAAACTAGATGTTTTGAAAAATTATAATTCTGTTTAGAGTTTCAGCAAAGCAATCAGTGTTCCTCAACGGTTTTAAAGTGTCAATATTATAAGTTAATTATGCTGATCGATAACAAACAATATTATTTAAATTTGTTGTGCCGATGTCATGAATGGGTCACTGGGACACTGCCGATACGTTCAAGCCATCTACCGAAAATCATTTTCCAAGTCATGATTACAAGTGCATTTACTATCTATTACCTATCTACAGATACATTCCACACATCTACCGAATATCATTTTCCAAGAGGTTATCATCACAAGTATATCTACTATCTTTATCTATCTATACATTCCTGCCATCTATTGAATATCATCATCACAAGTGTATCTACTATCTTTATCTATCTATACATTCCTGCCATCTATTGAATATCATCATCACAAGTGTATCTACTATCTATTGTCTATCTATATATTCCTGCCATCTATTGAATATCATCATCACAAGTGTATCTACTATCTATTGTCTATCTATACATTCCTGCCATCTATTGAATATCATCATCACAAGTGTATTTACTATCTATTATCTATCTATACATTCCAGCCATCTATTGAATATCATCATCACATGTGTATCTACTATCTATTGTCTATCTATACATTCCTGCCATCTATTGAATATCATCATCACAAGTGTATCTACTATCTACTATCTATCTATACATTCCTGCCATCTATTGAATATCATCATCACAAGTATATCTACTATCTATTGTCTATCTATACATTCCTGCCATCTATTGAATATCATCATCACAAGTGTATCTACTATCTATTATCTATCTATACATTCCTGCCATCTATTGAATATCATCATCACAAGTGTATAGATCTACTATCTATTGTCTATCTATACATTCCTGCCATCTATTGAATATCATCATCACAAGTGTATCTACTATCTATTGTCTATCTATACATTCCTGCCATCTATTGAATATCATCATCACAAGTGTATAGATCTACTATCTATTGTCTATCTATACATTCCTGCCATCTATTGAATATCATCATCACAAGTGTATCTACTATCTATTGTCTATCTATACATTCCTGCCATCTACCGAATATCATCATCACAAGTGTATCTACTATCTATTGTCTATCTATACATTCCTGCCATCTATTGAATATCATCATCACAAGTGTATCTACTATCTATTATCTATCTATACATTCCTGCCATCTATTGAATATCTCATCACAAGTATATCTACTATCTATTATCTATCTATACATTCCTGCCATCTATTGAATATCATCATCACAAGTATATCTACTATCTTTATCTATCTATACATTCCTGCCATCTATTGAATATCATCATCACAAGTATATCTACTATCTATTATCTATCTTACATTCCTGCCATCTATGAATATCATCATCACAAGTATATCTACTATCTATTATCTATCTATACATTCCTGCCATCTATTGAATATCATCTCACATGTGTATCTACTATCTATTGTCTATCTATACATTCCTGCCATCTATTGAATATCATCATCACAAGTGTATCTACTATCTATTGTCTATCTATACATTCCTGCCATCTATTGAATATCATCATCACAAGTATATCTACTATCTATTGTCTATCTATACATTCCTGCCATCTATTGAATATCATCATCACAAGTATAATATATCTACTATCTATTGTCTATCTATACATTCCTGCCATCTATTGAATATCATCATCACATGTGTATCTACTATCTATTGTCTATCTATACATTCCTGCCATCTATTGAATATCATCATCACAGTGTATCTACTATCTATTGTCTATCTATACATTCCTGCCATCTATTGAATATCATCATCACAAGTATATCTACTATCTATTATCTATCTATACATTCCTGCCATCTATTGAATATCATCATCACAAGTGTATCTACTATCTATTGTCTATCTATACATTCCTGCCATCTATTGAATATCATCATCACATGTGTATCTACTATCTATTGTCTATCTATACATTCCAGCCATCTATTGAATATCATCATCACAAGTGTATCTACTATCTATTGTCTATCTATACATTCCTGCCATCTATTGAATATCATCATCACAAGTGTATCTACTATCTATTATCTATCTATTCATTCCTGCCATCTATTGAATATCATCATCACAAGTGTATCTACTATCTATTATCTATCTATACATTCCTGCCATCTATTGAATATCATCATCACAAGTATATCTACTATCTATTGTCTATCTATACATTCCTGCCATCTATTGAAATATCATCATCACAAGTGATATCTACTATCTATTATCTATTCTATACATTCCTGCCATCTATTGAATATCATCATCACAAGTGTATAATCTATCTATTATCTATCTATACATTCCTGCCATCTATTGAATATCATCATCACAAGTTATATCTACTATCTATTATCTATCTATACATTCCTGCCATCTATTGAATATCATCATCACAAGTATATCTACTATCTATTGTCTATCTATACATTCCTGCCATCTATTGAATATCATCATCAACAAGTTGTAGATCTACTATCTATTGTCTAAACAATATACATTCCTAGCCATCTATTGAATATCATCATACACAAGTGTATCTACTATCTATTGTCTATCTATACATTCCTGCCATCTATTGAATATCATCATCACAAGTGTATCTACTATCTATTGTCTATCTATACATTCCTGCCATCTATTGAATATCATCATCACAAGTGTATCTACTATCTATTTCTATCTATACATTCCTGCCATCTATTGAATATCATCATCACATGTATCTACTAATTATCTATCTATAATTCCCGCCATCTATTGAATCTTCACATTATCTATTTATCTATCTTCATTCCTGCCATCTATTGAATATCATCATCACAAGTGTATCTACTATCTATTATCTATCTATACATTCCTGCCATCTATTGAATATCATCATCACAAGTGTATATCTACTATCTATTATCTATCTATACATTCCTGCCATCTATTGAATATCATCATCACAAGTATATCTACTATCTATTGTCTATCTATACATTCCTGCCATCTATTGAATATCATCATCACAAGTTATGATCTACTATCTATTGTCTATCTATACATTCCTGCCATCTATTGAATATCATCATCACAAGTGTATCTACTATCTATTGTCTATCTATACATTCCTGCCATCTATTGAATATCATCATCACAAGTATATCTACTATCTATTGTCTATCTATACATTCCTGCCATCTATTGAATATCATCATCACAAGTGTATCTACTATCTATTGTCTATCTATACATTCCTGCCATCTATTGAATATCATCATCACAAGTATATCTACTATCTATTGTCTATCTATACATTCCAGCCATCTACCGAATATCATTTGCCACGAGGTTATCATCACAAGTGTATCTACTATCTATTATCTATCTATACCTTGATTCAATGGTTGCAACATTAAAATCAGACTTGTTCGCTGTTCGTCTTGTTTTCATCATTCTGGTGGTGTCAGCTTAGTGATTCATAGGTCACTCTCCACCTCCCCTCCCATTCCAAGACTCTGCCAGCATAACTGGTTTTGCGCAGGCTCAGAGAATCTGCTAGATAATTGCTGGCAGATTCTGATGGAGCGCATATAGATATGCACAATTGCCATGACTATTTCCCCAACAAACTCCAATAATATTTAGATATTTAGCCGAAATTTTGATTTGGTTGCCACCACGAGTACGACCATTATTCATTTCCTTTACCTGGATTTGATGGTCACAATTCTGGTGGTGTCAACTTGGTGTTTCACAGGTTCTCCTCGTCCACCTTCCTCCATTGCCAGCGCATAAGGTTGGGCGCAAGCTCAGGAAGTCTGCTGGATAATTGCTGGAAGAGTTGGGTGGTGCGCATATGGAATTGACCGAGTGCGGTAAACAGCTCTAGAACAAAGTCCAACTAGCAAAATAATATTCAAATATCAGCCGAAGGCTGGCTGTAAGGCTTTCTGCAGACAACGTAGAAACATTATTATCACTCGCTTTCCTTAAAGGCACAGCAGGAGTAGATAAGACAAGAGGTTGTTTGAAAGCCACTTGAATTCAAACCGCTGACTAAGTATAATGGCAGTCTGCTATACATAAATCAAAGATCTGTGAGGTTATTGGAAAGCTACAAGGTTCATAGGTGTCACAGAGCACAATCCCATCCCACAGAAATTATCTGCAGAGACCCAGACTTTGGCCCACAACCAAGACAGCTGGAAGAATCTAGTGAACAGTTCTTTGGTGAAGCGCCCCTCCCAGTGACTCTTCACTAAGTAAATGGAAAGAAAAAGACGACAATATGAAAACCTTGCTTTTAATTTGTTGTAATCGTTTTAACTAAAAACTGTGAATACATGCATGTTATTAAAATATATATCTGAATGGGAGGAAATGATTGCCACAATATAACTACACGTATTCCAACAACAGAAAACAAAGAGAAAAGCAAAACCAACCTGTAAGGCATGCTGTTGCAACCCGACCCCACGCTCTCTCTCTCTCTCTCTCTCTCCCCTCCCCTCACTCTCCCACACAACAACACACACACACCACACACACCACACACACACACACCACACACACAACACACCACTACACACACACACACACACACCACACACACAACACAACACAACACCACACACACACACAACACGCACACACACACACACACACACACCACACACACACACACACACACTACACACACACACACACACACACACACACACAACACACACACACAACACACACACAGACACAACACACACACACACACACACACACACACACACACAACACACACAACACACACACACAACACACACACACACACACACACACACACACACACACACACACACACACACACACACACACACACACACACACACACAAAGGGCAGGGGGAGGTCAGGGGAAGACAGAGAGGCGGCAGTGATAGATAACCTTGCTAGGGAATACTTGAAACAGATGTTGGACAGAACGCATTCCCCCATCCCCCCCCCCCCCCACCCCGCCCCCTACTGTCCAGCTGACTGATGTGGTCTCACCACTACATCATGTAAAGCTACATCAGTTGAAGCATGTAAACCGGTATTGCCCTATGTAAACAACCAACACACAAATTAACACACCTAACAACGGCTCTTCACGTGGTAAGCTTACCTAAAGCCCAAAACGTCATTTAAATTAAACAACAAAACGTCATAACTACATCATGCAAAGCTACATCAGTTGATGCAAACCGGTATGTGAGATGGCTGATAATCTGACGTCGCCAATGACGTCAATTTCAATTGTATTAAGACAAATTTATACAGAGCAGTTGCTGGCATCTTTATTACATGCACGCACGTCACTTAGATTGATTAAGTTTCATAATCTAAATGATTAAGTTTCATAATCTAAACTTGTCAAAGACGATCTCAAAAGATGTGTTTTACACACAGAATGGACAGAGAAACGAGATGACTGACCATACTAATTCATCCCTGTTTAGGACATCGAATATGTTCCGCCACAGAGCGGGGAAAACGTCAAAACACCGGAGGGCTGCACGTGCATTTGTAATTATGTGAGCCGCTGATAATTGTCCTTTATAACATGTGAGATGTTGATAACTGTTCACAGCATCATTACATTAACACTTACAGCACGTGAAGTGCTGGTAATTGTTCAAAAATCATTACATTAACATTTATAACATGTAAAATACTGATAATTGTTCAAAAATCATTACATTAACATTTATAACAGGTAAGATACTGATAACTGTTCAAAAATCATTACATTAACATTTATAACACGTAAGATACTGATAATTGTTCAAAAATCATTACATTAACATTTATAACACGTAAGATACTGATAATTGTTCAAAAATCATTACATTAACATTTATAACATGTAAGATACTGATAATTGTTAAAAAATCATTACATTAACATTTTTATAACATGTAAGATACTGATTATTGCTTAGAACATCATTACATTAATATTCATAGCATGTGTAGTGCTGATCACGGTTTAAAAGATCATTATATTATTATTCATAACATGTAAGGCGCTGATCATTGTTCATCAGATCATTTCATCAATATTTATAACCTTCTACCATGGACTGAATGGCTTGTCACCTGCTGATCAGTGTTAATTTATGGCAAAATCTATGCAAATTTTACTTTGTTTTATTTCATTTTTTCTACCGGTGAAATCAGATGTTCACTTTCTGGGATATTATTTGTCTTTGGAAGACGGCACCCAACTGACCCGCCATTTTGAGTACAACCGAATCATACTTTCAGCATTCACTTTCCTTAGTAACCCAAACCCATTGTGCATAATTGTTAATCACACATGTGTGCTTTGACGGTTTGTTTCAGAAACTGAATGGTATTGTTAGTTGGAAACAGCAAAATATGTATCTAAAGAAACGCCCGTAAACTGTTGGGTAGGCACTTTTAATTCACATTTTAACAAGCTGATTAGAGTTTGTCCAACAGGGAGTCATCCCATTCCAACAGTTCCATATATGCGTTCCGCCCAAATCTACCAGCAATGACCTGGCATACTTCATGAGTCTGTGCAAAACGCTAAGTCGTGAAATGAGGAAGGGGAAGAAGACCTGTGAAATACTGACACCACCACAATGATGGACATATTAAGGCGGGCAGTCAACAGGTCAGTTTTTAATGTTGCTGGCCTGGATTGAACTCGAGACATAAGATGCTGAGTTGACGGCTCTGTGAAAAGAACCAACAAGAATTACAATATTAGGAATTTACTGACAGATACACATCAGAAACAGCCAGCAGAATCGGCCAAGCTAAAACAGCATTCAAGAAGATAAAAAGCCTTCTTACCAACAGGAGCCTGTCAATTAACAGCAAGAAGAGAGTTCTTGAGTATTGTAGAGAACCGATACTGCTGTACGAATGTGAAGCGTGGGCAGTTAACACGCAAAGTCAGAACAAAATTGAGGCAGCTAAAATTTGGTATCAAAAAAGAACGTTGAGATTTCCATGGACAGTAAAGAAAACAAAGGAGACAGTCTTGAAGGAGGCAGACACAAGAAAACCCTAACAAAGAAGATCAGGAAAAGACAAGCAACATTTATAGCACATTGTATGAGGCAAGAGAAACTACAGCACGAAGTCACAATAGGAAACCTGGAGGGAAAAGGAGCACCAGACAGACCCAGGGAGAAGACAACGGATGGATTTGCGGTGTGGATGAAGACAGAAAGGGTGGGAGATGTACTTGCAGCGATAAAAGATTGGTATGGAGGGCCATGATCACCAACACCAGTCAACAGGACACATGATGATGACGACGACTGACAGAACCATGACATCCAAAACAAGTGTGACTGCCTGCTTTCAAACAAACAGGAACCAGAAGAAAAAAAAACGAAAAAAGAGTAAGAACGCGTATTTAATACAACCAGACAAGACAGGCGCAAATTTTCGGCCAACTGGCCTTTGTCAAGCGTGAGGATAAAAAACAAACACCAAATAAAATGTATTTAGTGTTCGTGATCTTATGCTTGACAAAGGCCAGTTGCCCGAAAATTTTCACCTGTCTTGTCTAGTTGTATTAAATACGCGTTCTAATTCTATTTTCATGTTTTTCTGGCTCCTGACAGAAGCACGTTCAGGACGAGTAACAGTAACAGTATCAGTTTAAATCAAAGTCCCCAAACTGGTCACTGACACACCCCCACACCTCCTATTTGGGCTGTTACCGGCAAACACTGTGAGGCCACACGCGATGACTCGTTCTGGTGAGAGGGGCATATTTTTCAAGAAATATCTATAAGAGACACACTGAGAGAGAGTGGAAGGGGGTGGGGGAGACAGAACGACAGCAGACTGAAGAGAAAAAAAAACCCAGCTGGGTTAGGAAGAAGACGGACTCATGAAAAGAGACAGAAAGAAGGGTCAAGGAGAGAGGAAGAGAGAGAGAACGAGACTGACAGGCAGACAGAGACAGAGACACAGAGAGAAAGATAGAGATAGAGAGACAGACAACCCACAGAGACACAGAGAGACATAGAGATAGAGACAGACAACCCACAGAGACACAGAGAGAGATAGAGACAGAGACAGACAACCCACAGAGACACAGAGAGAGATAGAGACAGACAACCCACAGAGACACAGAGAGAGATAGAGATAGAGACAGACAACCCACAGAGACACAGAGAGAGATAGAGATAGAGACAGACAACCCACAGAGACACAGAGAGAGATAGAGATAGAGACAGACAACCACACAGAAAGAAGAGAGATAGAGACAGACAACCCACAGACACAGAGAGAGATAGAGACAGAGACAGAGACACAGAGAGAGATAGAGAGAGAGACAGACAACCCACAGACACAGAGAGAGAGAGAGGACAGACAACCCACAGAGACACAGAGAGAGATAGAGAGAGAGACAGACAACCCACAGAGACACAGAGAGAGATTAGAGATAGAGACAGACAACCCACAGAGACACAGGAGAGAGATAGAGATAGAGACAGACAACCCACAGAGACACAGAGAGAGAGTAGAGATGAGACAGACAACCCACAGAGACACAGAGAGAGAGAGAAGAGAGACAGACAACCCACAGAGACACACACAGAGAGATAGAGACGAGACAGACAACCCACAGAGGCACAGAGAGAGAGAGAAGAGACAGACAACCCACAGAGACACAGAGGGGATAGAGATAGAGACAGATAACCCACAGAGACACAGAGAGAAGATAGAGACAGACAACCCACAGAGACACAGAGAGAGATAGAGACAGAGACAGACAACCACAGAGACACAGAAGAGAATAGAGACAGACAACCCACAGAGACACAGAGAGAGATAGAGACGAGACAGGACAAACCCAAGAGACACACGAGAGTAGAGACGGAGACAGACAACCCACAGAGGCACAGAGAGAGAGAGAGATAGAGACAGACAACCCACAGAGACACAGAGAGAGATAGAGACAGAGACAGACAACCCACAGAGACACAGAGAGAGATAGAGACAGACAACCCACAGAGACACAGAGAGAGATAGAGACAGAGACAGACAACCCACAGAGACACAGAGAGATAGAGATATAGACAGACAACCCACAGAGACACAGAGAGATAGAGTTAGAGACAGACAACCCACAGAAAGAGAGGGGGAGAAAAACAGACTGAGAAAAACAGAAAGACAAAGACAGACAGAGAAAGAGTGACAGACAAAAACACACAGAAAGACAGGCAGACTGACAGATAGACCAGACAGTTGAAACATGAAACTATTTTTACTACTCAAAGACATATAGCGTTAGGTCCAGGAACATTTGTCTTACAACTTCTCCTTGCTAGTCTATAGATGTTTAAGCCAATAAATTTGTTTATATGCCTATGTGGTGAATAGCGACGAGAGACAAAGAGACAGACAGACAGACAGCGAACCAGACAAGCAAAATCAGGCAAACCAGAGAATGACTACCAAGAGGAGAGAGACAGAGACAGAAAATCGGGCAAACCAGAGAATGACTACCAAGAGGAGAGAGACAGAGACAGAAAATCAGGCAAACCAGAGAATGACTACCAAGAGGAGAGAGACAGAGACAGAGAGGGACAGAGTCAAAGAGAAATGGAAGGCAAAGAAACAGCCTCAAAATCAAAAGAAACAGGACGGAAATTAATCTGTCCTTTTAATAAAGCCCAAAGCACTGTGACAGGCGACAGGCACAAGAAAAGCGCAAAGTACAAAGACAGCAGATTATTATTAACATGATCACTGTTAATGTCGACGACGGGAGATGCAACATGAAAGGACTCCCCAGTCATCACAGGGGACAGACGGACAGTAAGACAGACATGCAGAGACAACGACAGGAGGGTGGTTTGAGAGAGAGAGAGAGGGAGGGACAGAGACACAGATAGACACAGAGAGAGAGAGAGAGAGACACACACACACACACACACACACACACACACACACACACACACACACACACACACACACACACACACACGAGACAGAGAGACACACACACAGAGACAGGGACAGAGAAACACAACACAACACAACACACCACACACACACACACACACACACACACACACACACACACAGTGAGAGAGACAAAGAGAGGAGAGAGAGAGCGGGAAAGACAGAGACAGACAGAAAGAGAACGAGACAGACAGACAGACAGAGACAGAGACAGAGAGAGACAGAGACAGAGACAGAGAGTGACAGACAGAGAGAATAAAACGGGAGAAAAAGTAGACAGTGTAGAACAGAGACACGGAACCCAAAAAAACAGTGCTTCATCTAAACTATTATCTTCTGTCAATAAAATCGAACACTATCACAGACTATAAGCCAGAAATCACAAAAATGAAACGACAGCAGATTATTTACGTCAGTAAGGACAGAAAAGTCCATCATCGTGTGCCCGGCCTGCCGCATGGCTTTAGCGATCAAGGCCCTCCATATGAATCTATCTTTTTCGCTGCAAGTACCCTCTATATGAATCTATCTTTTTTCGCTGCAAGTACCCTCTATATGAATCTATCTTTTTTCGCTGCAAGTTCATCTCCTACCCTTTCTGTCCTCAGCCATTCTGTATGCCCGAAAAAGATCGCAGAAAAAAAAAACACGTCATTTGAATGACGTATTTCGTTCACAGCGTCAAAAGCGGCGACATAGTTCTGAGTTTTGACGTACGGGACGGAAGCTACATGGCCACTATAGCATTAGGCAGCATTGCAGCATTCCAAACTGACCGCATCAACTGTAAGGATGATCCGACATTAACGGAACTTAATTATCAGAGGAAAGAGACGGACGACAAGCAACAGAAACCCACAAAGTAAAAAGACTGCAGATGATTAATATAATCACCCGTAATTGCAGAGAAGGAGGCTCCAATATTAGGCGAGGCAGACTGGCAAGAGAAGGGGACGGACAGGCACAGACACAAGTAAAAGAGATGAACCGCGAGTGAGAGATGAAGAGAGAGAGAAAGAGAGGGGGTCGGGGAGAGAGAAAGAGAGAGGGGGACAGAGAGAGAGAGGCAGGCAGGCAAACAGGCAGAGACAAAGAGATGCAGAGGCAGAATGAGAGACAGAGACAGACAGACAAACACACAGTCAGACAGACAGACAGTGAGAGAGAGAGAGAGAGAAAAAAAGGAGAAAGATAGACAGCAGATAGAGACAGACAGAATGACAGACAGAATGACAGACTGAGTGAGAGAGAGAGACACACAACACTGAGAGAGAGAGAGAGAGAGAGAGAGAGAGAGAGAGAATTTCCACCCCTCAGTCCAAGACCTTGCCAGCGCATAGGGTTTTGCGCAGGCTTAGGGAATCTTCCAGATAACTGCTGGCAGATTTAGATCGAGCGCATATGGAATTGTAGGGGTGCTATAAATCCCTCTTGAACAAAGTTCACACTGGTGTAAGCATACTGAAGGAGAGAGCCAAGGTAGATGTTGTGTCTTCTTTGATTATTTTACAGGAAGGAAAGGAGGGGAATAAGGAGAGAGGGAGGAGGAACAGAGTCGGAGACAGAGAGAGTGAGAGAGAGGTGTGTGTTGTGTGTGTGTGTGTGTGAGGAGAGAGGGAGGAGTGAGTGGGAGTGAGAGATGTTTGAGGTGTGGGAGGAGGGTGGAGAGGTAGGAGAGTTGAGAGAGAGGGTGGGCTGAGAGGAGAGACACAGAGAAGAGAGAGAGAGAGAGAGAGACAGAGGACAGACAGAAGAGAGAGCAGACGGGACAGAGGCAGAGCAGAGACAGAGAAGACAGAGCAGGGAGGCAGACAGAGGCAGGTGACAGGAGGGGCGGAGTCAGAGGACAGGGAGGTAGAAGAGTGCGAGGTCGTGAGGAGAGAGAGAACAGAAGAGGAGACAGGCGAAGACAGAAGAGCGAAGGACAGGAGGAAGGAGGACACAGAGGACAGACAGACAGAGCGACAGGGACAGGACACACAGACAACAGAGACAAGCAGCGAACAAAATCAGATCAAACAGAGAGACGAGCGACAGACGAAGGACAGAGGACGAGAGCAGGCAGACAAGACACAGAATCACAGACAGACAGACAAAGAGAGAAACAGAAGAACAGACTAAAGACTGCGATACAAACGAACAAAGTACAGATACAAATCAGAGACGAGAGACAGAGAACGACAGGAGAACAGAGAAGCAGAGACAAGACAAACAGAAGAAGAAGACAAAAGAGACAGACAAGACAACAGAGACAGAACAGACACCGAGACAGACAAAGACAAACAGAGACAGAAAAAAGGACGACAGACAAGACACAGACAGAAAGACCCAGACATCAGACAACAGAGAAAGACAGACAGAACAGAGACAGACAGACAGACAAACAGAGACAGACACAGACAGACAGACAGAGACAGAAGACAGAAGAGACAGACAGACAGACACACAGGACAGACAGCAGACAGACAGAGACAGAAGACACGAAGAACAGAGCAGACAGAGACAAGACAGAAAACAGACAGGAAGACAAGACAGAGACAGAGAGACACAGAGACAGACAGACAGACAGACACAGAGACAAAGACAGACAGAGACAAGACAGAGAGAGACATACAGACAGAAGAAAGCAGGAGAGAAGACAGAAGGAGGAGACAGAAGACAGACAAACAGAAAGGACAGAGAAAGACAGAAAAAGAGACAGACAGAGGACAGATAGAACAAGAGACAGACAGAAAGACACAGCAGACAAAGAAGCAGACACAGAGACAGAGACAGAGCAGAGACAGACAGAGAGGAAGAGACAGAGACAGACAACAAGACAAAGCGAGAAGGACAAGAGAGAGAAGACAACAGCAACAGAGGACGCGAGCAGAGAGAGAAAAGAGACAGAC
Source organism: Monoplex corrugatus (assembly GCA_030674185.1). Taxonomy (NCBI): domain Eukaryota; kingdom Metazoa; phylum Mollusca; class Gastropoda; order Littorinimorpha; family Ranellidae; genus Monoplex; species Monoplex corrugatus. The sequence continues at coordinate 4,068,292 of CM060306.1, read as the reverse complement.
AAAAGACACAAGAGAAAGAACAGAGAGAGAAGAAACAGAACAAAGACACAGAGCGAAAAGAGCAGCAAGAGAGAAAGGACAGACTACAGACAGGAAACAGAAGAGAAGAGAGAGAAAAAACAAACGAGAGAAGAGAAGACAGACAGACAGATACAGAGAGACGAGAAAAAGCAGATAGACAGACAGAGACAGACAGGAGAGGGAGAAAGAGAGAGACGTGACACAGCAGGTAGGACACGGACAGACAGACAGACGGACAGAGATGTCCACAGACTGTATTGATCGGTGTCGTCCTTAAGAGTGAATGACACGCACAAAACAGAGTGAAAGAGATATAGACTGTGCCGTTCTGTGTGTGTGTGTGTGTGTGTGTGTGTGTGTGTGTGTGTGTGTGTGTGTGTGTGTGTGTGTGTGTTGTTGTGTGGTGTGAGTGTGTGGTGTGTGGTGTGGTGTGAGTGTGAGTGTGTGTGTGTGTTGTGTGTGTGTGTGTTGTGGTGTGTAGTGTGTGAGTGGTTGTGTGTGTGAGTGTGTGTGTGTGTGTGGTTTTGTTTGTGTGATGTGTGTGTGTGCTGTTGCTATTTAGTGTGGTGTGTGTGTGTGTGTGTGTGTGTGTGTGTGTGTGTGTGTACGGGGTACCGGGGAGAGACAGAGAGAGAGAGAGAGAGACTGAGACAGAGACAGAGACAGATAGAGACGGAGACAGAGACAGAGAGATGCAGAGACAGAGAGACAGAGACAGTCTGTTTATGTGTCTGTGAGTCTCTATGTGTGTCTGTGTATGGGTGTATGTGTGCGAGTGTGTGAGAGAGGAGTGACAGAGGGAGACAGGGGAAGAGACAGAAAGAGACAGATACACAGACAGGCAGAAACGCAGAGAGAAAAAAACAACAACAGAGAGACAGACAGTCACAAACAGCGACAGGGATAGGAACACACAGACATACACAGAGAAATGGGCATTGTCAGATACAAACACAGAGTCAGATACAAACACAAAGAGAGACAGAGACAGACAAACACAGACAGAGACAGACAAAGACAAACAGAGAGTCAGACAAACAGAGACAGACAAGACAAACAGAGACAGATACAGACAAACACAGAGACAGACAAAGACAAACAGAGACAGATACAGACAAACACAGACAGAGACAGACAAAGACAAACAGAGACAGATACAGACAAACACAGACAGAGACAGAGACAAAGACAAACACAGAGACAGACACAGACAAACAGAGACAGATACAGACAAACACAGAGACAAGACAAGACAAGACAGATACAGACAAACACAGACAGAGACAGAGACAAAGACAAACAGAGACAGATACAGACAAACACAGAGACAGAGACAGAGACAAAACAGACAGAACAGACAAACACAGACAGAGACAGAGACAAAGACAAACAGAGACAGATACAGACAAACACAGACAGAGACAGAGACAAACACAGACAGATACAGACAAACACAGAGAACAGACAAAGACAAACAGAGACAGATACAGACAAACACAGACAGAGACAGAGACAAAGACAAAAGAGACAGATACAGACAAACACAGACAGAGACAGAGACAAAGACAAACAGAGACAGAACAGACAAACAAGACAGAGACAGAAGACAAACACACAGAACAGAACAGAAAAAACAGAGACAGAAGAACAAAGACAGCAACAACACAGACAGATACAGACAAACACAGACAGAAAGACAAAACAGAGACAAAGACAAACAGAGACAGAGACAGAACAAACACAGAGACAGAGACAGAGACAAGACAGAACAGAGACAGACACAAGACAAACAAGACAGATACAACACAGAGACAGAGACAGAGACAAACAGAGACAGATACAGACAAACACAGAGACAGAGACAGACAAAGACAAACAGAGACAGATACAGACAAACACAGACAGAGACAGACAAAGACAAACACAGACAGATCAGACAAACACAGACAGAGACAGACAAAGACAGAGACAGAGACAGACAAACACAGACAGAGCAAAGACAAACACAGATCAGACAAACAGACAGAGACAGAGACAGACAACACAGACAGAGACAGACAAACAGAGACAGAGACAGACAAAGACAAACAGAGACAGATACAGACAGATACAGTCAGAGACAGTCAGAGACAAAAACAGACGGATAGACACACAAGCCTTTGATGCTATATACACACACACAAAAACAGACAGACTTACAGACACACAAACAAACAACAAACAAGCAGACGTGGCGGCGAGAGAAGTAACACGACCTGGACACCCACCTTGACCGTGTGCAGCAGCCAGAAGGCAGGTAAGTAATAATCCACGGGCCAGCATCACCAGTGACCGGCGACGGGGGCCCAAACCGTTAATCCAACGCATGGTCGATCCTGCCGGCAACGGCTCACTAAGCAGCTTGTCCCTCACTCCCCCGTCCCTAAACACATCCCTGGCGCACTCCCAGCTCCAGATGAAAAGCAGCAATATTCCGGGTGAGTAGCATCAAAGGGGAGAAATAAGGAGCCTATTATTAACTCAACTCTGCTAGTCTGGCCTTAGCTCACTGCACTGGAGTCATTATTCAAACCACACAATCGTGAAATATCTTTATTACATACACACGTGTGTTATGCCATGTGTGCTGAGATGGATACTATGTGTGATACGTTCATAAAGACTCCTGCTTTGGGTGCACCGTACACACAAGGTGCAGCGTAAACAACAAGGTGCAGCGTAAACACAAGGTGTTTGAACTGAACAGTCGTTTAACGATGTTTTACGTGCATCATATCCCTTCTTTATGCAGTTCTTTGCTCCTGTCGTTTTTCTTTTTCGCCAAGTTAAAACTGTTATAACAATCCTCAGCATCAAACGGATTCTTCTTGTTCTTTTCAAGTTAAAACTGATAAAATCCACAGCATCCAATGTGAATTTCTTGTTCTTTTCAAGTTAAAACTGATAAAATCCACAGCATCCAGTGTATACCTCTTTTTTTCAAAGTTATCACTGGTAAAAACTCCAACATCCAGAATGTAGGCCTACTTCTTTTTCCAAGTCCAAACTGTGGTAAAGTCGCCAGCCTCAGGTCTGTAGTGAGCAAGTAGACAGGGAATTGGAGAGTTAGCCAAGAGCTATTAGATTATCAAGTTGTCATGCACAGATTGTGGCAATGCTCTCCAGGCAGTCGACACAGCGTGATACCTCCATAATGTCAGCTATTTAGATAATATTGCTTCGCAGCTGAAAAAAAAACAGTGCAACATTAAATTGCGTTTTCTGGAAAACACTACACCATACAAGTTCACTACATAACAAGTAGTTGTAATGAAAAATGTTTTAGAGTAATGATAAAATGACAATATGGTCTGGACATTGCCCAATGGATTTATTTATTCATTTATTTAATGATTGTCGTAGGCTATTACCAAACATTATTTCTAGTTTGTATTTTAGGTTTATAATTGTTATCGATTGTTATTAACATCAGTCCACCCAATATCAGTCCACTCACGATAAACTACCTAATAATCCGTATTGAATCGTACTTTTCCCCCAGAATCTTCAGTTAAACAGACAGCAAAGTAGTCAGTCCCTCTACCCCCCCCCCCTACCACACACACACACACACACACACACACACACACACACACACAGATCAGCATCATGTTATCACCCCCATCAAAAGAATCCGCACCCTGCATAGGAAGATATTTAATGGCTATTTAACGGAAAAAACCCATGAAGCGGGCTGAACACACACTGATTTCGCCTGAAATTTGAAAACAATAAACTCTCACTCGAATGATCTCAAAATCAATCAGTCTATCTGTGGTCCAGTGTTCAAGATGTGAGCTCTACGATGGTACAGACACAGAAACGTTTTATAACAAAACGAAACTTTTGTTTTTGTACTGAACCACTGTTTCCCTCATGGGGTTGCCGGGGGCTCTTTCAGTATAAATACTATCCCCATCTTCTGGAAATTATATGCCAGAAATTTCCTCTTTTCTGTCATTCTTTTTGTTCCTGCCTTGTTCCTCTGCTTTCTGTATCTCTACCAATTGTTTTCTGCTTTTCTGGTCGATTCACCTGCATGTGTTCTATAAAGTTGTACATACTTTCACTTAGGACTGATAATTAAGTACACGTCACCTGTATGTGTTCTATAAAGTGTACATACCTTCACTTAGGACTGATAATTAAGTACACGTCACCTGTATGTGTTCTATAAAGCTGTACATACTTTCACTTAGGACTGATAATTAAGTACACGTCACCTGTATGTGTTCTATAAAGTTGTACATACCTTCACCTAGGACTGATAATTAAGTACACGTCACCTGTATGTGTACTATAAAGCTGTACATACTTCACCTAGGACTGATAATTAAGTACACGTCACCTGTATGTGTTCTATAAAGTTGTACATACTTTCACTTAGGACTGATAATTAAGTACACGTCACCTGTATGTGTTCTATAAAGCTGTACATACTTCACTTAGGACTGATAATTAAGTACACGTCACCTGATGTGTTCTATAAAGTTGTACATACTTTCACTTAGGACTGATAATTAAGTACATGTCACCTGTATGTGTTCTATAAAGTTGTACATCCCTTCACTTAGGACTGATAATTAAGTACACGTCACCTGTATAATGTAGGACTGTAATAAGTACATGTCACATGTAACATGTAGATGATAATAACTACATGTCACTTAGACATGTAGACTGATAATTAAGTACATGTCACCTGTATACATGTAGGACTGATAATTAAATACATGATTAAATGCATTTTTAGCTCTAAGGAAATGTGCTGTACAGAAGCAATTGTAGGCAATGAAGGCCAGTTTATGTTCTAGTGTCCTTATATCTACATTGAGCCTGTGATTTTTTTTTTTTTTTTTTTTTTTCCCAAATCCTCTGATGATAAAATTGGGCCGAAAAAGCAAGCCAACGCATTGATATGTGTATTCATTTCCTTCTTATTTCTTTTAACTAGTTGTTATGTATGTTTTCAGACGGTTACAGCCTTGATGTAGCTCTGTGAAGTCTCCTGGGCTTTTAACAAGAACAAACATGAATGAATATTAACCTTTGACTCCTTTACCCTATCCACTAGCATCCAGCATCGTCATCAGTGATAGCAAAGCAAAATCTTAATCCTTTGACTCCCTCACCCTATCCACCAGCTTCCTGCAGGAAGCTGGTGGATAGGGTGAGGGACTCAAGGGCTAAGTTTTTGCAGCTGGTGGATAGGGTGCAGGAGTCAAAGGGTTAACTGATAAAGCTTGCTCCACCGATTTTTATGTAAATTGTCTCGAGTCAGTACTGAAAGTTGTTATGGGGGTCACAGTGAGTGCGACTAAAACTATCAGTGGTTAGATCTGGCTGAGTCATTGATATTCATAGTAAAACTACACAGGACCCATTCATTATACTCACAAAGTAGACATCAAAACAAAGGTAAAACCTTTTCAACTTTTTCTTTGATTTGCAGACACAAGGCGTCAAGAACAGTACAGTCTTAAAGGCGGCATACACGCCTACCAAAAAGAAAGAAAAAAAAAACTGAACAAAAAGTTACTGACATTATACATTATCTAACTCAGAATTTGATTAACGCAATAACGAAGAAAAAGTCAGAGAGAGAGAGAGAGAGAGAGAGAGAGAGAGAGAGAGAGAGAGAGAGAGAGAGAGAGAGAGAGAGAGAGAGAATAATGCAAGCATCATCTTCGTCCATCTGAGTCTGAAACTAAGAGCAAAGATTCCCTCCCACTCTACAGTGGGGGAAAAACTGATGCGCGAGCACACACACATACACAGAGAGAGAGAGAGAGAGAGAGAGAGAGAGAGAGAGAGAAGAGAGAGAGAGCAGCAGAAGCGAGAGAGAGCAGAGAGAGAGAGAGAGAGACAGAGAGAGAGAGAGAGACGAGGAGAGAGAGAGAGAGAGAGAGAGCGAGAGAGAAAGAGAGCTGATAACAACTCTGGTAAAATCTGATTCTGATTGGTACGTCCACTCGCGTCAATTGCTCCATCAATTTTCCTGCACTTTCTGCTCACATCAGTTTCTGCTCTTATATCAATTTTTTCACCTGGCTTGTCGACTGCTTGACCTAACTCAAATCACAGGTTTTCTTGTATCACGACTGTCAAAAGTCCTATCATCTTTACCATGTCGGCATCCACCACGGATACAAATATATAAGTACACTGGCAGAGAATAGAAAGAAAGAAAAAAAAACTGATATTGAAAGGCAGACGGCTGTTCACTTTTTCTCAGGGCTGCTTGTTAATTTCACTAAAAGTAAAATCCATTTCTATCACAAAGCTGCTGTCTGGAAAATTCATCCAGTCTAACTGCTTCACAACCCACTGAACAATTTTATACACCATG
>CM060306.1:4054383-4056883 GCA_030674185.1 Monoplex corrugatus | reverse complement strand
CAGACGACAAACCCCGGTACATAGCCACACAAAAGTACACCAACCAGATCCAGCCCAGTCTGCCGACCACCAGAGAGTGGAAGACCCCTCCCTCGAACCACTCTGGTCTTCATCTCTCTTACGGGCAGCCCACCTGGTCATGAGCTCGCATAGCTGTCAGCACCTTTCCCCTTACTATAGTCTCGACACTTACAGTCGGAAGCTCCCAACGTTGTCTTACTTCAACCACAGGGGTTGTTTGAACGGCCGCGAAAGTACCTTGTCCTGATAGATCTAAGTATTTGCCACAAAATTGAAATGAAGCTAGTTGAATGACAGGATAATGCTTTTTTGTTTGTTTTAGCTCTGTATGTTTGTGTGCCCCATGGCCTAGAGAAAGCCCCATGGCTCAGAGAATGCCCCATGGCTTAGAGAATGCCCCATGGCTTAGAGAATGCCCCATGGCTCAGAGAATGCCCCATGGCTCAGAGAATGCCCCATGGCTTAGAGAATGCCCCATGGCTTAGAGAATGCCCCATGGCTTAGAGAATGCCCCATGGCTTAGAGAATGCCCCATGGCTCAGAGAATGCCCCATGGCTTAGAGAATGCCCCATGGCTCAGAGAATGCCCCATGGCTTAGAGAATGCCCCATGGCTTAGAGAATGCCCCATGGCTTAGAGAATGCCCCATGGCTTAGAGAATGCCCCATGGCTTAGAGAATGCCCCATGGCTTAGAGAATGCCCCATGGCTCAGAGAATGCCCCATGGCTTAGAGAATGCCCCATGGCTTAGAGAATGCCCCATGGCTCAGAGAATGCCCCATGGCTCAGAGAATGCCCCATGGCTCAGAGAATGCCCCATGGCTCAGAGAATGCCCCATGGCTCAGAGAATGCCCCATGGCTCAGAGAATGCCCCATGGCTTAGGGAATGCCCCATGGCTTAGAGAATGCCCCATGGCTTAGAGAATGCCCCATGGCTTAGAGAATGCCCCATGGCTCAGAGAATGCCCCATGGCTTAGAGAATGCCCCATGGCTCAGAGAATGCCCCATGGCTCAGAGAATGCCCCATGGCTCAGAGAATGCCCCATGGCTCAGAGAATGCCCCATGGCTCAGAGAATGCCCCATGGCTTAGAGAATGCCCCATGGCTTAGAGAATGCCCCATGGCTCAGAGAATGCCCCATGGCTCAGAGAATGCCCCATGGCTCAGAGAATGCCCATGGCTCAGAGAATGCCCCATGGCTCAGAGAATGCCCCATGGCTTAGAGAATGCCCCATGGCTTAGAGAATGCCCCATGGCTCAGAGAATGCCCCATGGCTTAGAGAATGCCCCATGGCTCAGAGAATGCCCCATGGCTCAGAGAATGCCCCATGGCTTAGAGAATGCCCCATGGCTTAGAGAATGCCCCATGGCTTAGAGAAAGATCATATCACAGTGTGACAGAGCTAGTTGTCTGTCTCCCTATCCATGTCTATGATCATATCACAGTGTGACAGAGCTAGTTGTTTGTCTACCTATCCATGTCTATGGTTATATCACAGTGTGACAGAGCTAGTTGTTTGTCTACCTATCCATGTCTATGATCATATCACAAAGTGTGACAGAGCTAGTTGCCTGTCTCCCTATCCATGTCTATGGTTATATCACAGTGTGACAGAGCTAGTTGTCTGTCTCCCTATCCATGTCTATGATCATATCACAGAGTGTGACGGAGTTAATTGTGTCTTCCAATCCATGCCTATTAACATATGTAATCTCCGGCACACTTGTCAAGTGGGTAAACGTTAAACTCCCAATCTGGAGAGCTTGAGTTTGATCCACCTAATGGAGATTATTCCCGTCTGCCAGGTCAACATGTGGGCAGACATGCCAGAGCCCAACCCCTTTGTGTGTATACACAATATGCAGAATATCAAAATAATATGCACGCCAGGTTTCCTGAATGACTTGGACGCATAAGTTCCGCTGGCCTTACGGATTGATCATCTGGCGGCCAACCCTTCATGTGATGGGATGACGAGTGTTGGCACCAACAGTTGTGCCGTCTGGCCTGGCACAGAATCCCCCACCTGTCACTGCAAATCTCAGCCGTCAGGCTTGACAGGCAAACCCATGCCCAGTGGCCGTCACGTCACGTCACGTCACATCACGTCACGTCACGTCACGTCACGTCAGATCTATAAACAGCCCTGACGTCACTGTTTACACTGCCGATCAAGACCAGCGTTGCAATTAAACCAGTGGCTGTGGTGCAACGGTTAGCTCAACGGACTGACGACTGGAAGGTTGTGGGTTCGATTCTGTTAGTTCTGTCAACATCATGGCGGGATTATTTGGTCCCAACCGGTTCTCACCTCTAGCTGAACGTCCTGTTTGCTGGTTGGAAGGGTAGAACCACACAGTCCATGTCTTATCCATTTCACGAATGCATCATTGAGGGTGTTGCTCACATTTTCTCACCAACAACTGCAGGTGTCTGTATCTCTTGGACCCCCAAACCAACCGCATGACTGAAAAGA
>CM060306.1:4041883-4044383 GCA_030674185.1 Monoplex corrugatus | reverse complement strand
AGTCAACAGAATGATTGGAGCATTAAGATGGACAGTCAACAGAATGATTGGAGCATTAAGATGGACAGTCAACAGAATGATTGGAGCATTAAGATGGACTGTCAACAGAATGATTGGAGCATTAAGATGGACAGTCAACAGAATGATTGGAGCATGAAGATGGACAGTCAACAGAATGATTGGAGCATTAATATGGACAGTCAACAGAATGATTGGAGCATTGAGACTGACAGTCAACAGAGTGATTGGAGCATGAAGATGGACAGTCAACAGAATGATTGGAGCATTAAGATGGACAACCAACAGAGTGATTGGAGCATTAAGATGGACAGTCAACAGAATGATTGGAGCATAAAGATGGACAGTCAACAGAGTGATTGGAGTATTAAGATGGACAGTCAACAGAATGATTGGAGCATTAAGATGGACAATCAACAGAATGATTGCAGCATTAAGATGGACAGTCAACAGAATGATTGGAGCATTAAGATGGACAGTCAATAGAATGATTGCAGCATTAAGATGGACAGTCAACAGAATGATTGGAGCATTAAGATGGGCAGTCAACAGAATGATTGGAGCATTAAGATGGGCAGTCAACAGAATGATTGGAGCATTAAGGTGGACAGTCAACAGAATGATTGGAGCAATAAGATGGACAGTCAGCAGAATGATTGGAGCATTAAGATGGACAGTCAACAGAATGATTGCAGCATTAAGATGGACAGTCAACAGAATGATTGGAGCATTAAGGTGGGCAGTCAACAGAATGATTGGAGCATTAAGATGGACAGTCAACAGAATGATTGGAGCATTGAGACTGACAGTCAACAGAATGATTGGAGCATTAAGGTGGGCAGTCAACAGAATGATTGGAGCATTGAGACTGACAGTCAACAGAATGATTGGAGCATTAAGGTGGGCAGTCAACAGAATGATTGGAGCATTAAGATGGACAGTCAACATAATGATTGGAGCATTAAGATGGACAGTCAACAGAATGATTGGAGCATTAAGATGGACAGTCAACAGAGTGATTGGAGCATTAAGATGGACAGTCAACAGAGTGATTGGAGCATTAAGATGGACAGTCAATAGAATGATTGGAGCATTAAGATGGACAGTCAACAGAATGATTGGAGCATTAAGATGGACAGTCAACAGAATGATTGGAGCATTAAGATGGACAGTCAACAGAATGATTGGAGCATTTAGATGGACAGTCAACAGAATGATTGGAGCATTAAGGTGGGCAGTCAAAAGAATGATTGGAGCATTAAGGTGGGCAGTCAACAGAATGATTGGAGCATTAAGATGGACAGTCAACAGAATGATTGCAGCATTAAGATGGACAGTCAACAGAATGATTGGAGCATTAAGATGGACAGTCAACAGAATGATTGCAGCATTAAGATGGGCAGTCAACAGAATGATTGGAGCATTAAGATGGACAGTGATCAGGCCTGTTTTTATGCTGTAGGCTGGGATTGAACTCGAGACGTCAGATTTTGAGTCCACGGGTCTATAACAAGAGCCATCCAGCCCACTGTGACATACTGTGGTCCGCTCAAGGACTGAACTCACGACCCTTGTGCTGTGAGCATGAATGTTTATCCACTAACGGTCAATTAAGTGAGTGTGAGAGTGCAGAACTGCTGACAGCCACCTGTAAGTCAGGGAGAGCCAACACTCACAGGACACCGTCTACACCACTAAGTTGATTAACCCTTTGACTCCCGCACCCTGTCCATCAGCTGAAAAAACTTAACCCTTTGATTCGCTCACTCTGTCCATCAGCTTTGGGTGAGGGAATCAAAGGGTTAAGTTTGTTGCTTGGCTAGAATTGTTGACAATACAGGATGCTGATGGACAGGGTGCGGAAGTCAAAGCGTTAATTAAACAACTCACCAGATCAAGTCAAGTCAAGTCAAGTAAGTCAAGTCAAGTGAAGTAGGCCAAGCCAGGCCAACCAAGCCAAGCCAAGCCAAGCAAAGTCAAGTCAAGTAGGCCAAACCAACCAAGCCAAGCCAAGCCAAGCCAAAAGCAACAACCAAGGACAAACCAAGACCCAAGCCAAGCCAAGCCAACGTCCAAGCCAAGCCAAGTCAAGTCACAACCAAGCCAGTCAAGCACATGCCAAGCCAGAAGCCAAGTCACAGTCACATGTCAAGTCAAATCAAGCCAAGTCAAGCAAGTCAAGTCACAACCAAGTCTCAAGCAAGTCAAGTCACAAGCCAACAAGCCAAGCCAAGCCAAGTCAAGTCAACAAGAAGCCAAGCCAAGCCAAGCCAGCACCAAGCCAAGCAAGTCAAGCAAGTCCAAGCCAAGCCAAGCCAAGTCAAGTCACAAGCCAAGTCAAGTCAAGTCCAAGTCACCAAGCCAAGCCAAGCCAAGCCAAGCCAAGCCAAGCCAAGCCAAGTCAAGTCAAGTCAAGTCACAAGCCAAGCCAAGCCAAGTCAAGTCACAAGCCAAGTCAAGTCAAGCCAAGCCAAGCCAAGCA
>CM060306.1:4024383-4039383 GCA_030674185.1 Monoplex corrugatus | reverse complement strand
CAAACTGGCCTACTGGCTGCCCATTTGAATGTTCCAATCATTTTGGTGGTACCAGTGGTCTCTAATCCGTTCTATCCCCCTCCCCCGTCCCCACTTTCTGTCCATTTCAAGACCTTGTCAGCGATATGGTTTTGAACAGACTCAAAGAAACTGCCATGTAATTACTGGCAGATTTGGGTCGAACGCATATGGAACTGTCCGAGTGCAATGAACCCATGTTGAACAAACACCAACTCCCTTCAGGACCAGTGTTTTGTTTGAAGTGTCAGTTTCTCGATTTCCTGCCAATGTCTCTGGTTCTGGAATGTCCGGCAAAACAGTGTCAAGCCCACAACAAGGGAAGACAACTCTAGACATGCAGGTCAGTGTTAAGGAAGGCCTCTGGTTTTACTCTGTGGTTTCTGCTTTAACTGTTTCACTCCTTAACTGTATCCACCGTCTTCCTGTCATATTAACCCTTTCACTCTCAACAGCCAATACAGCCAAGTGGTTAACGCAACAGACTACTGATCAAAAGTGCATGGGTTCGAACCCCATCAAAACAAAACAAACAAAAAGAAAGAAAGAAAGAAAAGAAAGAAAGAAAGAAAGAAAGAAAAAAGAAAAAGAAAGAAAGAAAGAAAGAAAGAAAAAAAACAAAAAAAACCCATTGTAGAAATTGTCAGCCCAGACCAGATCTTTGTTAATACTGAGCGTGCTAAGGATCCGTTGAGATGACCGTGGCCTCACAATCGAATCTCATCCATTTTACGGAAATGTCATTGTCGGTGTTTCTTTAATGTCCTCTACATGTACTTTGACTTTTTTCAGTAACTCCAAATCTTTAAAAGAGTCCTTTTGTATGTTTTTAGGAGCACATCACATTTGGTGTCCTGAGCGTGTGTACACACACCATGTTGGTCCAGGCAGCGGCAGGTCTACACACAAACATATGTTGGTCTGTGAGATGGGAAAGAGTGGTCAGTGTTGATGGAAGCCATAGCATGTGTCCCTGCTTCCCTGCTGTCTTGTGGGAGTGTCAGTGAGATAACTGTCCACAGGAGGTATCAGTGTTTACAGTACACTGTGTTGGGTTTGTCTGTCTATGTGGATAACACTAAAGGAAAACATCAAAACACCCTGCCATAGAGTTAGGGAGGGGATGGGTGGGCAGAGGGATGGGGGAGCAGAGGGATAGTGGATGAGCAGAGGGATAGTGGACAGAGGCATGGTGAGCAGAGGGATGGTGAGCAGAGGGATGGTGGACAGAGGCATGGTGAGCAGAAGGGATAGCGAGCATAGGGATGGTGGACAGAGGATGGTGGACAGAGGGATGGTGGACATAGGGATGGTGGACAGAGGGATGATGGACATAGGATGATGGACAGAGGGATAGTGACATAGGGATGATGGACAGAGGGATGGTGGACATAGGGATGGTGGACAGAGGGATGATGGACATAGGGATGATGGACAGAGGGATAGTGGACATAGGGATGGTGGACAGAGGGATGGTGGACATAGGGATGATGGACATAGGGATGATGGACATAGGGATGATGGACAGAGGGATGATGGACAGAGGGATGATGGACAGAGGGATGGTGGACATAGGGATGATGGACATAGGGATGATGGACAGAGGGATGGTGGACAAGGGATGGTGGACAGAGGGATGGTGGACATAGGGATGATGGACAGAGGGATGATGGACATAGGGATGATGGACAGAGGGATGGTGGACATAGGGATGATGGACATAGGGATGATGGACAGAGGGATGGTGGACATAGGGATGGTGGACAGAGGGATGGTGGACATAGGGATGATGGACATAGGGATGGTGGACAGAGGGATGATGGACATAGGGATGGTGGACATAGGGATGATGGACAGAGGGATGGTGGACAGAGGGATGGTGGACAGAGGGATGGTGGACAGAGGGATGGTGGACAGAGAGATGGTGGACAGAGAGATGGTGGACAGAGGGATGGTGGACAGAGGGATAGTGGACAGAGGGATGGTGGACAGAGGGATGGTGGACAGAGAGATGGTGGACAGAGGGATGGTGGACAGAGGGATGGTGGACATAGGGATGGTGGACAGAGAGATGGTGGACAGAGGGACAGTGGACAGAGGGATGGTGGACATAGGGATGGTGGACAGAGAGATGGTGGACAGAGGGATGTGGACAGAGGGATGGTGGACATAGGGATGGTGGACAGAGGGACAGTGGACAGAGGGATGATGGACATAGGGATGGTGGACAGAGGGATGGTGGACAGAGGGATGGTGGACAGAGGGATAGTGGACAGAGAGATGGTGGACAGAGGGACAGTGGACAGAGGGATGATGGACAAGGGATGGTGGACAGAGAGATGGTGGACAGAGGGATGGTGGACAGAGGGATGGTGGACATAGGGATGGTGGACAGAGGGATGATGGACATAGGGATGGTGGACAGAGGGATGGTGGACAGAGGGATGGTGGACAGAGGGATAGTGGACAGAGGGATGATGGACATAGGGATGGTGGACAGAGAGATGGTGGACAGAGGGATGGTGGACAGAGGGATGGTGGACAGAGGATAGTGGACAGAGGGAGTGGACATAGGGATGGTGGACAGAGGGATAGTGGACAGAGGGATAGTGGACAGAGGGATAGTGGACAGAGGGATGATGGACATAGGGATGGTGGACAGAGGATGGTGGACAGAGGGATGGTGGACAGAGGGATGGTGGACAGAGGGATGGTGGACAGAGGGATGATGACATAGGGATGGTGGACAGAGGGATGGTGGACAGAGGGATGGTGGACAGAGGGATGGTGGACAGAGGATGATGGACATAGGGATGGTGGACAGAGGGATGGTGGACAGAGGGATGGTGGACGTAGGGATAGTGGACAGAGGGATGATGGACATAGGGATGGTGGACAGAGGGATAGTGGACAGAGGATGGTGGACATAGGATGATGGACATAGGGATGGTGGACAGAGGGATGGTGGACAGAGGGATAGTGGACATAGGGATGGTGGACAGAGGGATGGTGGACAAAGGGATAGTGGACAGAGGGATGGTGGACAGAGGGATAGTGGACATAGGGATGGTGGACAGAGGGATAGTGGACAGAGGGATGATGGACAAAGGGATAGTGGACAGAGGGATGGTGGACAGAGGGATAGTGGACAGAGGATGGTGGACAAGGGATAGTGGACAGAGGGATAGTGGACAGAGGGATGGTGGACAGAGAGATGGTGGACAGAGGGATAGTGGACAAAGGGATAGTGGACAGAGGGATGGTGGACAGAGGGATGGTGGACAAGGGATGGTGGACAGAGGGATAGTGGACAGAGGGATGGTGGACAGAGGGATGGTGGACAAGGGATGGTGGACAGAGGGATAGTGGACAGAGGGATGTGGACATAGGGATGGTGGACAGAGGGATGGGGACAGAGGGATGGTGGACAGAGGGATGGTGACATAGGGATGGTGGACAGAGGGATGGTGACAAGGGATAGTGGACAGAGGGATGGTGGACAGAGGGATGATTGACAAGGGATGTGGACAAAGGGATGGTGGACAGAGGGATAGTGGACATAGGGATAGTGGACAGAGGGATAGTGGACAGAGGGATAGTGGACAAGGGATAGTGGACAGAGGGATGATGGACAGAGGGATAGTGGACAGAGGGATGGTGGACAGAGGGATAGTGGACAGAGGGATGTGGACAGAGGGATGGGGACATAGGGATAGTGGACAGAGGGATGTGGACAGAGGGATAGTGGACAGAGGACAGTGGACAGAGGGATAGTGGACAGAGGGATAGTGGACAGAGGGATAGTGGACAGAGGGATAGTGCACAGAGGGATGGTGGACAGAGGGATAGTGGACAGAGGATAGTGGACAGAGGGATGGTGGACATAGGGATAGTGGACAGAGGGATAGTGACAGGGATAGTGGACAGAGGGATAGTGGACAGAGGGACAGTGGACAGAGGGATAGTGGACAGAGGGATGTGGACAGAGGGATGGTGGACAGAGGGATGGTGGACAGAGGGATGGTGGAGAGAGGGATGGTGGACAGAGGGATAGTGGACAGAGGGACGTGGACAGAGGGATAGTGGACAGAGGGATGGTGACAGAGGGATGGTGGACAGAGGGATAGTGGACAGAGGGATGATGGACAGAGGGATAGTGGACAGAGGGATGGTGGACAGAGGGATAGTGAGCAATGGATAGTGGACAGAGGGATGGTGACAAAGGGATAGTGGACAAGGGAAGTGGAAAGAGGGATGTGGACAGAGGGATAGTGGACAGAGGGATGGTGGACAGAGGGATAGTGAGCATAGGGATAGTGGACAGAGGGATAGTGACGAGGGAGGTGACAGGATTGGACAGAGGGATGGTGGACAGAGGGATAGTGAGCAAGGGATAGGTACAGAGGGATGGTGGACAGAGGAAGTGAGCATAGGATAGTGACAGAGGGATGGTGACAAGGGATAGTGGACAGAGGGATGGTGGACAGAGAGATGGTGGACAGAGGGATGGTGAGCAGAGGGATGGTGACAGAGGGATGGTGGAAAGAGGGATGGTGACACAGGGATGGTGGACAGAGGGATGGTGGACAGAGAATGGTGAGCAGAGGGATGGGACAGAGGGATGGTGAGCACAGGGATGGTGGACAGAGGGATGGTGGACAGAGGATGGTGGACAGAGGGATGGTGAGCACAGGGATTAGTGGACAGAGGGATGGTGGACAGAGGGATGGTGGACAGAGGGATGGTGAGCACAGGGATGGTGGACAGAGGGATGGTGGACAAAGGGATGATGGACAGAGGGACAGTGGACAGAGGGATGGTGGACACAGGGATGGTGGACAGAGGGATGGTGGATATAGGGATGGTGGACAGAGGGATGGTGGACAGAGGGATAGTGGACATAGGGATGGTGGACAGAGGGATGGTGGACAGAGGGATGATGGACAGAGGGATGGTGGACAGAGGGATGGATGGACAGAGGGATAGTGGACAAGGGATGGTGGACAGAGGGATGGTGGACAGAGGATGTGGACAGAGGGATAGTGGACAGAGGGATAGTGGACAGAGAGATGGTGGACAGAGGGATGGTGGACAGAGGGACAGTGGACAGGGATGGTGGACATAGGGATGGTGGACAGAGGGATGGTGGACAGAGGGATGGTGGACAGAGGGATGTGGACAGAGGGATGGTGGACAGAGGGATAGTGGACAGAGGGATGGTGGACAGAGGGATAGTGGACAGAGGGATGGTGGACAGAGGGATTGTGGACAGAGGGATGATGGACAGAGGGATGATGGACAAGGGATAGTGGACAGAGGGATGGTGGACATAGGGATAGTGGACAGAGGGATAGTGGACAGAGGGATGGTGGACAGAGGGATGGTGGACAGAGGGATGATGGACAGAGGAATGGTGGACAGAGGGATAGTGGACAGAGGATGGTGGACAGGGATAGTGGACAGAGGATGGTGGACAGAGGGATGGTGGACAGAGGGATGGTGGACAGAGGGATGGACAGAGAATGGTGGACAGAGGGATAATGGACAGAGGGATATTGGACAGAGGGATGATGGACAGAGGGATGATGGACAGAGGGATAGTGGACAGAGGGATAGTGGACAGAGGGATAGTGGACAGAGGGATAGTGGACAGAGGGATGGTGAGCAGAGGGATGGTGGACAGAGGGATAGTGGACAGAGGGACAGTGGACAGAGGGATGGTGGACAGAGGGACAGTGGACAGAGGGATGGTGAGCAGAGGGACAGTGGACAGAGGGATGGTGGACAGAGGGACAGTGGACAGAGGGATGGTGGACAGAGGGAGAAGGACAGAGGATGGTGGACAGAGGGATATGGACAGAGGGATATGGACAGAGGATGGGACAGAGGATATGGACAGAGGGATAGTGGACAGAGGGATAGTGGACAGAGGGATAGTGGACAGAGGGATAGTGGACAGAGGGATGGTGAGCAGAGGGATAGGTGGACAGAGGGATAGTGGACAGAGGGACAGTGGACAGAGGGATGGTGGACAGAGGGACAGTGGACAGAGGGATGGTGGACAGAGGGACAGTGGACAGAGGGACAGTGGACAGAGGGAGTGGACAGGGGGACAGTGGACAGAGGGAAGTGGACAGAGGGATGGTGGACAGAGGGATGGTGGACAGAGGGATAGTGGACAGAGGGATAGTGGACAGAGGGATGGTGGACAGAGGGATGGTGGACAGAGGATGTGGACAGAGGGATATGGGACAGTGGACAGAGGGATAGGGACAGAGGATGGTGACAGAGGGATGGTGGACAGAGGGATAGTGGACAGAGGGATAGTGGACAGAGGGATGGTGGACAGAGGATAGTGGACAGAAGGAGTGGACAGAGGGATGGTGGACAGAGGGATGGTGGACAAAGGGATTGTGGCAGAGGATGTGGACAGAGGGATAGTGGACAGAGGGATAGTGGACAAGGGATGTGGCAGAGGGATGTGGACAAGGGATAGTGGACAGAGGGATGGTGGACACAGGGATGATGGACAGAGGGATAGGTGGACAGAGGGGTGGTGGACAAGGATAGTGGACAAAGGGATAGTGGACAAGGGATGATGGACAGAGGGATAGTGGACAGAGGGATGGTGGACACAGGGATGATGGACAGAGGGATAGTGGACAGAGGGATAGAGCAGAGGGATAGTGGACAGAGGGATAGTGGACAGAGGGATAGTGGACAGAAGGATAGTGGACAGAGGGATGGTGGACAAAGGGATGGTGGACAGAGGGATGGTGGACAGAGGGATAGTGGACAGAGGGATAGTGGACAGAGGGATGGTGGACAGAGGGATGGTGGACAGAGGGATAGTGGACAGAGGGATAGTGGACAGAGGGATAGTGGACAGAGGGATGGTGGACAGAGGGATGGTGGACAGAGGGATGGTGGACAGAGCAAAGGGAGAGAAGTTTGGAATTTGTTCCAGAGGGGTTCATCACACTCGGCATTTCATCCAAATCTGCCGGTAATGATGTAACAGACTCCTCGAGCTTGGGTAAGATCCTATGCCCTGACAAGATCTTGAAATGCGGGGCGCATCAGGATCCATGAAACACTGACAGTACTAAAATGACTGGACAGAAAGACGGACAGCGAACGAGATCAGCTGTAAGTTATGAGGTAGTATTGAACTCTAGGCAATAAACCTGGAGTCCATGGCTTTACCAGCCAAGCGAACAAGCTAGGTGTTATGCTGAAGACTGGGACTGAACTTCAGACATGAAATCTGAAGTCCGATGGTCTATGGACCAAGCGAACAGGCCAATGTTTGTGTTGAGGGGTAGGATTGAACTCCAGACATTAGATTGCAGGTCCATGGTTCTGTCAACAGGACCAGTCAGCCAGCTAATGGAAGGGCGATAACTGTATACAGGGGGCAGATTTCACTAGAGTTGTGTTGTTTTTCTCTATGTGCATTGAGGGGCAGATTACTACACACAGGGGTCAAAGTTCATCAAAGCCTTGTTATTTTGAGTGTTTTTTTTCTCTCTCTGTAAGAGTGTATTGAGGGGCAGATAACTACACACAGGGGTCAAAGTTCATCAAAGCTCTGTTATTTTGAGTGTTTTTTTCTCTCTCTCTGTAGGAGTGTATTGAGGGGCAGATAACTACACACAGGGGTCAAAGTTCATCAAAGCCCTGTTATTTTGAGTGTTTTTTTCTCTCTGTAGGAGTGTATTGAGGGGCAGATAACTACACACAGGGGTCAAAGTTCATCAACGCCTTGTTATTTTGTGTTTTTTTAAAATATTTTTCTCTGTAGGAGTGTATTGAGGGGCAGATAACTACACACAGGGGTCAAAGTTCATCAAAGCCCTGTTATTTTGAGGTGTTTCTTTTTCTCTCTGTAGGAGTGTATTGAGGGGCAGATAACTACACACAGGGGTCAAAGTTCATCAAAGCCTTGTTATTTTGAGTGTGGTTTTTTTTATTTTCTCTGTAGGAATGTATTGAGGGGCAGATAACTACACACAGGGGTCAAAGTTCATCAAAGCCTCGTTATTTTGAGTGTGGTTTTTTTCTCTCTCTGTAGGAATGTATTGAGGGGCAGATAACTACACACAGGGGTCAGAGTTCATCAAAGCCCTGTTATTTTGAGTGTGTTTTTCTCTCTCTGTAAGAATTTATTGAGGGGCAGATAACTACACACAGGGGTCAGAGTTCATCAAAGCCTTGTTATTTTGAGTGTGGTTTTTTTTCTCTCTGTAGGAATGTATTGAGGGGCAGATAACTACACACAGGGGTCAGAGTTCATCAAAGCCCTGTTATTTTGAGTGTGTTTTTCTCTCTCTGTAGGAATGTATTGAGGGGCAGATAACTACACACAGGGGTCAAAGTTCATCAAAGCCTTGTTATTTTGAGTGTGGTTTTTTTATTTTCTCTGTAGGAATGTATTGAGGGGCAGATAACTACACACAGGGGTCAGAGTTCATCAAAGCCCTGTTATTTTGAGTGTGTTTCTTTTTCTCTCTGTAGGAATGTATTGAGGGGCAGATAACTACACACAGGGGTCAAAGTTCATCAAAGCCTTGTTATTTTGAGTGTGTTTTTTTTTCTCTCTGTAGGAATGTATTGAGGGGCAGATAACTACACACAGGGGTCAAATTTCATCAACGCCCTGTTATTTTGAGGTGTTTCTTTTTCTCTCTGTAGGAATGTATTGAGGGGCAGATAACTACACACAGGGGTCAGAGTTCATCAAAGCCTTGTTATTTTGAGTGTGTTTTTTTTTCTTCTCTGTAGGAATGTATTGAGGGGCAGATAACTACACACAGGGGTCAGAGTTCATCAAAGCCTTGTTATTTTGAGTGTGGTTTTTTTCTCTCTCTGTAGGAATGTATTGAGGGGCAGATAACTACACACAGGGGTCAAAGTTCATCAAAGCCCTGTTATTTTGAGTGTTTCTTTTCTCTCTCTGTAGGAATGTATTGAGGGGCAGATAACTACACACAGGGGTCAAAGTTCATCAAAGCCTTGTTATTTTGAGTGTGGTTTTTTTATTTTCTCTGTAGGAATGTATTGAGGGGCAGATAACTACACACAGGGGTCAGAGTTCACTACAGCTGTGTTGTCTTTCTCTGTAGGTGTGTATTGAGGGGCGATAACTAAAACACAGGGGTCACAATTCATCAAAGCCCTGTTTTTGTTGTTCTCTGTGTGTGTGTATTGGGGGGCAGATAACTACACACACAGGGGTCACAATTCATCAAAGCCCTGTTTTTGTTTTCTCTGTAGGTGTGTATTGAGGGGCAGAAAACTACACACACAGGGGTCACAATTCATCAAAGCCCTGTTTTTGTTGTTCTCTGTGTGTGTGTATTGGGGGGCAGATAACTACACACACAGGGGTCAGAATTCATCAAAGCCCTGTTTTTGTTGTTCTCTGTGTGTGTGTATTGGGGGGCAGATAAGTACACACAGAGGGATGGGGAGCAGAGGATAGTGGATGAGCAGAGGGATAGTGGACAGAGGCATGGTGAGCAGAGGGATGGTGAGCAGAGGGATGGTGGACAGAGCATGGTGACAGAAGGGATAGCGAGCATAGGGATGTGGACAGAAGGATGGTGGACAGAGGGATGGTGGACAGAGGGATGATGGACATAGGATGGTGACAGAGGGATGGTGGGACAGAGGGTTGGTGGACGTAGGGATAGTGGACATAGGGATAGTGGCAGAGGGATGGTGGACAGAGGGATGATGGACATAGGGATAGTGGACAGAGGGATGGTGGACAGAGGGATAGTGGACATAGGGATAGTGGACAGAGGGATAGTGGACAGAGGGATAGTGGACAGAGGGATGTGGACAGTAGGGACAGTGGACAGAGGGATAGTGGACAGAGGGATGGTGGACAGAGGGATAGTGGACAGAGGGATAGTGGACAGAGGGATGGTGGACATAGGGATAGTGGACAGAGGGATAGTGGACAGAGGGATAGTGGACAGAGGGACAGTGGACAGAGGGATAGTGGACAGAGGGATAGTGGACAGAGAGATAGTGGACAGAGGGATAGTGGACAGAGGGATGGTGGACAGAGGGATAGTGGACAGAGGGATAGTGGACAGAGGGATGGTGGACAAGGGATAGTGGACAGGATGGGACAGATGGACAGGAAAGGGATGGTGGACAGAGGGATGGTGGACAGAGGGATGGTGGACAGAGGGATGTGGACAGAGGGATGGTGGACAGAGGGACAGTGGACAGAGGGATAGTGGACAGAGGGATAGTGGACAGAGGGATGATGGACAGAGGGATATGGACAGAGGGATAGTGGACAGAGGGATAGTGGACAGAGGGATAGTGGACAGATGGGAGAATGGGACAGAGGGATGGTGGACAGAGGGATAGTGGACAGAGGGATAGTGGACAGAGGGATGGTGAGCAGAGGGAAGTGGACAGAGGGATGTGGACAGAGGGACAGTGGACAGAGGGATGGTGACAGAGGGACAGTGGACAGAGGATGGTGGACAGAGGGACAGTGGACAGAGGGACAGTGGACAGAGGGACAGTGGACAGGGGACAGTGGACAGAGGGACAGTGGACAGAGGGATGGTGGACAGAGGGATGGTGGACAGAGGGATAGTGGACAGAGGGATAGTGGACAGAGGGATGTGGACAGAGGGATGGTGGACAGAGGGATGGTGGACAGAGGGATTGTGGACAGAGGGATAGTGGACAGTGGACAGAGGGATAGTGGACAGAGGGATGGTGGACAGAGGGATGGTGGACAGGAGGATTGTGGACAGAGGGATAGTGGACAGAGGGATGGTGGACAGAGGGATAGTGGACAGAAGGACAGTGGACAGAGGGAGTGGACAGAGGATGGTGGACAGAGGGATGGTGGACAAAGGGATTGTAGGGCAGAGGGATGGTGGACAGAGGGATAGTGGACAGAGGGATGGTGGACAAAGGGATGGTGGGCAGAGGGATGGTGGACAGAGGGATAGTGGACAGAGGGATGGTGGACACAGGGATGATGGACAGAGGGATAGTGGACAGAGGGATGGTGGACAAGGGATAGTGGACAAAGGGATAGTGGACAAGGGATGATGGACAGAGGGATGGTGGACAGAGGGATGGTGGACAAGGGATGATGGACAGAGGGATAGTGGACAAGGATAGGGGACATAGGATGAGGGACAGAGGTAGTGGACAAAGGTGGGACGGAAGACAGAGGGATAGTGGACAAAGGGATGGTGGACACAGGGATGATGGACAGAGGAAGAGATGATATGGGGATGGGGACAGAGGGATAGTGGACAAAGGGATAGTGGACACAGGGATGATGGACAGAGGGATAGGGGACAGAGGGATATGATAGGATACAGAGGGATGATGGACAGAGGGATGATGGACAGAGGGATGATGGACAGAGGATAGAGAAAGAGGGATAGTGGACAGAGGGATAGTGACAGAGGGATAGTGGACAGAAGGGATAGTGGACAGAGGGATGGTGGACAAAGGGATGGTGGACAGAGGGATGGTGGACAGAGGGATAGTGGACAGAGGGATAGTGGACAGAGGGATGGTGGACAGAGGGATGGTGGACAGAGGGATAGTGGACAGAGGGATAGTGGACAGAGGGATAGTGGACAGAGGGATGGTGGACAGAGGGATGGTGGACAGAGGGATGGTGGACAGAGCAAAGGGAGAGAAGTTTGGAATTTGTTCCAGAGGGGTTCATCACACTCGGCATTTCATCCAAATCTGCCGGTAATGATGTAACAGACTCCTCGAGCTTGGGTAAGATCCTATGCCCTGACAAGATCTTGAAATGCGGGGCGCATCAGGATCCATGAAACACTGACAGTACTAAAATGACTGGACAGAAAGACGGACAGCGAACGAGATCAGCTGTAAGTTATGAGGTAGTATTGAACTCTAGGCAATAAACCTGGAGTCCATGGCTTTACCAGCCAAGCGAACAAGCTAGGTGTTATGCTGAAGACTGGGACTGAACTTCAGACATGAAATCTGAAGTCCGATGGTCTATGGACCAAGCGAACAGGCCAATGTTTGTGTTGAGGGGTAGGATTGAACTCCAGACATTAGATTGCAGGTCCATGGTTCTGTCAACAGGACCAGTCAGCCAGCTAATGGAAGGGCGATAACTGTATACAGGGGGCAGATTTCACTAGAGTTGTGTTGTTTTTCTCTATGTGCATTGAGGGGCAGATTACTACACACAGGGGTCAAAGTTCATCAAAGCCTTGTTATTTTGAGTGTTTTTTTTCTCTCTCTGTAAGAGAGTGTATTGAGGGGCAGATAACTACACACAGGGGTCAAAGTTCATCAAAGCTCTGTTATTTTGAGTGTTTTTTTCTCTCTCTCTGTAGGAGTGTATTGAGGGGCAGATAACTACACACAGGGGTCAAAGTTCATCAAAGCCCTGTTATTTTGAGTGTTTTTTTCTCTCTGTAGAGAGTGTATTGAGGGGCAGATAACTACACACAAGGGTCAAAGTTCATCAACGCCTTGTTATTTTGTGTTTTTTTAAAATATTATTTCTCTGTAGGAGTGTATTGAGGGGCAGATAACTACACACAGGGGTCAAGTTCATCAAAGCCTGTTATTTTGAGGTGTTTTTTTTCTCTCTGTAGAAGTGTATTGAGGGGCAGATAACTACACACAGGGGTCAAAGTTTCATCAAAGCCTTGTTATTTTGAGTGTGGTTTTTTTATTTTCTCTGTAGGAATGTATTGAGGGGCAGATAACTACACACAGGGTCAAAGTTCATCAAAGCCTCGTTATTTTGAGTGTGGTTTTTTTTCTTCTCTGTAGGAATGTATTGAGGGGCAGATAACTACACACAGGGGTCAGAGTTCATCAAAGCCTGTTATTTTGAGTGTGTTTTTCTCTCTCTGTAAGAATTTATTGAGGGGCAGATAACTACACACAGGGGTCAGAGTTCATCAAAGCCCTGTTATTTTGAGTGTGTTTTTTCTCTCTCTGTAGGAATGTATTGAGGGGCAGATAACTACACACAGGGGTCAAAGTTCATCAAGCCTTGTTATTTTGAGTGTGGTTTTTTATTTCTCTGTAGGAATGTATTGAGGGGCAGATAACTACACACAGGGGTCAGAGTTCATCAAAGCCCTGTTATTTTGAGTGTGTTTCTTTTTCTCTCTGTAGGAATGTATTGAGGGGCAGATAACTACACACAGGGGTCAAAGTTCATCAAAGCCTTGTTATTTTGAGTGTGTTTTTTTTCTCTCTCTGTAGGAATGTATTGAGGGGCAGATAACTACACACAGGGGTCAGAGTTCATCAACGCCCTGTTATTTTGAGTGTGTTTCTTTTTCTCTCTGTAGGAATGTATTGAGGGGCAGATAACTACACACAGGGGTCATAGTTCATCAAAGCCTTGTTATTTTGAGTGTTTTTTTTATTTTCTCTGTAGGAATGTATTGAGGGGCAGATAACTACACACAGGGGTCAGAGTTCATCAAAGCCTTGTTATTTTGAGTGTGTTTCTTTTTCTCTCTGTAGGAATGTATTGAGGGGCAGATAACTACACACAGGGGTCAGAGTTCATCAACGCCCTGTTATTTTGAGTGTGTTTCTTTTTCTCTCTGTAGGAATGTATTGAGGGGCAGATAACTACACACAGGGGTCAGAGTTCATCAAAGCCTTGTTATTTTGAGTGTGTTTTTTTTCTCTCTCTGTAGGAATGTATTGAGGGGCAGATAACTACACACAGGGGTCAGAGTTCATCAAAGCCTTGTTATTTTGAGTGTGGTTTTTTTCTCTCTCTGTAGGAATGTATTGAGGGGCAGATAACTACACACAGGGGTCAAAGTTCATCAAAGCCCTGTTATTTTGAGTGTTTCTTTTTCTCTCTGTAGGAATGTATTGAGGGGCAGATAACTACACACAGGGGTCAAAGTTCATCAAAGCCTTGTTATTTTGAGTGTGGTTTTTTTATTTTCTCTGTAGGAATGTATTGAGGGGCAGATAACTACACACAGGGGTCAGAGTTCACTACAGCTGTGTTGTCTTTCTCTGTAGGTGTGTATTGAGGGGCGATAACTACACACACAGGGGTCACAATTCATCAAAGCCCTGTTTTTGTTGTTCTCTGTGTGTGTGTATTGGGGGGCAGATAACTACACACACAGGGGTCACAATTCATCAAAGCCCTGTTTTTGTTGTTCTCTGTGTGTGTGTATTGGGGGGCAGATAACTACACACACAGGGGTCACAATTCATCAAAGCCCTGTTTTTGTTGTTCTCTGTGTGTGTGTATTGGGGGGCAGATAACTACACACACAGGGGTCACAATTCATCAAAGCCCTGTTTTTGTTGTTCTCTGTAGGTGTGTATTGAGGGGCAGAAAACTACACACACAGGGGTCACAATTCATCAAAGCCCTGTTTTTGTTGTTCTCTGTGTGTGTGTATTGGGGGGGCAGATAACTACACACACAGGGGTCAGAATTCATCAAAGCCCTGTTTTTGTTGTTCTCTGTGTGTGTGTATTGGGGGGCAGATAACTACACACACAGGGGTCAGAATTCATCAAAGCCCTGTTTTTGTTGTTCTCTGTGTGTGTGTATTGGGGGGCAGATAACTACACACACAGGGGTCAGAATTCATCAAAGCCCTGTTTATGTTGTTCTCTGTGTGTGTGTGTGTGTATTGGGGGCAGATAACTACACACAGGGGTCAGAATTCATCAAAGCCCTGTTTTTGTTGTTCTCTGTGTGTGTGTGTGTGTATTGGGGGGCAGATAACTACACACAGGGGTCAGAATTCATCAAAGCCCTGTTTTTGTTGTTCTCTGTGTGTGTGTGTGTGTATTGGGGGGCAGATAACTACACACAGGGGTCAGAATTCATCAAAGCCCTGTTTTTGTTGTTCTCTGTGTGTGTGTGTATTGAGGGGCAGATAACTACACACAGGGGTCAGAATTCATCAAAGCCCTGTTTTTGTTGTTCTCTCT
>CM060306.1:4006883-4016883 GCA_030674185.1 Monoplex corrugatus | reverse complement strand
TGAATTGACAGGCGCCGTTGTCAGATGGGTAAGACGTCAGACCTCAAAACGAACGGTTTGGGTTCGATCTCCCGTCTGGTGGGTAAATGATGGAGATTTTTCCATCTCCCTGGTCATTACGTGTGCAGATCTGTTAGTGTCTGAGCCCCCTTCGTGTATGTGTACACACAGAGAACATCAAATACGCACGTTAAAGATCCTGTAAGTCATGTCAGTGTCCGGTCGTATATTAACCCCTTGACTCCTGCACCCTGTCCACCAGCCACCTCGCATTGTCAACCATGCCAGCAAAGCAAAAAGTTAACCCTTTGACTCCCTTGCCCTATCCAGCAACTTCCCGCAGGAAGTTGGTGGATAAGTTGAAGGAGACAAAGATTAAGTTTGATCACAAGGTTAAGTTGTGAAGTTGGTGGATAGTTGTCAAGTGGCAGGGATGTCAACAATCGGGTATATCAAAGTTTAGTTTGAGTTGGTGGATAGTGTGCGGAGTCAAAGGTTAAGTTTCTGCAGTTGGTGGATAGTGTGCGGGAGTCAAAGGGTTAAGTTTCTGCAGTTGGTGGATAGTGTGCGGGAGTCAAAGGGTTAAGTTCTGCAGTTGGTGGATAGTGTGCGGAGTCAAAGGGTTAAGTTCCCAAAGCACGCCGGCGGGTTAAGGGGCATCCCCGCGCACATGAAGGCGAAGTATGCAGACTGTGCATCAACATAGTGTATATTATAGCGTAGCACACTGAGTGACCACTAATAAATAGCCCGGCCATACACACTGTCCTTGACGAGAGAAAGAAAGAGAGAGAGAGAAAGAGAGAGAGTGAGAGAGAGACAGAGAGAGACAGAGAGAGAGAGAAGAGACAAGAGATAGAGACACAGAGACAGAGACAGAGACAGAGACAGAGACAGAGAGAGAAGAGACAGAGAGAGACAGAGAGAGAGAGACAGAGAGACACAGAGACAGAGAGAGGGAGACAGAGAGAGACAGAGAGAGACACAGAGGGCGAAAGAAAGAAAGAGACAGAGACAGACAGAGACAGAGACAGAGACAGAGAGAGACAGAGAGAGCGAGAGAAAGAAAGAGACAGAGAAGACAGAGACAGAGAGAGAGAGAGACAGAGACAGAGACAGAGAGAGAGAGAGAGAAAGACAGAGAGAGAGACAGAGACAGAGAGAGAGAGAGAAGAGAGACAGAGAGAGACAGAGACAGAGAGAGAGAGACAGAGAGAGACAAACAGAGCCAGACAGAGAGAGGGAGACAGAGAGAGACAGAGAGAAGTGAGGAGAAAAGAGACAGAGACAGAGACAGAGACAGAGAGAGAGAGAGAGAGAGAGGGCGGTACACACACACACCACACACACACACACACACACACACACACACACACACACACACACACACACACACACACACACACACACATTGCTACAGATAGATAAGTATATAGAGAGACAAGGTGCCAGAAGTGTTGGAGGTGCCAGAGATCATCATACAGTACCGGCACCGTTAATTACACTTTGTATTCCCTTTCCCCATCCCTCCCTCCATCACCACCACCACCACCCCCATCACACCCCTCCATCATCTCCCCACCACTGCCACCATCACATCGATCTGTGCTGGCTTAGGAACAACGCAAATGGACAACAAGACAGTTAAACCATACCGACAAAATCCCATTTTATAAACAAAGAAATAAATACAAAAATAAAAGAACACATCATATGTAGAAATAATTTTCTTAAAGTTTTACATTTGGGATTTTATTGTTTACAGCTCGTTCAAGAGGGATTCATTACACCGGGACAATTCCATACGCGCTCCACCTAACGTGCCTTATCTGGCAGACTCCTTGAGATTGCGCTGGTAAGGTCTTGAAACAGAGAGGTTGAATTGGGCGAGGGCAGGACCCATGAAACACTACGCTGACACCACCAGAATGATTGGAGAAATAAAATGGACGGCGAACAGGCCAGTTTTTGTGATGCGGGCTGAGATTGAAGTAGAGACAATACATCTATAGTCCACGGCCGCTTCATAAGAGCTGGCAGCCCGCTATTTCTAAAGAGAGAGACAAAGAGACAGAGAGAGACAGAGAGAGACACAGAGAGAGAGAGCAGAAAGAGAAAGAGAGAGAGAGAGAGAGAGAGAGAAAGAGAGAGAGGAGAGAGAGAGAGAGAGAGAGAGAGAAGCAGACAATGTTGACAGGCAGGAAATAACATTGAACATTTGTTTGTGAAAATATTTTTCTGTCCAGTCACTATAGCTCTCCACGTCATCCACAAGGTCAGCCCTGTTCAGCCACAGTCATGCACGTGTCACCCGTCAACATCATGGAGTTCAATGGTAGCCACTGAAGCAGACGTCACAACATCTCTCCTCCATTTACTGCAGTCTTGACTTTTCTGTGCTACGTCATAGACCTTTAACTGCTGGTGTTGGTGATGTTGTTCAATAGAAGGTGGGTGGTCTTTCTGGATTCCTTTTGGTCTGAACGTTTAAGATCCTGTAAGTCATGTCAGTTGCTGGTTTATGGAAACATGAGAACACTCAACGAAGACGGAATACTCAGACTGTGCAGCAACATACCATCAGCACAGTGTGGGCAAAACGACTTGCATACACATATCTGAGATCTCAGAAAAGATTAATATGATTGAAAAAGAAAAGAGAAAAATAAACCAACCAACCAACAACCAATACGACAATTACCACAACAACAAACCACCACACCACAACAATAACAACAAACCACCACAACCACAACAACAACAAACCCCCAAATAACAAAGTATTAGTGTTTGAAGATGTGCCAATAGTTTGCATGCTTACTTAGCACAATGAAACACGCCACCTGCCGGCAAGATAGGAAGTAACCATCAGAAAAGTAAGGATAATCTGACGATGTGTTGTTGCCGTGACCAATTGGATAAGAACATGGACAGGCACGACAATTACCAAAACAACGTCAGTCAAGCAAGCAATGAGGCAAACCAAGCAATGGGTGTATAGACATCAACATCACCCACATACTGACACTCACTATGTCAGGAAACACACGAAAGAAGAATAAGAACGCGTATTTAATACAACAAGACAAGACTTGTCTTGTATTGAATGCCCGTTTTTATTCTTCTTTCGTGTTTTTTCTGGTTCCTGTTTGCTTGAAGACGGGCAGTCACACTTGTTTTGGATTTCGTATTTAGTCACTAAGTCAGTCAAGCTTGGACACACATTTTTCTTTTACTGGTAATTGTGCTTCATGTACGTTTTTCAAACATGTGAACATTCTGAATGAATTCATATTTGATTCCATGATCTTAATGTAATTGCGCTTTGCTGGTTGTTTTGCATTTGTTTATATTACTTGTTTAAAATGAATTCAGAAGTCTGAAAAGAATTAAAAAAGAAAAAAAAAAAAGGGGGGGGGGGGGGGGGGGGGGGAAGAAAAAAAAGGTTTAGATACACATACCAGTCGCCGACTCATTTTAAAGCAGGCTGACGTCTGTGACTTTTTATTTTTCTTCTTATTTTCTTTTTCTATTTTCCACACACAGTGTAGTGTAGTTCATACAGCTTGGTAGTGTCTAGTTATCCCTTTGCCATCTGCACCCTATCTACCAACTTCAAAAACTTAACCCTTTGACTCCCTCACCCTATCAACCAGCTTCCTGTAGGAAGCTGGTGGATAGGTTGAGGGAGTCAAAGGGTTAAGTTTTTGCTCTTCCAGCATGGTTGACAAAGAAGGATGCTGTTGGACAGGCTGCAGGAGTCAAAGGGTTATACAGGTTCATTGTGCCATGGATCAAGATTCAGCAGGCCGAGAGAGTTGGACAGTGCAACATTTTCCCACTATAAACGTCTCCAGCACAGGTCCGTTGTGCACAAATCATGCCACAAGTCCATTCAGCCTCCAGGAACTGTGAAGAAGCCCGGTGCCAACGACTCACCACTACCAGAGAACGGCGTCACAGAGCATCCCAGGCAGTGACCAGACAACTGACGTCCAGTGCCCCCATTGCTCAAGACTATGCATCCGGTATGTCTTCTGAAGATATTGATGGTTTTGTTGTAATGACACGTCATCGTCAGACCACAGGACAACTACAACCAGTGGCCGTGGTGTAGTGGTTAACACAACGGACTACCGACTGGAAGGTTGTGGGTTTGAATCCTGTCAAAATCACTGTGAGATGTGTCGGCCCCATCCGGCTCCTACCCAGAGTTGAGCATACCATGGGTTCACTGGAAAGACTGGGGCCACACAGTGTCATCCACTTCACGTACACATCACTGAAGATGCTGCTTAAATCTCCTGACCAACGCCTTAGGTGTCTGTATCTCTCGGGCCTGGTTAAAGCCAGGATATATTATGATCATAAGCGTAGAGTACAGACCTGTCACGCAGTTTAAATCCTAGATGGAACTCCATGGCGTCATGATTATTATGCCCATCGTCATCATCGTCGTCGTCATCATCATCGTCATCTCATCATCATCATCATCATCATCATCATCATCATCATCATCATCATCATCATCATCATCATCATCATCATCATCATCATAACATTGAGAACATTTATCCCAGATTTTATGGTCATAATGTGGCGTTGGAAATGGGACAGGGAAAAACAAAACAAAACAAAACAAAAAAGCACAACAAAACAAACAACCTCCCAAATAACAAAACTAAAGACAGCACAAAAAACAAACACTCCAAAACAAAACAAAACAAAAAGCACAAAAAACAAACAACCTCCCAAAAACAAACAAAAACAAAAAACAAAAACAAACAACCCCCAAAAACAAAACAAAACAAAAAAGCACAAAAAACAAACAACCTCCCAAAAACAAAACAAAACAAAAAAAGCACAAAAAACAAACAACCTCCCCAAAAACAAAACAAACAAAAAAGCACAAAAACAAACAACCTCCCAAAAAACAAACAAAAAAGCACAAAAACAAACAACTCCAAAACAAAACAAACAAAAAGCACAAAAAACAAACAACCTCCAAAACAAAACAAAACAAAAAGCACAAAAACAAACAACCTCCCAAAACAAAACAAAACAAAAAAGCACAAAAAACAAACAACCTCCCCAAAACAAAACAAAACAAAAAAGCACAAAAAACAAACAACCTCCCAAAAACAAAACAAACAAAAAAAGCACAAAAAACAAACAACCTCCCCAAAACAAAACAAAACAAAAAAGCACAAAAAACAAACAACCTCCCAAAAACAAAACAAAACAAAAAAGCACAAAAAACAAACAACCTCCCCAAAACAAAACAAAACAAAAAAGCACAAAAAACAAACAACCTCCCAAAACAAAACAAAACAAAAAAGCCAAAAAACAAACAACCTCCCAAAAACAAAACAAAACAAAAAAGCACAAAAAACAAACAACCTCCCAAAACAAAACAAAACAAAAAGCACAAAAAACAAACAACCTCCCCAAAACAAAACAAAACAAAAAAGCACAAAAAACAAACAACCTCCCAAAAACAAAACAAAACAAAAAAGCACAAAAAACAAACAACCTCCCAAAACAAAACAAAACAAAAAAGCACAAAAAACAAACAACCTCCCAAAAACAAAACAAAACAAAAAAGCACAAAAAACAAACAACCTCCCCAAAACAAAACAAAACAAAAAAGCACAAAAAACAAACAACCTCCCAAAAACAAAACAAAACAAAAAAGCACAAAAAACAAACAACCTCCCAAAAACAAAACAAACCAAACCAAACCAAATGTTTAGGTAAATGTCTTGTCCATCCGAACTTCCTAGCAAACCGACCACCTAAAATCAGGATCATTGACGATACAAGACAGAAAGAAAAAAACCCACTGTATGTCCGTACATTCTACACTTTATGCAAACAACGTAGAGTAAATTCTGAACTCAGCAAATGTGTACTTTCTACTCGTAACAAAAAAAAACTATTTGTCATTTTGCTAATGGCAACTGCCCCTGGACCCTGACCAAGCCCCTACAACACAACATTACCACCTGACAGATGCATTGTTTGAGAAGAGCTGTCAATAAGCCCAGATGAGATGCTCAGAAACAACAACGATCAGAGAAATGGTGAGAACAACACAGGTTCACCGTCATAATATTATATTAGCAGATAATTAAGTGGTTTGGTCATTGACAGAACACGACCCCATCATGTGGTTTAACAAGCATGTAACAAAAGGACATGTGGATTAAAAGAGAGAGGCAGACTAAGGAAGACCTGAATGGATGGCGAGAAGGAGACCTTGACTCCACGGCATTTATCCACTTCAGGTATTCCAGGTCGTTTCTGACGTCAACTATATCTTCTTCGCCACACTCATAATGGTACAAAGGACAGATAATGAAAAGTAACAACACGACTGTCTTCTTATTATTAATCAGAATGACGGCAGGTATACTGTGCACTCAGCAGAATCAAATCTCCAGGGCACCAGTATGACCAGGGACATCTCTGCCAGGAACGGGCTGAGGAAAACTAAGGGACCCTTTACCTTCTTCTGGGTGTCAGGCCGTACACTGGCACCGCTAATTCATAAACCACAGGGGGTACATCAGCTGGCACCATGACCTCCGCATCAACTCCGTGGGTGGCACCTAACACTTTCACTGCCTGCAAAAAGCTGGTGGAAAGGTAGGGGATACGATGCGGGAATGAAAAGGTTAAGGATTATCTATCACCACCACCACCTCCATCACTTCACAGCCCCAACAGTTGTCGCCTTCACTCCAGCAAGAGTCACTGCCCTTGGAGTGCTAATAGTCCCTCAGCACGTGGCTCGCCCTGTGACCTGCCACATGTGGTCCTAAGCCAGATTCGCCCCAGGCGGTTTTTGCATACACCAGAGGCGGCCGTGTCAAATCAACGTTATAGCTTCATGTAAGTCATGTTTCCCATCACACATCACACTTCACACTGTTCATGGCCCTCACATGGCTTGCCCTCACTCCATCACTTGTTTCACTCGCTCTTGGACACTTGCAGTGTGCAATAAAACCCACGGCTGATTAAAGTACATCCGACTGCGCCAAGACGTATTTCATAATCACCATGTGCTTTGCTGCATGGCGTTGGCGGTCATGAACCCCCCTCCCCTCCCCCCAACATACAAATCTATCTTTTGTCACTGTAAGTATATCTCCTGCTCTTCTTGTCCCTACCCATTCTGCAAAACTATAAAATGTTCTCCCTGGGTGTACCTGGTGCTATTTTCCCTCCAGCTTTCCTGTTGTAAGTGCTCTTATTTCTCTTGCCTCATAAAATGTCATATAAATGTTACTACATAGATTGATAGATGATGCACGGAGAGAGAGAGAGAGAGAGGAGAGAGAGAGAGAGAGAGAGAGAGAAGAGAGAGAGAGAGAGAGAGAGAGGCAGACAGACAAACAGACAACAGACGATAGACAGGGAGAGAGATACGGAGAAAGAGAAAGAGGGCAGAACTGGAAAAAGAGAGACTGAGACAGAGAGACAGAGACTGAGGGAGAGAGAAAGAGAGACATAAAGAAAGAGAGAGAGAGAGAGACAGAAAGGGAGGAAGACTAACAGGATGTAACTTACTGTGAGACACGTGGTACACGTCTCTGTGTGCTCCACACCACATCATGTCGTACACACTGTTACTGCAGACCAGGGCACAGTGAGAACCACGGTTGTCTTTTTTCTGTTCATATTCATTTACTTACTGCCCATGACGTCATCGGTATGTAGGACAACATCAAGGATTGTTTACGTCTGTTTGTTTTGGGCCACCCTCTGTATTAATTGCTTACATCAAGTGTGCTTCAGTGCTTTACGTCTGTTTGTTTTGGGCCACCCTCTGTATTAATTGCCTACATCAAGTGTGCTTCAGTGCTTTACGTCTGTTTGTTTTGGGCCACCCTCTGTATTAATTGCCTACATCAAGTGTGCTTCAGTGCTTTACGTCTGTTTGTTTTGGGCCACCCTCTGTATTAATTGCCTACATCAAGTGTGCTTCAGTGCTTTACGTCTGTTTGTTTTGGGTCAGCCTCTGTATTAATTGCCTACATCAAGTGTGCTTCAGTGCTTTACGTCTGTTTGTTTTGGGCCACCCTCTGTATTAATTGCCTACATCAAGTGTGCTTCAGTGCTTTACGTCTGTTTGTTTTGGGTCAGCCTCTGTATTAATTGCCTACATCAAGTGTGCTTCAGCGCTTTACGTCTGTTTGTTTTGGGCCAACCTCTGTATTACTTGTCTACATCAAGTGTGCTTCAGTGCTTTACGTCTCCTATTGTAGGTCGCTAAGTTGTTTTAGGTCTTCTTCTCCAACATCGTCCTTCTGATGTCCAGTGTTGGGCAGTCCGGGTGGTGTTATCCTGTCCTCTTTGGAAGACGTGCTAATCCACTTCCATAATATCAACCAAAGGACATAACTCTTGAGAGTCACGTAGGAATTATCTCCCATGTTGTGAACTTCTCAAATCTAACATAGTTTGCGCTACCTATTCAGCTAGCATAGAGGCAGACACAAAGCACAAAAACGGCAAGCTCAGAACACTCCACTTCCATAGTTTTTTTTTCATGATGATGGTGCCGTATTCTCTTGGTTGTATGGGTGAGTAGTTATTAGTTGGAGATGGTGTTAGACCGGAAGCGTCACTTGACTCTTTGGAGGTTTATTTTGTGTGGAAAGTTGACAGCTTGATAAAGTCGCTTTCTGTCAGTCTCCAGCGCTGTGAGCCGTACAGTAGGGTGGACAGGACTCAGCTGTGGTACAGTGTCAGCTTGGTGTTGATGCTGTACTGAGGGGGGTGGGGGGGGGGGCTCAACATGTTGTTTCATCATCATCATCATCATGTGCCCTGCCGCGTGGCGTTGGCGAACATGGCCCTCCGTACGAATCTATCCCTTGTCGCTGCAAGTACATCTTCCATCCTCTCTGTCCTCAGCCACCCTGCAAGTCCGTCCAATATTTTCTCCCTGGGTCTACCTGATACTCTCATTCCCTCCAGTTTTCCTGTTGTGACCAGGTGCTCTGATTCCTATTTCCTCATAAAATGGCCTATAAATATTGGTTGTCATTTCCTAGTCTTCTTTATCGATGATCTTCTTGTGTCTGTCTCCATCAAGACTGTCTCGCATGGTTTAGGGTTCTGAATGTTCTTTGCCTTGCTGAGACGTCTCTGGATGTTACTTTCTGTTCATTGGTGGTGTTTGACAGTACTGTTTGGTAAGTGAACTTCTATTATGCTTTCAGTAGCTGATATGTATTGAATATACACAGACTGCCCTTTGTTGTCGATCAATAGAGACGTATTGTGACATACAGCGACACCATTCAGATGCCACTGTCTCTGTACATGTCTTTGATAAGGTATTCTCGATGAACACGATGATACCTGATAGAACTTACGCACATGATTATGGCCTATGCCATGATCATTTTGGATCTTATCCATCACATTGATGACAGAGGGTATGGAATGCATTCCCAACACAGAGGTGCCATCTTGCCAACTGAAAGTGACACTGAGAGCTGTACCATAATTATATTCGTGACTGCTCATAATGTGTGCACTGTCTCTCTCAGCGGAAATGAACCCAGGACATACGGTTGTGCGGCAGACGTCTGGTCCTAGTTCTCTTCTTTGTGTGTCCACGTTTGATCGTGACAAAAAAAAAAGCAGACATTGATTATCACTGTGTGAGACAGAGACAGAGAGAGGGGGAGAGAGAAGGAGGGAGAGACAGAGACAAAGA
Organism: Monoplex corrugatus; assembly: GCA_030674185.1. Taxonomy (NCBI): domain Eukaryota; kingdom Metazoa; phylum Mollusca; class Gastropoda; order Littorinimorpha; family Ranellidae; genus Monoplex; species Monoplex corrugatus. The sequence continues at coordinate 4,007,147 of CM060306.1, read as the reverse complement.
GAGAAAGAGAGGAAGAGACAGAGACAGAGACAGAAAGACAGAGAGACAGAGATACAGAGAGACAGAGACAGAGACAGAGAGACAGTGACAGAGACAGAGAGACACGGAGAGAGACAGACAGACAGACGTCTAGATAGAGCGAGACAGAGAGAGAAACAGAGAGAGAGAAAGAAAGAGAGAGAGAGATAGAGAGAGAGACAGACAGACAGACAGACGTCTAGACAGAGAGAGACACAGAGAGAAACAGAGAGAGAGAGAAAGAGA
>CM060306.1:3989383-3996883 GCA_030674185.1 Monoplex corrugatus | reverse complement strand
TGTTTTCCCCCTGCTGTCTTCCCCCTCCTGTCTTCCCTCTCCTGTCTTCCCCCTGCTGTCTTCCCCCTCCTGTCTTCCCCCTGCTGTCTTCCCCCTCCTGTCTTCCCCCTCCTGTCTTCCCCCTCCTGTCTTCCCCTCCTGTCTTCCCCTCCTGTCTTCCCTCCTGTCTTCCCTCTCCTGTCTTCCGCTGCTTTCTTCCCTCTCCTGTCTTCCCCCTGCTATCTTCCCCCTCCTGTCTTCCCCTGCTGTCTTCCCTCTGCTGTCGTCCCCTGCTGTCGTCCCCATACTGTCTTCCCCTGCTGTTTTCCCCCTGCTGTCTTCCCCCTGCTGTCGTCCCCCTGCTGTCTTCCCTCTGCTGTCGTCCCCCTGCTGTCGTCCCCATACTGTCTTCCCCCTCCTGTCTTCCCCCTGCTGTCTTCCCTCTGCTGTCGTCCCCCTGCTGTCTTCCCCCTGCTGTCTTCCCCCTGCTGTCTTCCCCTGCTGTCTTCCCCCTGCTGTCTTCCCCTCCTGTCTTCCCCATGCTGTCTTCCCCCTCCTGTTTTCCCCCTGCTGTCTTCCCCCTGCTGTCTTCCCCTGCTGTCTTCCCCTGCTGTTTTCCCCTGCTGTCTTCCCCCTCCTGTCTTCCCCCTCCTGTCTTCCCCCTGCTGTCTTGCCCCTCCTGTCTTCCCCCTGCTGTCTTCCCCTGCTGTCTTCCCCCTGCTGTCTTCCCCCTCCTGTTTTCCCTCTCCTGTCTTTCCCCTGCTGTCTTCCCCTTCTGTCTTTTCCCTTCTGTCTTCCCTCTGCTGTCTTCCCTTTCTGTTTTCCCCTCCTGTCTTCCCCCTGCTGTCTTCCCCCTGCTGTCTTTCCCCTTCTGTCTTCCCCCTGCCGTCTTCCCCTCCTGTCTTCCCCCTCCTGTCTTCCCCCTGCTGTCTTCTCCCTCCTGTCTTCCCCCTCCTGTCTTCCTCTCCTGTCTTGCCCTGCTGTCTTCCCCCTCCTGTCTTCCCCCTGCTGTCTTCCCCTCCTGTCTTCCCTCTCCTGTCTTCCCCCTCCTGTCTTCCCCCTGCTGTCTTCCCCCTGCTGTCTTCCCCCTCCTGTCTTCCCCTCCTGTCTTCCCTCTCCTGTCTTCCCCCTCCTGTCTTCCCCCTGCTGTCTTCCCCCTGCTGTCTTCCCCCTGCTGTCTTCCCCTGCTGTCTTCCCCCTGCTGTCTTCCCCCTGCTGTATTCCCCCTGCTGTCTTCCCCTGCTGTCTTCCCCCTGCTGTCTTCCCCTCCTGTCTTCCCCCTCCTGTCTTCCCCCTCCTGTCTTCCCCCTCCTGTCTTCCCCCTGCTGTCTTCCCCTCCTGTCTTCCCCTGCTGTCTTCCCCCTCCTGTCTTCCCCCTCCTGTCTTCCCCCTCCTGTCTTCCCCCTGCTGTCTTCCCCCTCCTGTCTTCCCCCTCCTGTCTTCCCTCTCCTGTCTTCCCTCTCCTGTCTTCCCCCTGCTGTCTTCCCTCTCCTGTCTTCCCCTGCTGTCTTCCCTCTCCTGTCTTCCCCTGCTGTCTTCCCCCTGCTGTCTTCCCTCTCCTGTCTTCCCCTCTGTCTTCCCCTCCTGTCTTCCCTCTCCTGTCTTCCTTCTCCTGTCTTCCCCCTGCTGTCTTCCCCCTGCTGTCTTCCCCTGCTGTCTTCCCTCTCCTGTCTTCCCTCTCCTGTCTTCCCCCTCCTGTCTTCCCCCTCCTGTCTTCCCTCTCCTGTCTTCCCCTCCTGTCTTCCCCTCCTGTCTTCCCTCTCCTGTCTTCCCCCTCCTGTCTTCCCCTGCTGTCTTCCCCTCCTGTCTTCCCCCTCCTGTCTTCCCCCTGCTGTCTTCCCCCTCCTGTCTTCCTCTCCTGTCTTCCCCCTCCTGTCTTCCCCCTCCTGTCTTCCCTCTCCTGTCTTCCTCCTGCTGTCTTCCCCCTCCTGTCTTCCCCCTGCTGTCTTCCCCCTGCTGTCTTCCCTCTCCTGTCTTCCCCCTCCTGTCTTCCCCCTCCTGTCTTCCCTCTCCTGTCTTCCTCCTGCTGTCTTCCCCCTCCTGTCTTCCCCCTGCTGTCTTCCCCCTGCTGTCTTCCCCCTCCTGTTTTCCCCTCCTGGTCTGTGTGTGTGAGTTGTACCCTTGTGCTTTGTCATTGCGTGTGAATACTTTGGTGAATGATGAGAGTTCGCGCTTTGATTTGATTGATACATCAAGATCATCATTATTATCACCATCATCATCATCATCATCATCATCATCATCATCATCATCATCACCACCACCATCATCATCATCATCATCATTGTTATTATGTTGTTGTTATTATTGTGGTCATTATTGTTATTATTATCATTTTTTTTTTTTTGTATTATTATATTATTACTATTATTATTATATTAACAAAATCATTCAGGTGCGAACAAATAACGATACACCAAAACAAGTTTAAACTATCACAAACCGTCGAGAATATGGACAAAACATATGATATCAATAACAACAATACTTCCATAAAAGTATTATCTGTCAGATATCTGCCCGCTTTAACGTTGACGAACCAACCACCAACCAGTTAGCAAGCAGCCAAGCAAGCAAGCAACCAACCAGACAACAAGAATCAACTGCAGACAGACAACACCACACGGTGTAACCTGCAGGACAGAAAAGACACATCACACGAGTTTCTGAAAGGCAGTACACACTTTATTCAGTGAAAGTTGACAATGCCGTGAATATGTATGACAATTATCAGCTCACTTCATAATTATTATAATTATTTGTAATTATTATCACAGATATAAACCAACCGATTCTCACATTCAGTGATATATACACACTATCAGTGATGACTCAGTAACAACACAAAACGATTCGTGACGATAACAACAAATAACAAAACAAAACAAAACAAAAAAATAACCAACAAAAAACAAACTAACAAACCAACCAACAAACAAACAATCAAAAAAACAAAAATTACAGTAACATGGATATGTTTACCAACAGATAAAACAAAAACTCAGGAAACTTTTAATCACAGACTTTTGTGTATTTTTCCACATATCTTACACGATTCGAACTTAAGGATATTTGAAAGACTGTCCCTCCTATCTTAAGAGTAAAAAAAAAAAAAAAAAAAAGGGGTGTGGGGAGGGATTGACAGACAATCAAATATGTTTTTTGTTATATTTTTGTTTGCTGACAAACCTCACACGCCATAATATTATCCAACCCACGCCTCTCATTGCCACTCTTCGACACACCATCAACCCAAACTCCATTCACTCAGTCCTAGTGCGGGGAAGCCCACAGAAACCAGAGTTATCAAATCGTCGGCATGCCGTGAGGCCACCAGAAGAGGAGACCCTACAGTCACTAGGTCACTGTAGTGCAATACAACAATGCTTGTTGTGATCTGATTCACTAACGAAATTCTCTGTCCAATGGACATCCTACCAACGACAATGATCACTCTAATTCAGGGTCAAGGTCATAATGCTTGTAGCCCAGCCAACTACTAAAACCTCACCAGGGCTAACACCTCGTTGAAAACAACTCCCAAGTTTAACTAAAAAAAAGACAAAAGTTACAAATCAGGCTTACCATTATCTTTCAAGTCTAAAATGTAGGCTAATTGAAAATCAATTTCCATATGTACGATCGTATCGATATCAGGTGAAATCTGCAGCATTTCAACATTTTACAAGTGTCACTGTAATGAAAGACCCCCCCAGATAAAAAGACCATCACCACAACTGACCTCCATATCTGTAACTTACGCCCAGTACCATTAGCGTCTTCAGTTTGTCTTGCCAAGTTGGAGTTCCATTCCTCTCTAAAGGCAAATTACTCAGAAGAAGAGTTTCATAACAGCAACACAACAATCACACATACTTCTTTGTCACTCCAAAACATAAGTCACATTATCACACACAACCATCAGTACAGCTGGACGGTTTTCAACAGATAGATTTAACTTCATAAATGTCGCTAATTTTCTACAGATATTGCATGATTAGAGAAAACATGTTTATACTAAACACATGAAGAACTGACATAAAATATAAAGAACAAAGTACACATGACATCTACATGCCATGTTTTTGCAACCCCAGTGATTTAGCCAATATTTAGCCATTCAGCATTATACATTGTAACACACGTGATTTTGCCAATATTCTAGCCATTCAGCATTATACATAGCAACACGCGTGATTTCGCCAATATTTTAGCCATTCAGCATTATACATAGCAACACGCGTGATTTCGCCAATATTCAGCAATTCAGCATTATACATAGCAACACGAGTGATTTCGCCAATATTCAGCAATTCAGCATTATACTTTGTAACACGCGTGATTTCGCCAATATTTTAGTCATTCAGCATTATACTTTGCAACACGAGTGGCGTATCCAATACTTCAGCTCTTCAACATCACATCTGTGACTACTGATATACTGTGCGATGCATACATACATCATGAGATCAAAATAGACAGACCTACTCTTCTACACACTTAGGACCAGAACCCATGTCCGTGCTGATGGTGGTGGTGGTGGTGGTGGTTGGTGTCAGCAGATAGAAAGCCTCCACTAAGACGTCAGTGTCTGTCTAACAAGCCTCCACTAAGATGTCAGTGTCTGTCTAACAAGCCTCCACTAAGACGTCAGTGTGTGTCTAACAAGCCTCCACCAAGATGTCAGTGTGTGTCTAACAAGCCTCCACTAAGATGTCAGTGTGTGTCTAACAAGCCTCCACTAAGATGTCAGTGTGTGTCTAACAAGCCTCCACTAAGATGTCAGTGTGTGTCTAACAAGTCCAGTGTTGCATTCTGAACTCTTCCATGAACCCCATCAGTTAAAAGTATAAATAAATCAAAGCGTTCGTTACAGCTGCGGTACATCAAATTTTCCTCTGTAATTCACATTGTGCTCAAATGTATATAATATTTTACTATGTAGATGTCATTTCCTGTGCCTACCCCCTTTCGTTCTCATAGATTTTCTGTGGCCAAGTAATTCCAACAGAGAAAAACAACGTTGTATATCCATACAGACAATCTTCCAGAGAAACTGAAGCATTCTTTAATACAACACTACATTCAGAAATATCATCAGACATGATTCTGACTATTTCACGATCCATCAACAGATAATCTGCAGCATTCAGAACGGACCAGACTGTAAACTTGGCACAGAACTGTAAGAATGTTGGACTTCTGGATAAAACGAGTTTTTCTTTCAAATTCTGCCTGTTATCATCTGTCACAGGACACTGGTGTCTGGTATTGTCCGGTACAACTCTGGAATGCCTTGGGTGGTTAGCAACTACACACACACACACACAGAAAGAAAGAGAGAGAGAGAGAGAGAGAGAGAGAGAGAGAGAGAGAGAGAGAGAGAGAGAGAGAGAAAGCGAGAGAGGGAGACAGACAGACACAAAGACAGAGAGAGAGAGAGAGAGAGAGACAGACAGACAGACAGACAGACAATCATACAATACGTGACTTCGCTGTTTTACGAAAGGCTTTGTTGCATAATTTGTAAACGAAACCGTTAAAAACAACAAACAATGAACAGCGAAGACAATGTCTACAAAATTGGAAACAAAAAGATGTAAAAGTAAATGGACATTGGAGAAAATGGATAAAAAATACACGACAGTGAAGAAAATGCTTGCTAGGTCAACACGTAGACATTAAAGGGACATCAAAATGCAATCAACACGACTTCAATGGAAAGAAGTGTTGTGGGATTTAAAACATCAACAGACAAACACAAACAATTGACAAAACCAGCACGATGTTCAAGTCAGTAATTATTGATGTATGGAAAATGTTCAGGTGAATGGGACTAACAGAACCAGCACTATATTCAAGTAAATACCGACGTTTGGAAAATGTTCAGATTGTTGGAATGCTAACTTTGGAAAGGCAAAAATTACAGTATACAGGTTGAAACAATGAATCAGCAGAAGAGCGGAGTTCAAAGAAGTCCAAACAGCGGATTGTCTAAAGACCTCAACTACTGCACAGGCAGCAGGTATGTGGACAAAAACATGCAGGTCTTGTGTTTAAATGACCATGTATTGAGCGACGCGCAAGTGGAGAAAATGGAGGCAGGTCCACCAGCATCCCACACATGAAGAAAGAAAAGAAAGCTGTCTATGAAGACAGACAGGTGGTCAGAACGGCACAAGAGGAATGGCCATCAGGTGCCATGTGTATGGTGATCATGGCACCTGATGGCAGGTCACAAAAATCATGTACAGATCTGCCAATGCCTGAATCCCCATGCATAAATCTACATGAGACATGGTCCAGTCGTTTTTTTTTGATGGAGTTAGCTGCCAGTAGAATTTACTGACTGGACTTTGTTCGAGAGGAATTGATCGTTCTCGGACAGATCCATAAGCGCTCCATCCAATTACTGGCAGACTCTTTGAGTCTGAGCAGAGCCCTACGCGCTGGCAACGACTTGAAATGTAAGGGGGGCGGGGCAGGATAGGACTTGGGACACTACAAAAGCCAGACAGCCCACATGGTGGAACATCATTCACAAACTACAGACAGAATGTTGTGTGTTGATGGGGAGTGCCAGACGAGTCTCAGAGTGCCAGTAGGAAGGTGTGACTGAAGGACGGCCAGGGCCTTAGACTGGGAAGATGCATGACAGTGTTGTCTGTAGAGATGGACACACTGATTGGGAATCCAGTCTAAGACTGCCCACGACAAAGTTCTGTACAGAAGAGAGTGCCAGAAGAATGCCAGACGCCAGAATGAAGTTGGTCTATGGAAGAGGAGATGGTGTATTTGAACAAAAGCCAAAGTCCTAGGCCTAAAGGAGACGGGAGACTGTGGATGGTGGATGGGTAGGTAGGTATAGGTAACAGGTGTGGCGGTCTCAGACACCAGGAGGAAGGCGTGTTTGGAGGTACCCAGGCCGTGGGCAGGGGACATGTGTGGAGCAATAGGGTTGTTGAGTGTGGCGTTGAACGTGCCACGTAACACCGAGTCTTGCACCAGTGGTGAGAACTGAAACACAGACACACATGACATGTACAGACATCTGTACAGATTGTCTCGTTAAAATATGCGACATCACATTAACTAAAAACTGCAAAAAGCAGGACAATCACACACAAATCAACCAACACAGTCAAGTGGTCAGTTTCAGTTTCAGTTTTTCAAGACGACGTCTCGGCGCTCGGAACGAATTCCATACGCACCAACGTCACAGGTGCCATGTGTATGGTGATCATGGCAAATGCTTTTAGCCTGCACATAAACCCATGAGCTGGCCAGGTCCTGAGGTCCTACCTAGACTATGTTTTACTAGCCTACATTTTTTATATACTAGTATTGTATCAGTCGATCATTGGAACAAAGTTGGTTACATGTAAGTGACTTGTATATCTGTGTATCTTATCTTCAAAGAAAACAACAGATAAATAAAACAAATAAATAATTAAAGGTGTGAATCACAACACAACTAGTCAAGTGGTTAGGACGTTAGCAGGCCTGACTTTGATTCTGCTT
>CM060306.1:3965909-3979283 GCA_030674185.1 Monoplex corrugatus | reverse complement strand
GCAAAAAGAAACCACCCTTGGTATAAATCTTCACGTCTAAAGAAACAAAAAAATGGGTTAATTACCATTGGATCAGATGGTGCCCACTGTGGACAGCATTTATTTGACTTTATTACACGGGGGATTACGCTATGTCCGCCAGGACGGCTTCCCATAAACCCGTTCCAAAAAGGGGAGCACTCGCGGGGCACCGAAGGCGACTAGACCCCCCAAAGCCAGGTTAAGAAAAAACAGTAATTACCCCTCACCCCGTCGTCAACATGGGCACTAAAAAGACACTTCATGGGACACACCACACTCACCACACACTCACGGACACATAGTTTTTCAGCCCAGAGACATACACACAGAGATTGGCGTTCATTGCTTCGCTGGTAATTTTGGTTTTGGTCGATCCACTTTTCCGGTCCGTCTGCTCGTGCGCAGTGCACTGGGGGCTACAGAAATATTCCCCGTTTTTACACAAACTGATGAAAACAATGATAATAAAAAATACAAAACAACAAAAACAACAAAAAACCCATGCAAAAACAAAAAAAACAGCAGCAACGACAGAAAAAAAAAGAACAAGAACAGCACCAGCAGCAACAACAACAACAACGACGACGACGACGATAGTCAACAACAGAAAAAACAATAGCAACAAACCAAAACAAAAACCAACAACAACAAAAAAAAAAACCAGCAACAACAAGTAAACAATAACAAAGCAGCAGAAACGAAAACGACAACAACGACAGCAACAACAAGAACAACAAGACGACGCGACACGACAACGACGACAACGAGACGACCAAAACCACCACCACCACTACCACCACCACCACCACCCCCCAACCACCACCCCAAACAACAACAAAAAAACAACACCAGCAGTTGCGCACAACAACAAAAAAATTTATGACAACACAAACCAAACAACCACAAGAACAGCAAAAAACAAACAAACAAACAAACAGACGACAACAGACAAACAAACAAACAAACAAAAGACAAACAGACGAACAACAAACAGACAAACAGACAAAAAAAACAGACAAACGGGCAAAAAAAACAAAAAACCAATACAAACAAAAAAAACTATTTTCACCCTCCCCATATCGGTACATTGTGCTGAACTCTTCTGATGTAAATTTATATGTGTGTGTGCGCTTTAAAGGAATAAACACACACACATACACCCCACACACACACACACACCCCCAAACACACCAATACCACACATCACACACTTCACACCACTCACACACATACACACACGCCCGCACACACAACACAACACCCCCCATTACACACACACAACACACCACCACGCACACACTCACACACCAAAACACAGAACAAAACACACACTACACAACAATACACACACTCCATACATACCACCATACACACAACACATACACAAACATACCACAAATAACACACATACACACATACACACACATCACACACTACACACACATACACCATTCACACATCACACACAGCACACACAACACCACACGCACACACACACACTCACTTACACACCCCACACACTCACACACACTCACACTACACACACACAATAGGACACACACACTACGGAAACCCATACTACACACACACATGGGGCGCGTGCTGCGCGGCGCACACCACACACACACACACCACACAACACACACACACACCACACACAAGTGTGACTCCCACGCACCAAAAAAAAACCTTCATACTGAGTTACAATTTTCAGATATGCCAAAAATCACATTTTGTCTGCATCAGAATTGTATGGTGCGCTTTTTGTTCCACTAAATCATCTTTTCAAATTACTATTTGGGTGTCTTGCGGTTTTTTATAAATTTTGTTTTGGATTAGGGATAATAATAATAAAAATTAATAATAGGCAAAACAATTTTCCCCATTCAACACTCTTACAAAAGAGAAATTAAAATAAAACGAACTGAAAAAAAAAATCATAGAAATTGAAATGAATTTGACAGGCGCCTTTTGTCAGTTTTGGGAAAGACGTCGGGACCTCAAAACAAAACGGTTTGGGGTTCGATCCCCCGTTGGGGGGTAAATGATGGAGTTTTTTTTTCCATCTCCCTGGTCTTTAACGTTTTGCAGATTTTTTGTGTCGAGCCCCCTTCGTGAATGTGTACCCCAAAAGAGAACATCAAATATTCCGTTAAAGACCCCTTTTAAGTCATGTCAGTGCCCGGTCGTATTTTAAAAACCCCCTTGTTTTCCTGCCCCTGTCCCCCACCAAACCTCGCTTGTAAACCCAAGCCACCCAAAGCAAAAAAGTTAACCCTTTGACCCCCTTGCCCTAACCGCAATTTCCCCCGCAGGAATTTGGTGGATAATTTTAAAGGGAGCCCAAAGGTTTTTTTTTGTGAAGTTGGTGGGTAGGTGGGGGGAGTAAAAGGGGTTTAAGTTTGTGAATTTTGGTTTTTTTTTTTTGTGTGCGGGAAAAAAAAGGGTTTTAAGTTTTTTTTGCATTGATGGTTAGTGTGGGGAGTAAAAGGGGTTAAGTTTCTGCAGAAAGGTGGATAGTTTTGGCGGGAGTCAAAGGGTTTAAGTTTCGCAGTTGGGGGTATTTGGGGGCGGGGGGTAAAAGGGTTAATTTTCCCGCAGTTGGTGGATAGTGTGGGGAAAGTAAAAGGGGTTTAAATTTTCGGCAGTTGGTGGAAAGGGGTTCCGGGAGTCAAAGGGTTTAATTTTTCCGGGCAGTTGGGGATTTTGTGCGGGAATTAAAAGGGGTTTAAAAGTTTTGCATTTGGGGGGAAATAGTGTGCGGGAGGAAAAGGGTTTAAAAGTTTCTGCAGTTGGTGGATAGGGGTGGGGTTAAAGGGTTAAGGAAAAACACCCAAAACCCCCGGCGTGCACGCCACTGAAGGGGGAAGAAATTCCAGATGTGCATCAACATATGTTATTATAGGGGTTGCACATGGTGACCACAAATTTAAATACCCCGGCCATACCCCACGGGTCCTTGCCGAAGAAAAAGGGGAAAGAGAGAGAAGAAAAGAGAGGTGGGGGGAGAGAAGAGAGAGACAGAGGAGGAGAGAGAGAAAAAAGAGATAGAGACACAGAGACACAGGGGCACAGGACGGGAAAAAACAGAGACAGAGAGAAAAAGAGAGAGAAGACAGAAAAGAAGGGGGACAAGAGAACAGAGACAGGGGAGAGGAGACAGAGAGAGAAAGAGGGGACACAGGGGCGAAAGAAAGAAAGAGACAGAGACAGCCCGAGACAGAGGGCCAGGGACAGAGAGAGACGGGGGGCGAGAGAAAAAAAAGAGACAGAGACAGACAGAGACAAAAAAGGGGAGAGAGACGAGACAGAGACAGAAAAGAGAGAGAGAAAAGAAAGACAGGAGAGAGACAAAAGGACAGAGAGGGGGGAATAGAGAGACAGAGAGGGACAGGACAAAAGAGAGAGACAGAGAGAGACAAACAGAGCCAACAGAGAGAGGGGGGCAGGAGAAAAACAGAGAAAGACAGAGAGAGTAAAGAGAAAAAGCAGAACAGGGGGACAAAAGAAGGACAGAGAGGGGAGAGGAGAGGGGGCGGAAACACAAAACACACCCCCACACACACAAAACACAAACACCACACACACAAAAACCACACACACCACAAACCCCACACATTGCACAAAATAGAAAATTTTAAAATAGAGGACAAGGTGCCAGAAGTGTTGGGGTGCCAGAATAACTTACAGTACCCCCACCGTTAATTACCCCTTTGTATTCCCTTTCCCCATCCCTCCCTCCATCCCCAAACCACCACCACCCCCATCACACCCCTCCATCATTCCCCACCACTGCCACCATCCACCCGATCTGGGGCTGGCTTAGGAAAAACGCAAATGGAAAAACAAACATTTAAACCATACCGCAAAATTTCCTTTTTTAAAAAACAAAGAAATAAATCCCAAAAATAAAAGAAACACTTTCTTATGTAGAAAAAAATTTTCCCTAAATTTTTTAAGGGGGATTTTATTTTTTAAAATCGTTCAAGAGGGTTCCCTTACACCGGGAAAATTTCCCCATACGCGCTCCCCCTAATTTCCCTTTAAATCTGGCAGACCCCTTGAGATTGCGTGGTAAGGCCCTTGAAAACAAAAAGGTTGAAGGGGGCGAGGGAAAGGGCCCATAAAAACCTACGCTGACCCCACCAAAATGTTTGGGGAAAAAATTTAAAAGGGACGGCAAAAAGGGCCCAGTTTTTTTTTGATCGGGGCTGAGATTAAAGAAGAGAAATACATCTATAGTCCACGGCCGCTTCATAAAAGCGGGCAGCCCGCAAATTTCAAAAAGAGAGAGACAAAGAGACAAAGAGACAGAGGGGAGCCCGAGAGAGAGGGAGGGCAGAAAGAAAGAGGAGGGGAGAGAAAGAGAAGGGGGAGAGAGAGAGGGGAAGCAGACAATGTTGACGGGCAGGAAGTAACTTTTGAAAAATTTGTTTGTAAAAATTTTTTTCTGTCCACCCACTTAGCTCTCCCCGCCCATCCAAAAGGTTCACCCTTTTTAAACCCCAACAGTCAGGCACGTGTCCCCCGTAAACATCATGGAGTTCAATGGTACCCAAATGAAGAGACGTCACAACATCTCTCCCCTTTTAAATGCAGCCCTTGATTTTTCTGGCTACGTCATCCCCCTTTTAATACTCCTTGGTGTTGGGGGATGTTTTTCTTTTAAAAGGGTGGGGGGTCTTTTGGTTTTCCTTTTTGGGCCCTGAACGTTTAAAAATCCTGTAAGTCATGTCAGTTGCTGGTTTAGGGAAAACATGAGAACACTAAAAGGGAACCGGAAATTTCTCAGACTGTGCGCAAATACTTCACACATTTGTGGGCAAAAGGGACTTGCATACACATATTGGGGAATTCAGAAAAATTAATATAAATTGAAAAAGAAAGAGAAAAAATAAACCAACCAACCAACAACCAATACACTATTACCAAAACAAAAAAACCACCATCACCAAAAACAAAACAACAAACCCCCAAAAACCCAAAAAACAAAAAACCCCCCAAAATAAAAAAAATTTATTAGTTTTTTAAAGAAAAGGGTCCCAAATATTTTTGGCATGCTTAATTAGCAAAATAAAAACACGCCACCTGCCGGAAAGATAGGAATTTAACCCATAAAAATTTAAGGAAAATCGCGATGTGTTGTTCCCGTGCCCAAATTGGGGATAGAACAGGACAGGAACGAAAATTTTCCCAAAAAACAACGTCGTAAAGCAACCCAAGGAGGCAAAACCAAGCAATGGGTGTATAGACTCAAAACCACCCAAAAACGAAAACCACTATGTCAAAAACCCCCGAAAAAAGGGAATAAAAACCGTTTTATTTAATACAAAAAGAAAAGGGACTTGTTTTTGTATTGAATGCCCGTTTTTATTCTTCTTTAGTGTTTTTTTTGGTTTTTTCCTTTTTTGCTTGAAACGGGAAAGTACATTTTTTTTGGATTTGGGATTTAGCCCACAAAGTAAATTCAAGTTTGGCACACATTTTTTTTTAAACGGGTAATTGTGTTTTCATTTTACGTTTTTCAAACATGTGAACTTTCTGAATGAATTCATATTTGATTCCATGATTTTTAAATTTGTAATTGCGCTTTGCTGGTTGTTTGCATTTTTTTTAAAATTACTTTTTTAAAAATTGAATTCAAAAAAGGTCTGAAAAGTTTTTTAAAAAAAAAAAAAAAAAAAAGGGGGGGGGGGGGGAATAAAAAAAAAGGTTTAGATACCAAAACCCAGTCCCCGGGACCATTTTAAAGCAGGCTGACTTGTGCCTTTTTTTTTTTTCCCTTTTTATTTTCTTTTTCTATTTTCCACAAAACATTGTAGTTTTGTTTCTTTCAGTTTGGGTTTTGTGCCCCTAGTTATCCCTTTGCCATCTGCACCCTAATTCCAAGAAAAAAATTTAAACCCCCTTTGACTCCCTCCCCCTATCCACCAGCTTCCTGTAGGAAGCTGGGGGATAGGGTGAGGGAGAAAGGGTTAATTTTTTTGCTTTCCAGAATGGTTGAAAAAAAGGGAAAGCTTTTGGGAAAAGGGGGCTGCGGAGCCCAAAGGGGTTATACAGGTTCATTGTGCCATGGATAAAAGATTCAGGGGCCCAAAGAGTTGGACATTTGAAACTTTTTCCCCATATAAAGCTCCCAAAGGGTCCTTTTGTGCACAAATAATCCCAAAGCCCAAATTACCCCCGGAACGTGAAAAACCCCCGGTTTGCCAAGGGACTCACCACTACCAGAAAAACGGCGTAAACAGAGCACCCCAGGCAGTAAACCAGCCCAATTGACGCCCAGTGCCCCCATTGCTCAAGACTGGGGCCCCCCGAAAAGCCCTTCTGAAGATATTGATGGTTTTGTTGAAATTTAACACGCTCGTCAGACCACAGGACAACAAAAAACCAGGGGCCGTGGTGTAGGGTTAACACAAGGGCCCCACCGCCAAAAAGGTTTTGGGGGTTTGAATCCTGTAAAAAACCCACTGTTTAAAAGTTGGGGCCCCATCCTCCTCCCCAGAGTTGAGCAACCATGGGTTCCCGGGAAAAAGGGACGGGGGCCCCACCCCGGTTTTTCCCACTTCACGTACACATCACTAAAGTTTCTGTTTAAATCCCTGCCCAACCCCCTTAGGTTTCGTTTCTCTCGGGCCCGGGTTAAAACCCAAGGATATATTTGATCATAAGCTTTTAGGTACAGACCTGCCCACGCATTTTAAAAATCCTAGAGGGGAACTCCAGGGCGTCTTGATTATTATCCCCATGGGTCATCATCGTCGTGGCGTCATCATCTATCATCCATCATCATCATCTATCACTTTCCACCCCATCTTTCTTTTCATCATCGCCCATATCGTCGTCGTCATAATCATCACCATCATCATCCCCTCATTCATCATTCATCCATCATCATCATCATCATCATCATAAACATATCATCATCATCATCATCTTTCCCATCATCATAAATCATATCATCATCTTTCTTAAACATCATCATCATCATCACCCATCTTTCATCACATCATCATCATCACCTTCATCATCATCTTAAACACCTCTTTCATCATAAACCCTTTACCCATCATCATAATCATCTTAACATTGAGAAAAAATTTATCCGTTTTAAAGGGTCATTAAGGGGCCCTTTGGAAAGGGGCCCGGGGAAAAAACAAAACAAAACAAAAAAGCAAAAAAACAAACAACCTCCCCAAAACAAAAAAAAACAAAAAAGCACAAAAAACAAAAAAACCCCCCCCCAAAAACAAAACAAAAAAAAAAAAAAGCACAAAAAACAAACAACCCCCCCAAAACAAAACAAAACAAAAAAGCACAAAAAACAAAACCTCCCCAAAAAACAAAAAAAAAACCAAAAAAAAAAGCCCCAAAAAAAAAAACAACCCCCCAAAAACAAAACAGCACAAAAAACAAACAACCTCCCCAAAACAAAACAAAAACAAAAAAGCACAAAAAACAAACAACCTCCCCAAAACAAAACAAAACAAAAAACAACCCAAAAAAAAAAACAACCTCCCCAAAAACAAAACAAAACAAAAAACACAAAAAACAAACAACCTCCCCAAAACAAAACAAAACAAAAAAACACAAAAAACAAACAACCTCCCCCCAAAAACAAAACAAAACAAAAAAGCACAAAAAACAAACAACCTCCCCAAAACAAAACAAAACAAAAAAGCACAAAAAACAAACAACCCCCAAAAAAAAACAAAACAAAAAAGCACAAAAAACAAACAACCTCCCCAAAACAAAACAAAAAAAAAAAAGCACAAAAAACAAACAACCTCCCCAAAACAAAACAAAACAAAAAAGCACAAAAAACAAACAACCTCCCCCAAAAAAAAAAACAAAACAAAAAAGCACAAAAACAAACAACCTCCCCAAAACAAAACAAAACAAAAAGCACAAAAAACAAAAAACCTCCCCCAAAACAAAACAAAACAAAAAAGCACAAAAAACAAACAACCTCCCCAAAACAAAACAAACAAAAAAGCACAAAAAAAAAACAACCTCCCCAAAACAAAACAAACAAAAAAGCACAAAAAACAAAAACCTCCCCAAAAAAAAAACAAAACAAAAAAGCACAAAAAAACAAACAACCTCCCCAAAACAAAACAAAAAAAAAAGCACAAAAAACAAACAACCTCCCCAAAAAAAAAACAAAACAAAAAAGCACAAAAAACAAACAACCTCCCCAAAACAAAACAAAACAAAAAAGCACAAAAAACAAACAACCTCCCCAAAACAAAAAAAAAACAAAAAAGCACAAAAAACAAACAACCTCCCCAAAAAAAAAACAAAAAAAAAAGCACAAAAAACAACAACCTCCCAAAAAAAAAACAAAAAAAAAGCACAAAAAACAAACAACCTCCCAAAAAAAAACAAAACAAAAAGCACAAAAAACAAACAACCTCCCAAAAACAAAAACAAAAAAAAAAAAGCACAAAAAACAAACAACCTCCCAAAAAAAAAACAAAACAAAAAAGCACAAAAAACAAACAACCTCCCCAAAAAAAAAACAAAACAAAAAAGCACAAAAAACAAACAACCCCCCAAAAAAAAAAACAAAAAAGCACAAAAAACAAACAACCTCCCAAAAACAAAAAAAACAAAAAACAAAAAAACAAACAACCTCCCCAAAACAAAACAAAACAAAAAAAACACAAAAAACAAACAACCTCCCCAAAAAAAACAAAACAAAAAAGCACAAAAAACAAACAACCCCCAAAAAAAAAACAAAACAAAAAACACAAAAAACAAACAACCTCCCCAAAAAAAAACAAAAAACACAAAAAAAAAAAACCCCCCAAAACAAAACAAAAAAAAAAACACAAAAAAAAACCCCCAAAAAAAAAACAAAACAAAAAAGCAAAAAAACAAAAAACCCCCCAAAAAAAAAAAAAAAAAAAGCCAAAAAACAAAAACCCCCAAAAAAAAAAACAAAAAAAAAACACAAAAAAAAAAACCTCCCAAAAAAAAAAAAAAACAAAAAAACCAAAAAACAAACAACCCCCCCAAAAAAAAAAAAAAAAAAAAAGCAAAAAAACAAAAACCCCCCAAAAAAAAACAAAACAAAAAAAAAAAAAAACAACCTCCCCAAAACAAAAAAAAACAAAAACACAAAAAAAAACAACCCCCAAAAAAACAAACAAAAAAAAAAGCACAAAAAAAAACAACCTCCCCCAAAAAAAAACAAAAAAAAAAAGCAAAAAAACAAACAACCCCCAAAACAAAACAAAAAAAAAAAGCACAAAAAACAAAAACCCCCCAAAACAAAAAAAAAAAAAAAACAAAAAAAACAAACAACCCCCCAAAAAAAAACAAAAAAAAAAACAAAAAAAACAACAACCCCCAAAAACAAAAAAAAAAAAAAACACAAAAAAAAAAAAACCCCCCCAAAACAAAAAAAAAAAAAAAAAGCACAAAAAAAAAAAAACCCCCCCAAAAAAAAAAAAAAACAAAAAAACACAAAAAAAAAACAACCCCCCCCAAAAAAAAAAAAAACAAAAAAAAAAAAAAACAAACAACCCCCCAAAACAAAAAAAAAACAAAAAAGCAAAAAAAACAAAAACCCCCCAAAAAAAAACAAAAAAAAAAAGCACAAAAAAAAAAAAACCTCCCCAAAACAAAACAAAAAAAAAAACACAAAAAACAAAAACCCCCCCAAAAAAAAAACAAAAAAAAACACAAAAAACAAAAACCCCCCCAAAACAAAAAAAAAACAAAAAAGCCAAAAAACAAAAACCCCCAAAACAAAAAAAAAAAAAAAGCACAAAAAACAAAAAACCCCCCAAAAAAAACAAAACAAAAAAAGCACAAAAAAAAAAACAACCTCCCCAAAACAAAACAAAACAAAAAAGCACAAAAAACAAACAACCTCCCCAAAACAAAACAAAACAAAAAAGCACAAAAAACAAACAACCTCCCCAAAACAAAACAAAACAAAAAACACAAAAAACAAACAACCTCCCCAAAACAAAACAAAACAAAAAAGCACAAAAAACAAACAACCTCCCAAAAACAAAACAAAACAAAAAAGCACAAAAAACAAACAACCTCCCCAAAACAAAACAAAACAAAAAAGCACAAAAAACAAACAACCTCCCAAAAACAAAACAAAACAAAAAAGCACAAAAAACAAACAACCTCCCAAAAACAAAACAAAACAAACCAAACCAAATGTTTAGGTAAATGTCTTGTCCATCCGAACTTCCTAGCAAACCGACCACCTAAAATGAGGATCATTGATGATACAAGACAGAAAGAAAAAAACCCACTGTATGTCCGTACATTCTGCATTTTTGCAAACAACGTAGAGTAAATTCTGAACTCAGCAAATGTGTACTTTCTGCTCGTAACAAAAAAAACTATTTGTCATTTTGCTAATGGCAACTGCTCCTGGACCCTGACCAAGCCCCTACAACACAACATTACCACCTGACAGATGCATTGTTTGAGAAGAGCTGTCAATAAGTCCAGATGAGATGCTCAGAAACAACAACATCAGAGAAATGGTGAGAACAACACAGGTTCACCATCATAATATTATATTAGCAGAGAATTAAGTGGTTTGGTCATTGACAGAACACGACCCCATCATGTGGTTTAACAAGCATGTAACAAAAGGACATACGGATTAAAAGAGAGAGGCAGACTAAGGAAGACCTGAATGGATGGCGAGAAGGAGACCTTGACTCCACGGCATTTATCCACTTCAGGTATTCCAGGTCGTTTCTGATCGTCAACTGTGTCTTCTTCGCCACACTCATAATGGTACAAAGGACAGATAATGAAAAGTAACAACACGACTGTCTTCTTATTATTAATCAGAATGACGGCAGGTATACTGTGCACTCAGCAGAATCAAATCTCCAGGGCACCAGTATGACCAGGGACATCTCTGCCAGGAACGGGCTGAGGAAAACTAAGGGACCCTTTACCTTCTTCTGGGTGTCAGGCCGTACACTGGCACCGCTAATTCATAAACCACAGGGGGTACATCAGCTGGCACCATGACCTCCACATCAACTCCGTGGGTGGCACCTAACACTTTCACTGCCTGCAGAAAGCTGGTGGAAAGGTAGGGGATACGATGCGGGAATGAAAAGGTTAAGGATTATCTATCACCACCACCATCCTCCATCACTTCACAGCCCCAACAGTTGTCGCCTTCACTCCAGCAAGAGTCACTGCCCTTGGAGTGCTAATAGTCCCTCAGCACGTGGCTCGCCCTGTGACCTGCCACATGTGGTCCTAAGCCAGATTCGCCCCAGGCGGTTTTTGCATACACCAGAGGCGGCCGTGTCAAATCAACGCTATGGCTCCATGTAAGTCATGTTTCCCATCACACATCACACATCACACTTCACACTGTTCATGGCCCATCACATGGCCTGACCCTCACTCCATCACTTGTTTCACTCGCTCTTGGACACTTGCAGTGTGCAATAAAACCCACGGCTGATTAAAGTACATCCGACTGCGCCAAGACGTATTTCATAATCACCATGTGCTTTGCTGCATGGCGTTGGCGGTCATGAACCCCCCCCCTCCCCTCCCCCCAACATACAAATCTATCTTTTGTCACTGTAAGTATATCTCCTCCCTCTTCTTGTCCCTACCCATTCTGCAAAACTATAAAATGTTCTCCCTGGGTCTACCTGGTGCTATTTTCCCTCCAGCTTTCCTGTTGTAAGTGCTCTTATTTCTCTTGCCTCATAAAATGTCATATAAATGTTACTACATAGATTGATAGATAGATGCACGGAGAGAGAGAGAGAGAGAGAGAGAGAGAGAGAGAAGAGAGAAAGAGAGGAGAGAGTAGAGAGAGAGAGAGAGAAAGAGAGAGGCAGACAGACAAACAGACAAACAGACAGATAGACAGGGAGAGAGAGATACGGAGAAAAGAAAGAGGGCAGAACTGGAAAAGAGAGACTGAGACAGAGAGACAGAGACTGTGAGGGAGAGAGAAAGAGAGACATAAAGAAAGAGAGAGAGAGAGAGACAGAAAGGGAGGAAGACTTACAGCGATGTAACTTACTGTGAGACACGTGGGTACACGTCTCTGTGTGCTCCACACCACATCATGTCGTACACAGCGTTACTGCAGACCAGGGCACAGTGAGAACCACGGTTGTCTTTTTTCTGTTCATATTCATTTACTTACTGCCCATGACGTCATCGGTATGTAGGTCAACAACAAGGATTGTTTACGTCTGTTTGTTTTGGGTCAGCCTCTGTATTAATTGCCTACATCAAGTGTGCTTCAGCGTTTTACGTCTGTTTGTTTTGGGCCACCCTCTGTATTAATTGCCTACATCAAGTGTGCTTCAGTGATTTACGTCTGTTTGTTTTGGGCCACCCTCTGTATTAATTGCCTACATCAAGTGTGCTTCAGCGTTTTACGTCTGTTTGTTTTGGGTCAGCCTCTGTATTAATTGCTTACATCAAGTGTGCTTCAGTGCTTTACGTCTGTTTGTTTTGGGTCAGCCTCTGTATTAATTGCTTACATCAAGTGTGCTTCAGTGCTTTACGTCTGTTTGTTTTGGGTCAGCCTCTGTATTAATTGCTTACATCAAGTGTGCTTCAGTGCTTTACGTCTGTTTGTTTTGGGTCAGCCTCTGTATTAATTGCTTACATCAAGTGTGCTTCAGTGCTTTACGTCTGTTTGTTTTGGGTCAGCCTCTGTATTAATTGCTTACATCAAGTGTGCTTCAGTGCTTTACGTCTGTTTGTTTTGGGTCAGCCTCTGTATTAATTGCTTACATCAAGTGTGCTTCAGCGCTTTACGTCTGTTTGTTTTGGGTCAGCCTCTGTATTAATTGCTTACATCAAGTGTGCTTCAGTGCTTTACGTCTGTTTGTTTTGGTCAGCCTCTGTATTAATTGCTTACATCAAGTGTGCTTCAGTGCTTTACGTCTGTTTGTTTTGGGTCAGCCTCTGTATTAATTGCTTACATCAAGTGTGCTTCAGCGCTTTACGTCTGTTTGTTTTGGGTCAGCCTCTGTATTAATTGCCTACATCAAGTGTGCTTCAGCGCTTTACGTCTCCTATTGTAGGTCGCTAAGTTGTTTTAGGTCTTCTTCTCCAACATCTTCCTTCTGATGTCCAGTGTTGGGCAGTCCGGGTGGTGTTATCCGGTTCTCTTTGGAGGACGTGCTAATCCACTTCCATAGTTGTTTTTTCATAATGATGGTGCCGTATTCTCTTGGTTGTATGGGTGAGTAGTTACTAGTTGGAGATGGTGTTAGACCGGAAGCGTCACTTGACTCTTTGGAGGTTTATTTTTGTGTGGAAAGTTGACAGCTTGATAAAGTCGCTTTCTGTCAGTCTCCAGCGCTGTGAGCCGTA
>CM060306.1:3945909-3958409 GCA_030674185.1 Monoplex corrugatus | reverse complement strand
GACCACACTGCACTATGTTGTTGTACAGTCTGTGTCTGTTAGGTCAGCTGACCACACTGCACTATGTTGTTGTACAGTCTGTATCTGTTAGGTGAGCTGACCACACTGCACTATGTTGTTGTACAGTCTGTATCTGTTAGGTAGCTGACCACACTGCACTATGTTGTTGTACAGTCTGTATCTGTTAGGTGACTGACCACACTGCACTATGTTGTTGTACAGTCTGTATCTGTTAGTGAGCTGACCACACTGCACTATGTTGTTGTACATCTGTTCTGTTAGTAGCTGACCACACTGCACTATGTTGTTGTACAGTCTGTATCTGTTAGGTAGCTGACCACACTGCACTATGTTGTGTACAGTCTGTATCTGTTAGGTCAGCTGACCACACTGCACTATGTTGTTGTACAGTCTGTATCTGTTAGGTAGCTGACCACACTGCACTATGTTGTTGTACAGTCTGTATCTGTTAGTAGCTACCACACTGCACTATGTTGTTTACAGTCTGTATCTGTTAGGTAGCTACCACACTGCACTATGTTGTTGTACAGTCTGTATCTGTTAGTGCGACCACACTGCACTATGTGTTGTACAGTCTGTATCTGTTAGGTAGCTGACCACACTGCACTATGTTGTTGTACAGTCTGTATCTGTTAGGTACTGACCACACTGCACTATGTTGTTGTACAGTCTGTATCTGTTAGTAGCTGACCACACTGCACTATGTTGTTGTACAGTCGTATCTGTTAGGTCAGCTGACCACACTCACTAGTTGTTGTACAGTCTGTTCTGTTAGTGAGCTGACCACACTCACAGTTGTTGTACAGTCTGTATCTGTTAGGAGCTGCCACACTGCACTATGTTGTTGTACAGTCTGTATCTGTTAGGTCGCTGACCACACTGCACTATGTTGTTGTACATCTGTATCTGTTAGGTAGCTGACCACACTGCACTATGTTGTTGTACAGTCTGTATCTGTTAGGTAGCTGACCACACTGCACTATGTTTGTACAGTCTGTATCGTTAGTCAGCTGACCACACTGCACTATGTTGTTGTCAGTCTGTATTGTTAGGTAGCTGACCACACTGCACTATGTTGTTGTACAGTCTGTATCTGTTAGGTAGCTGACCACACTGCACTATGTTGTTGTACAGTCTGTATCTGTTAGGTCAGCTGACCACACTGCACTATGTTGTTGTACAGTCTGTATCTGTTAGGTAGCTGACCACACTGCACTATGTTGTTGTACAGTCTGTATCTGTTAGGTGAGCTGACCACACTGCACTATGTTGTTGTACAGTCTGTATCTGTTAGGTAGCTGACCACACTGCACTATGTTGTTGTACAGTCTGTTCTGTTAGGTAGTGACCACACTGCACTATGTTGTTGTACAGTCTGTATCTGTTAGGTGAGCTGACCACACTGCACTATGTTGTTGTACAGTCTGTATCTGTTAGGTGAGCTGACCACACTGCACTATGTTGTTGTACAGTCTGTATCTGTTAGTCAGCTGACCACACTGCACTATGTTGTTGTACAGTCTGTATCTGTTAGGTAGCTGACCACACTGCACTATGTTGTTGTACGTCTGTATCTGTTAGGTAGCTGACCACACTGCACTATGTTGTTGTACAGTCTGTCTGTTAGGTCAGCTGACCACACTGCACTATGTTGTTGTACAGTCTGTATCTGTTAGGTAGCTGACCACACTGCACTAGTTGTTGTACAGTCTGTATCTGTTAGGTCAGCTGACACACTGCACTATGTTGTTGTACAGTCTGTATCTGTTAGGTCAGCTGACCACACTGCACTATGTTGTTGTACAGTCTGTATCTGTTAGGTGAGCTGACCACACTGCACTATGTTGTTGTACAGTCTGTATCTGTTAGTGAGCTGACCACACTGCACTATGTTGTTGTACAGTCTGTATCTGTTAGGTCGTGACCACACTGCACTATGTTGTTGTACAGTCTGTATCTGTTAGGTGAGCTGACCACACTGCACTATGTTGTTGTACAGTCTGTATCTGTTAGGTGAGCTGACCACACGCACTATGTTGTTGTACAGTCTGTATCTGTTAGGTGAGCTGACCACACTGCACTATGTTGTTGTACAGTCTGTATCTGTTAGGTCAGCTGACCACACTGCACTATGTTGTTGTACAGTCTGTATCTGTTAGGTCAGCTGACCACACTGCACTATGTTGTTGTACAGTCTGTATCTGTTAGGTGAGCTGACCACACTGCACTATGTTGTTTGTACAGTCTGTATCTGTTAGGTAGCTGACCACACTGCACTATGTTGTTGTACAGTCTGTATCTGTTAGGTGAGCTGACCACACTGCACTATGTTGTTGTACAGTCTGTATTGTTAGGTGAGCTGACCACACTGCACTATGTTGTTGTACAGTCTGTATCTGTTAGGTGAGCTGACCACACTGCACTATGTTGTTGTACAGTCTGTATCTGTTAGGTGAGCTGACCACACTGCACTATGTTGTTGTACAGTCTGTATCTGTTAGGTGAGCTGACCACACTGCACTATGTTGTTGTACAGTCTGTATCTGTTAGGTCAGCTGACCACACTGCACTATGTTGTTGTACAGTCTGTATCTGTTAGGTCAGCTGACCACACTGCACTATGTTGTTGTACAGTCTGTATCTGTTAGGTGAGCTGACCACACTGCACTATGTTGTTGTACAGTCTGTATCTGTTAGGTCAGCTGACCACACTGCACTATGTTGTTGTACAGTCTGTATCTGTTAGGTCAGCTGTCCACACTGCACTATGTTGTTGTATAGTCTGTATCTGTTAGGTGAGCTGACCACACTGCACTGTGTTGTTGTACAGTTTGTATCTGTTAGGTGAGCTGACCACACTGCACTATGTTGTTGTACAGTCTGTATCTGTTAGGTGAGCTGACCACACTGCACTGTATTGTTGTACAGTCTGTATCTGTTAGGTGAGCTGACCACACTGCACTATGTTGTTGTACAGTTTGTATCTGTTAGGTCAGCTGACCACACTGCACTATGTTGTTGTACAGTCTGTATCTGTTAGGTGAGCTGACCACACTGCACTATGTTGTTGTACAGTCTGTATCTGTTAGGTGAGCTGACCACACTGCACTATATTGTTGTACAGTCTGTATCTGTTAGGTGAGCTGACCACACTGCACTATGTTGTTGTACAGTCTGTATCTGTTAGGTGAGCTGACCACACTGCACTATGTTGTTGTACAGTCTGTATCTGTTAGGTGAGCTGACCACACTGCACTATGTTGTTGTACAGTCTGTATCTGTTAGGTGAGCTGACCACACTGCACTATGTTGTTGTACAGTCTGTGTCTTTGGTAGGAGTGAATGCTGAGTGCATAAAAATGTTCAAGAAGACTAAAAGGGACTCTGAAAGTATGGCGTGGACATCCTTTTCCTTTTCTAAGTGTTCTTTTCACTTTTTTTCTTTTCCTGTGTCTGGTTCGTGCCATTGGAAAGAGCTTCCTCTGTCTATTCGACGGTCACATATTCTGTCTTCCTGCTAGTCTAACCTGAAGACATAGCTTTTTGTTTAGCAGTGATTTCCCCCTCTCTGTGCCCATCCCTTTGTCCTCCTTCCCTCCTGTCTTCCCCCTCCTGTCTTCCCCTGCTGTCTTCCCCCTGCTGTCTTCCCCCTCTTGTCACCCCCTGCTGTCTTCCCCCTGCTGTCTTCCTCCTGCTGTCTTCCACCTCCTGTCTTCCCCCTCTTGTCTTCCCCCTGCTGTCTTCCCTCTCCTGTCTTCCCACTCCTGTCTTCCCCCTGCTGTCTTCCCCTCCTGTCTTCCCCTTGCTGTCTTCCCCCTGCTGTCTTCCCTCTCCTGTCGTCCCCCTTCTGTCTTCCCCCTGCTGTCTTCCCCATCCTGTCTTCCCCCTGCTGTCTTCCCACTCCTGTCTTCCCCCTGCTGTCTTCCCTCTCCTGTCTTCCTCCTGCTGTCTTCCCTCTCCTGTCTTCCCTCTCCTGTCTTCCCCCTGCTGTCTTCCCCCTCCTGTTTTCCCCCTCCTGTCTTCCCTCCTGTCTTCCCCCTCCTGTCTTCCCCCTGCTGTCTTCCCCCTGCTGTCTTCCCCTTGCTGTCTTCCCCCTCCTGTCTTCCCTCTCCTGTCTTCCCCCTGCTGTCTTCCCCCTGCTGTCTTCCCCCTGCTGTCTTCCCCCTCCTGTCTTCCCTCTCCTGTCTTCCCCCTGCTGTCTTCCCCCTGCTGTCTTCCCCCTCCTGTTTTCCCCTCCTGGTCTGTGTGTGTGAGTTGTACCCTTGTGCTTTGTCATTGCGTGTGAATACTTTGGTGAATGATGAGAGTTCGCGCTTTGATTTGATTTATACATCAAGATCATCATCATCATCACCATCATCATCATCATCATCATCATCATCATCATCATCATCACCACCACCACCATCATCATCATCATCATCATTGTTATTATGTTGTTGTTATTATTGTGGTCATTATTGTTATTATTATCATTTTGTTTTTTTTGGTATTATTATATTATTACTATTATTATCATTATTATTATATTAACAAAATCATTCAGGTGCGAACATGTAACGATACACCATAACAAGTTTAAACTATCACAAACCGTCGAGAATATGGACAAAACATATGATATCAATAACAACAATACTTCCATAAAAGTATTATCTGTCAGATATCTGCCCGCTTTAACGTTGACGAACCAACCACCAACCAGTTAGCAAGCAGCCAAGCAAGCAAGCAACCAACCAGACAACAAGAATCAACTGCAGACAGACAACACCACACGGTGTAACCTGCAGGACAGAAAAGACACATCACACGAGTTTCTGAAAGGCAGTTCACACTTTATTCAGTGAAAGTTGACAATGCCGTGAATATGTATGACAATTATCAGCTCATTTCATAATTATTATAATTATTTGTAATTATTATCACAGATATAAACCAACAGATTCTCACATTCAGTGATATATACACACTATCAGTGATGACTCAGTAACAACACAAAACGATCCGTGACGATAACAACAAATACCAAAAGAAAACAAAACAAAACAAAAAAATAACCAACAAAAAACAAACTAACAAACCAACCAACAAAAAACAAACTAACAAACCAACCAACAAACAAACAATCAAAAAAACAAAAATTACAGTAACATGGATATGTTTACCAACAGATAAAACAAAAACTCAGGAAACTTTTAATCAGACTTTTGTGTATTTTTCCACATATCTTACACGATTTGAACCTAAGAATATTTGAAAGACTGTCCCTCATATCTTAAGAGTAAAAAAAGAAAAAAAAGGGGGTGTGGGGAGGGATTGACAGACAATCAAATATGTTTTTTGTTATATTTTTGTTTGCTGACAAACCTCACACGCCATAATATTATCCAACCCACGCCTCTCATTGCCACTCTTCGACACACCATCAACCCAAACTCCATTCACTCAGTCCTAGTGCGGGGAAGCCCACAGAAACCAGAGTTATCAAATCGTCGGCATGCCGTGAGGCCACCAGAAGAGGAGACCCTACAGTCACTAGGTCACTGTAGTGCAATACAACAATGCTTGTTGTGATCTGATTCACTAACGACCCTTTCTGTCCAATGGACATCCCACCAACGACAATGATCACTCTAATTCAGGGTCAAGGTCATAATGCTTGTAGCCCAGCCAACTACTAAAACCTCACCAGGGCTAACACCACGTTACAAACAACTCCCAAGTTTAACTAAAAAAAAAAAGACAAAAGTTAAAAGTCAGGCTCACCATTATCTTTCAAGTCTAAAATGTAATTGAAAAATCATTTTCCATATGTATGATCGTATCAGGTGAAATCTGCAGCATTTCAACATTTTACAAGTGTCACTGTAATGAAAGACCCCCCAGATAAAAAGTCCATCACCACAACTGACCTCCATATCTGTAACTTACGCCCAGTACCATTAGCTTCTTCAGTTTGTCTTGCCAAGTTGGAGTTCCATTCCTCTCTAAAGGCAAATTACTCAGAAGAACAGTTTCATAACAGCAACACAACAATCACACATACTTCTTTGTCACTCCAAAACATAAAGTCACATTATCACACACAACCATCAGTACAGCTGGACGGTTTTCAACAGATCGACAGATTTAACTTCATAAATGTCGTTAATTTTCTACAGATATTGCATGATTAGAGAAAACATGTTTATATTAAACACATGAAGAACTGACATAAAATATAAAGAACAAAGTACACATGACATCTACATGCCAATTTTTTGCAACCCCAGTGATTTAGCCAATATTTAGCCATTCAGCATTATACATTGTAACACACGTGATTTTGCCAATATTTTAGCCATTCAGCATTACACATTGCAACACGAGTGATTTCGCCAATATTCAGCAATTCAGCATTATACATTGTAACACACGTGATTTTGCCAATATTTTAGCCATTCAGCATTACACATTGCAACACGAGTGATTTCGCCAATATTCAGCAATTCAGCATTATACTTTGTAACACGCGTGATTTCGCCAATATTTTAGTCATTCAGCATTACACATTGCAACACGAGTGATTTCGCCAATATTCAGCAATTCAGCATTATACTTTGTAACACGCGTGATTTCGCCAATATTTTAGTCATTCAGCATTACACATTGCAACACGAGTGATTTCGCCAATATTTTAGTCATTCAGCACTATACTTTGCAACACGAGTGGCGTATCCAATACTTCAGCTCTTCAACATCACATCTGTGACTACTGATATACTGTGCGCTGCATACATACATCATGAGATCAAAATAGACAGACCTACTCTTCTACACACTTAGGACCAGAACCCATGTCCGTGCTGATGGTGGTGGTGGTGGTGGTGGTTGGTGTCAGCAAATAGAAAGCCTCCACTAAGACGTCAGTGTCTGTCTAACAAGCCTCCACTAAGATGTCAGTGTCTGTCTAACAAGCCTCCACTAAGACGTCAGTGTCTGTCTAACAAGCCTCCACCAAGATGTCAGTGTGTGTCTAACAAGCCTCCACTAAGATGTCAGTGTCTGTCTAACAAGTCCAGTGTTGCATTCTGAACTCTTCCATGAACCCCATCACAGTCAAAAGTATAAATAAATCAAAGCGTTCGTTACAGCTGCGGTACATCAAATTTCCTCTGTAATTCACATTGTGCTCAAATGTATATAATATTTTACTATGTAGATGTCATTTCCAGTGCCTACCCCCTTTCGTTCTCATAGATTTTCTGTGGCCAAGTAATTCCAACAGAGAAAAACAACGTTGTATATCCATACAGACAATCTTCCAGAGAAACTGAAGCATTCTTTAATACAACACTACATTCAGAAATATCATCAGACATGATTCTGACTATTTCACGATCCATCAACAGATAATCTGCAGCATTCAGAACGGACCAGACTGTAAACTTGGCACAGAACTGTAAGAATGTTGGACTTCTGGATAAAACGAGTTTTTCTTTCAAATTCTGCCTGTTATCATCTGTCACAGGACACTGGTGTCTGGTATTGTCCGGTACAACTCTGGAATGCCTTGGGTGGTTAGCAACTACACACACACACACACAGAAAGAGAGAGAGAGAGAGAGAGAGAGAGAGAGAGAGAGAGAGAGAGAGAGAAAGCGAGA
Organism: Monoplex corrugatus; assembly: GCA_030674185.1. Classification (NCBI taxonomy): domain Eukaryota; kingdom Metazoa; phylum Mollusca; class Gastropoda; order Littorinimorpha; family Ranellidae; genus Monoplex; species Monoplex corrugatus. The sequence goes on along the minus strand of CM060306.1, from coordinate 3,950,742 downwards.
GAGGGAGACAGACAGACACAAAGACAGAGAGAGAGAGAGAGACAGACGGACAGACAGACAGACAGTCATACAATACGTGACTTCGCTGTTTTACGAAAGGCTTTGTTGCATAATTTGTAAACGAAACCGTAAAAACAACAAACAATGAACAGCGAAGACAATGTCTAAAAAATTGGAAACAAAAAGATGAAAAAGTAAATGGACATTGGAGAAAATGGATAAAAAATACACGACAGTGAAGAAAATGCTAGGTAGGTCAACACGTAGACATTAAAGGGACATCAAAATGCAATCAACACGACTTCAATGGAAAGAAGTGTTGTGGGATTTAAAACATCAACAGACAAACACAAACAATTGACAAAACCAGCACGATGTTCAAGTCAGTAATTATTGATGTATGGAAAATGTTCAGGTGAATGGGACTAACAGAACCAGCACTATATTCAAGTAAATACCGACGTTTGGAAAATGTTCAGATTGTTGGAATGCTAACTTTGGAAAGGCAAAAATTACAGTATACAGGTTGAAACAATGAATCAGCAGAAGAGCGGAGTTCAAAGAAGTCCAAACAGCGGATTGCCTAAAGACCTCAACTACTGCACAGGCAGCAGGTATGTGGACAAAAACATGCAGGTCTTGTGTTTAAATGACTATGTATTGAGCGACGCGCAAGTGGAGAAAATGGAGGCAGGTCCACCAGCATCCCACACATGAAGAAAGAAAAGAAAGCTGTCTATGAAGACAGACAGGTGGTCAGAACGGCACAAGAGGAATGGCCATCAGGTGCCATGTGTATGGTGATCATGGCACCTGATGGCAGGTCACAAAAATCATGTACAGATCTGCCAATGCCTGAATCCCCATGCATAAATCTACATGAGACATGGTCCAGTCGTTTTTTTTTGATGGAGTTAGCTGCCAGTAGAATTTACTGACTGGACTTTGTTCGAGAGGAATTGATCGTTCTCGGACAGATCCATAAGCGCTCCATCCAATTACTGGCAGACTCTTTGAGTCTGAGCAGAGCCCTACGCGCTGGCAACGACTTGAAATGTAAGGGGGGCGGGGCAGGATAGGACTTGGGACACTACAAAAGCCAGACAGCCCACATGGTGGAACATCATTCACAAACTACAGACAGAATGTTGTGTGTTGATGGGGAGTGCCAGACGAGTCTCAGAGTGCCAGTAGGAAGGTGTGACTGAAGGACGGCCAGGGCCTTAGACTGGGAAGATGCATGACAGTGTTGTCTGTAGAGATGGACACACTGATTGGGAATCCAGTCTAAGACTGCCCACGACAAAGTTCTGTACAGAAGAGAGTGCCAGAAGAATGCCAGACGCCAGAATGAAGTTGGTCTATGGAAGAGGAGATGGTGTATTTGAACAAAAGCCAAAGTCCTAGGCCTAAAGGAGACGGGAGACTGTGGATGGTGGATGGGTAGGTAGGTATAGGTAACAGGTGTGGCGGTCTCAGACACCCAGGAGGAAGGCGTGTTTGGAGGTACCCAGGCCGTGGGCAGGGGACATGTGTGGAGCAATAGGGTTGTTGAGTGTGGCGTTGAACGTGCCACGTAACACCGAGTCTTGCACCAGTGGTGAGAACTGAAACACAGATACACATGACATGTACAGACATCTGTACAGATTGTCTCGTAAAATATACGATACCACATTAGATAAAAACTGCAAAAAGCAGGACAATCACACACAAATCAACCAACACAGTCAAGTGATCAGTTTCAGTTTCAGTTCCAGTTTCAGTTTCAGTTTCTCAAGATGATGTCTCCGCGCGCGGAATGAATTCCATACGCACTAATGTCGCAGGTGCCATGTGTATGGTGATCATGGCACCTGACGGCAGGTCAACAAAATCATGTACACATCTTCCAATGCCGGATCTTCATGTATAAATCTACATACGCATGTTAAGGATCCTATAAGCCATGTCAGTGTGTAGTGACTTAAGGAAATACACAAAAGTTTTAATGTCAGCACACACTCTCACTGCAGGCACAGAACGCAGACTGTGTAGCAACACTATGCCTGCAGAGTGTGGGCCAAACAAAGTTCATACACACATCCAAGAAATGTTTGCTCGGAATGAAAAAATGTCGATAAGATAAAACAATCAAAAACTCCAACAGCAGCAGCAGCAGAAACAAAAACATCAACAACAACAAAAACATCAACAACATACAACAACAACAACAACAACAACACAACAACAATAACAACAAAGAGATACAAAACCAAAAACGCAAAAACAAACAAAAAAGCCCAACCAACCAACCAACCAACCAACCAACCAACCAACTCAACCAGAACCAACCAGCCAACCAGCCAACCAGCCAACCAAACCACCAACCAACCAACCAGCCAACCAACCAACCAACCAACCAACAACCAACCAACCAAACCAACCAACCAGCCAACCAACCAACCAACCAACCAACACCAAACCAATCAACCAACCAACCAATCAACCAACCAACCAATCAACCAACCAACCAACCAACCAACCAACCAATCAACACCAACCACAACCAACCAACACCAACCAACCAACCAGCCACCAACCAACACAACCACCAACCAACCAAACCAGCCAACCAACCAACCAGCCAACCAACCAACCAAACACCAACCAACCAACCAGCCAACCAACCAACCAACCAACCAACCAACCAACCAACCAACCAACCAATCAACCAACCAACCAATCAACCAACCAACCAACCAGCCAACCAACCAACCAACCAACCAATCAACCAACCAACCAATCAACCAACCAACCAATCAACCAACCAACCAACCAGCCAACCAACCAACCAACCAACCAATCAACCAACCAACCAACAACCAACCAGCCACCAACCAACCAACCACACAACCAACCAGCAACAACCAACCACACACCAACCAACCAACCAGCCAACCAACCAACCAACCAACCAACAGCCAACCAAGCCAACCAACCAACCAACCAACCAGCCAACCAACCAGCCAACCAACCAACCAACCAACCAGCCAACCAACAACCAAGCCAACCAACCAACCAGCCAACCAACCAACCAACAGCCAACCAACCAACCAACCAACCAACCAACAACCAACCAACCAACCAGCCAACCAATCAACCAACCAACCAACCAGCCAACCAACCAACCAACCACAAACCAACCAATCCAAACCAACCAAACCAGCCAACCAACCACCAACCAATCCAACCATCCAACCAACCAACCAGCCAACCAACCAACCACCCAACCAACCAACCAACCAACCAGCCAAACCAACCAACCAACACAAGCCAACCAACCAACCAACACCAACCATCACCAACCAACCAATCAACCAACCAACCAACCAACCAACATCAACCAACCAACCAACCATCCAACCAACCACCAGCCAACCAACCAACCCAACCAAAAAATCGAATCCAGCAAAACCAAACATATGTAATTGACAAAGCCATCAAGTCTGCATCAATGGCTGCCAACAATCAACAATAAAACATGAAAATAAAAACAAAAAAGAAAATACCTACTTCAGTCCAAAACAAGACAGGTACCAAATGGTAAGCTAAATTTCTATTGGTTTTGTGTATTTTTTCATTGTCGTGTTTTGTATCGCTTGACAAAAGCAGTTGGCTGAAGTCTTACCCCTGTTTGTTTTGCTCTGTGCAGTAAATACACGTTCTCTGTCTGTTTTCACTAGTATTCTGGTTTCTTAAAATATGAAGGTCTTACACACACTGCCGCTCTGCACATTGTAAAAGGTTGTACACTCCGAATAGAGCAAAACTATTTGGACTCTCTCTCTGTATGTGTGTGTGTGTGTGTTGTGTGTGTGTGTGTGGGTGAGAGGAGAGGAGAGGGAGGTGTAGTGAGAGTGAGTGTGTGTGTGTGTGTGTAGTGGTGTGTGTGTGTGTGTGGTGTGTGTGAGTGGTGTGATGTGTGTGTGAGTGTGTGTGTGTGTGTTGTGTGTGTGTGTGATGTGTGTGTGTGTGTGTGTGTGTGTGTGTTGTGTGTGTGTGTGAGTGCGTGTGGTGTGTGTGTGTGTGGTGTGAGTGCGTGTGTGTGTGTGTGTGTGTGTGAGTGCGTGTGAATGTTTGTTAGTGTGTGTGTGTGTGTGAGTGAGAGAGAGAGTGTGTGTATGTGTGTGTGTGTGTGTGTGTGTGTGTATGTGTGTGTGTGTGTATGTGTGTGTGTGCGCGCATGTATGTGTGTGCGCGCGCGCGCGTGCACATGAGCTTAAAAAACACTGCTCAATACTATTCTTCACAAAGTCACCCCACACAATTCCTCACCATCAATCCACACCTATACAGCCCTACAGTGTACTCATCACAACCAAATCTCCCAGATGCCAGAAAATCCCCCACCAAGACTTAACCCTTTGACTCCCGCACCCTGTCAACCAGCATCCCGCATTGTCAACCATGCTGGCAGAGCAAAAACGTAACCCTTTGACTTCTTCACCCTATCCTTTGGCTTCTTGTAGGAAGCTGGTGGATAGGGTGAGGGAGTCAAAATCTGTAGTTTTTGCAGTTGGTGGAAAGGGTACGGGAGTCAAAGGGTTAATGTGACACAAGTTGGACAGACTTCCCACCGACACACAGGTCGTCAACACCACTGCTGCCTGTATCAGCCACAGGAGAAACATCAGGTGCCACCTAATCACCCCCACCCCCCACCCCTCATCTCTCTCCACCCACCCACCCTCCCACCAGCAACTTTGCAGCTTAACTTAACAGTTGTCAGCCTTGACAGTACCACCAAGAGTCATTGCCCTTGGTGCGGGCTCCCCGTGTAACTAGCCACAA
>CM060306.1:3925909-3940909 GCA_030674185.1 Monoplex corrugatus | reverse complement strand
CAAAACAACATACAACAAAACAACATACAACACAAACAAAATACAAATATTACAACACAAAACAACATACAACAAAACAACATACAACAAAACAACATACAACAAAACAACATACAACAAAACAACATACAACAAAACAACATACAACAAAACAAAATACAAATATTACAACACAAAACAACATACAACAAAACAACATACAACAAAACAACATACAACAAAACAAAATACAAATATTACGACACAAAACAACATACAACAAAACAACATACAACAAAACAAATACAACAAAACAAAATACAAATGTCACAACACAAAACAACATACAACAAAACAACATACAACAAAACAACATACAACAAAACAAAATACAAATATTACGACACAAAACAACATACAACAAAACAACATACAACAAAACAACATACAACAAAACAAAATACAAATGTCACAACACAAAACAACATACAACAAAACAACATACAACAAAACAAAATACAAATGTCACAAACAAAAACAACATACAACAAAACAACATACAACAAAACAAAATACAAATATTACAACACAAAACAACATACACAAAACAAAATACAAATATCACGACACAAAACAACATACAACAAAACAAACGAAATACAATAATGAATAACAAAAATACAGCAAATAATAAACAAAAGGAAAGAAACAAAACAACAACAAACAAAACAAAAGAGAGAAGACAGGAGGAGAGGGGGAAGGGATGACGTGTGAATCTCACCAGGATTCTCAGGATCAGCCGTGACCTGCACGTTGCCATCTCTGGCAGGGGCGAACCTGGAGGCAGCAGACATGAAGGAGGTGTGTTTACGGTTAGCCGCCTCTGTGCGTGGCTTGGCCTTGTCCAACACCACCTGTGACTTGGTGTGACTGTCTGCCACGTTGTAGGAGCCAGGAGGTGGGATTTCCTGTGGACATAGAAGACATTGACATTACTGTTGATAATCCATGGGATTTCCTGTGGACATAAAAGACACACACATTACTGTTGATAATCCATGGGATTTCCTGTGGACATAAAAGACACACACATAACTGTTGATAATCCATGACTTTTGTGTGATGTATGAGCCAGGGGGGTGGGATTTCCTGTGGACATAGAAGACACACACATTACTGTTGATAGTCCATGACTTTTGTGTGCTGTATGAGCCAGGGGGCGGGATTTCCTGTGGACATACAAGACACACACATTGCTGTTGATAGTCCATGACTTTTGTGTGTTGTAAGAGCTAGGAGGTGGGATTTCCTGTGGACATACAAGACATTGACATTACTGTTGATAGTCCATGACTTTTGTGTGTTGTAAGAGCTAGGAGGTGGGATTTCCTGTGGATATACAAGACATTGACATTACTGTTGATAGTCCATGACTTTTGTGTGTTGTAAGAGCTAGAGGGTGGGATTTCCTGTGGACATACAAGACATTGACATTACTGTTGATAGTCCATGACTTTTGTGTGTTGTAAGAGCTAGGGGGTGGGATTTCCTGCGGACATACAAGACATTGACATTACTGTTGATAGTCCATGACTTTTGTGTGTTGTAAGAGCTAGGGGGTGGGATTTCCTGTGGACATACAAGACATTGACATTACTGTTGATGGTCCATGACTTTTGTGTGTTGTAAGAGCTAGGGGGTGGGATTTCCTGTGGACATACAAGACACTGACATTACTGTTGATAGTCCATGACTTCTGTGTGTTGTAAGAGCTAGGGGGTGGGATTTCCTGTGGATATACAAGACACTGACATTGCTGTTGATAGTCCATGACTTTTGTGTGTTGTAAGAGCTAGGGGGTGGGATTTCCTGTGGACATACAAGACATTGACATTACTATTGATAGTCCATGACTTTTGTGTGTTGTAAGAGCTAGGGGTGGGATTTCCTGTGGACATACAAGACATTGACATTACTATTGATAGTCCATGACTTTTGTGTGTTGTAAGAGCTAGGGGGCGGGATTTCCTGTGGACATACAAGACACTGACATTGCTGTTGATAGTCCATGACTTTTGTGTGTTGTAAGAGCTAGGGGGTGGGATTTCCTGTGGATATACAAGACATTGACATTGCTGTTGATAGTCCATGACTTTTGTGTGTTGTAAGAGCTAGGGGGTGGGATTTCCTGTGGATATACAAGACATTGACATTGCTGTTGATAGTCCATGACTTTTGTGTGTTGTAAGAGCTAGGGGGTGGGATTTCCTGTGGATATACAAGACACTGACATTGCTGTTGATAGTCCATGACTTTTGTGTGTTGTAAGAGCTAGGGGGTGGGATTTCCTGTGGATATACAAGACATTGACATTACTGTTGATAGTCCATGACTTTTGTGTGTTGTAAGAGCTAGGGGGTGGGATTTCCTGTGGACATACAAGACATTGACATTACTGTTGATAGTCCATGACTTTTGTGTGTTGTAAGAGCTAGGGGTGGGATTTCCTGTGGATATACAAGACATTGACATTACTGTTGATAGTCCATGACTTTTGTGTGTTGTAAGAGCTAGGGGGTGGGATTTCCTGTGGACATACAAGACATTGACATTACTGTTGATAGTCCATGACTTTTGTGTGTTGTAAGAGCTAGGGGGTGGGATTTCCTGTGGATATACAAGACATTGACATTACTGTTGATAGTCCATGACTTTTGTGTGTTGTAAGAGCTAGGGGGTGGGATTTCCTGTGGACATACAAGACATTGACATTACTGTTGATGGTCCATGACTTCTGTGTGTTGTAAGAGCTAGGGGGTGGGATTTCCTGTGGACATACAAGACATTGACATTACTATTGATAGTCCATGACTTTTGTGTGTTGTAAGAGCTAGAGGGTGGGATTTCCTGTGGACATACAAGACATTGACATTATTGTTGATAGTCCATGACATTTGTGTTGTAAGAGCCAGAAGGCGAGATTTCCTGTGGACATAAAAGACACTGCCATTGCTGTTGATAATCCATAACACTTGTGTGTTGTAAGAGCTAGGAGGTGGGATATTCTGTAGACATACGAGACATTGACATTTACTGTTGATGGTCCATAACATTTGTGTGTTGTAAGAGCTAGGAGGTGGGATATTCTGTAGACATACAAGACATTGCCATTACTGTTGATGGTCCATAACATTTGTGTGTTGTAAGAGCGAGGGGGTGGGATATTCTGTGGACACACAAGACACTGAATACTGTTGATAATCCATAACTTTTGTGTGTTGTATAAACACTGCTAAATAACTTTTAAGTGTTGTAGGAGCCAGGGGAGGGGGATTCTCTGCGGATGCACGACACTGAGAAAAGTGTTGATAACTCACAACATTTATGTGTTGCACAAACACTGTTCAATTAATAATCCATAACATTTGTGTGTTGTAAGAGCCAGGCGGTGGGACTGCCCGTGTACACACAAGACACAGAGAATACTGCTGAAAATCCGTCACATTTGTGTCTCATACGAACACTGTTAATAATCCATAAAATCCAAGTGTCTTATGGGAGTCTGGGGTATGGATCTCCTGGTGACACAAAAGACAAAAGTAAACTTAATCAATTAATACATTTAAAAAACAAAGAAAGAGAAATCTATAATGCAATGTATGTATTTGATAACATGTCGGGACCTTGATGGACACGTGAGGTAGGCCTACAGACACACAGTGACACAGACAAGAGAAGTGGGTCATGGGGTCATGGGGTCAGTGGGATTCTAGGCTGGCTGTAGGCTGGAGGCAAGCTGTTAAACACACACCGTCATCAGCCACCTTTTCTTCTTCTTAACTCTTTGAATCCCGCACCCAGTCCCCCCAGCATCCTGCATTGTCAACCATGCTAGCAAAGCAAAAACTTAACCCTTTGACTCCCTCACTCGATCCACAAGCTTCCTGCAGGAATCTGGTAGACAGGGTAAGGGAGTCAAAGGGTTAATTTTTTGCAGTCTGTGGATAGGGTGCGGGGGACAAAGGGTTAATGTCTTTTTAAAATACGGCGTGTGTATGAGTGTGTGTGTGTGTGTGTGTGTGTGTGTGTGTGTGTTTGTATGTTTGTATGTGTGTGTGTGTGTGTGTGTATGCGTGTGCGTGTCTGTGTATCTGTGTGAGACTGTATCTGTGTGTGTGTCTGTATCTTCTGTGTATCTGTGTGTGACTCTGTATCTGTGTGTGTGTGTGTGCGTCTGTCTGCGTCTGTGTCTGTCTGTGTCTATGTCTGTGTACGAGTAAGCAAGGATCTTAACAGTTTCCAGTTACAGGTTCGTGTGCGGGCGTGCCAGTGTGCGTGTAGGTGTACGTCAGCAGGAGCATGTGTGTTTTGTATTGTGTAAGTACAGATGTGTCCATTACCTGGTGTGGTAACTACCTACACCATGCCTGCCCCACACACAAAGAGAGGGAGGTGAGACACTGAAGCAGATATCAGCTGACTGATATGTGTGACTGTGAGCGCTCTCTGCTTTCTTCTGGTGTATGTCTGCTCCTCGTAAACATGTCCCTGCGTCTGTCTCAACTTTCACTGTTACAACTCTTTTACTCCCTCACCATATCTTACAATCTTCCTTAACCCTTTTACTCCCTCACCATATCTTACAATCTTCCTTAACCCTTTTACTCCCTCACCATATCTTACAATCTTCCTTAACCCTTTTACTCCCTCACCATATCTTACAATCTTCCTTAACCCTTTTACTCCCTCACCATATCTTACAATCTTCCTTAACCCTTTTACTCCCTCACCATATCTTACAATCTTCCTTAACCCTTTTACTCCCTCACCATATCTTACAATCTTCCTTAACCCTTTTACTCCCTCACCATATCCACCAGCTTTCTAACTCTTTCACTTCTAACCCTATCTGATAGCTGCCTAACCCTTTCACTACCTGTCCACCAGCTTCCTAACCCTTTCACTACCTGTCCACCAGCTTCCTAACCCTTTCACTACCTGTCCACCAGCTTCCTAACCCTTTCACTACCTGTCCACCAGCTTCCTAACCCTTTCACTACCTGTCCACCAGCTTCCTAACCCTTTCACTGCCTGTCTACCAGCTTCCTAACCCTTTCACTACCTGTCCACCAGCTTCCTAACCCTTTCACTACCTGTCCACCAGCTTCATAACCCTTTCACTGCCTGTCTACCAGCTTCCTAACCCTTTCACTACCTGTCCACCAGCTTCCTAACCCTTTCACTACCTGTCCACCAGCTTCCTAACCCTTTCACTACCTGTCCACCAGCTTCCTAACTCTTTCACTACCTGTCCACCAGCTTCCTAACCCTTTCACTACCTGTCCACCAGCTTCCTAACCCTTTCACTACCTGTCCACCAGCTTCCTAACCCTTTCACTACCTGTCCACCAGCTTCCTAACTCTTTCACTACCTGTCCACCAGCTTCCTAACCCTTTCACTACCTCGCCTTATCCGTGATGAAACTCGACTGTGAGGTCCCAGTCTTCCCAAGGAGCCCATGGCGCACTGAACTGTAGGTAGAAGCCGGTTGGTGGCAGGAGTGGTCCGTGCCTGGAGCCGGTTGGTGCAAGGCCGGTTAGGGCTAAATATCCCTCTATCACAGATGGGAATTGAACCCACAACTTTGCACTAACTACTTCATCACGGTGTTTGAAGTGTGGACTTTGTTCAAGAGGGATTCATCGCACTCAGGCAGTTCCATATCCGCTCCACTCAAATCTGCTAACACTTATCTGGCAGACTCCCTGTGCACTGGCAATGGCTTGAAATGGAGAGCGAGAGAGGAGACCTGTGAAACACCGACACCACCAGAATGGTGGAAACATTAAGCACGTAGACCAGTTTTTAATGCTGCGGGCTGGGATTGAACTCCAGATGTTAGACCTTGAGTCTATGGCAGCATGGTGACTGAGTTCATCCCTTTCTGAACCTACAGCCCCCTCACAACCAACACTGTAATACCACTTCTCTCCCTTCCACCTCCCCCCACCTCCCCCACCTCCCCTCGATCCACTGACCTTGACGATGTTGGGCACCTCTTGCAGACGGTTGGTGACGGAGGAGAAGTTGGCGGTGGTCTGGTTGTAGCGGGGCTGGAATGGCTTTTCCTTCATCTGGTAGTGGGCGGGGCCAGGCAGCTCGATGTCCTCACGCCGCATCAGGGGCTGTGTGCGTGTGGAGGTGGTGCCAAACACGCCCTTGCGCGTGCTCTCCAGGTAGGCCTTGCGCATGCTCTCTGACCCCATGCCTGCTGAGTTGTACGCCCCTGGACCTGCAATTGACACAAGTGAATGGGTAAGAATGAGAGGACAGGTGGGTTGAGGAATGACCATTAGTTGACTGTATATGGACGAGGTCAGGAAACAGGCCTAAAACTTGAATGAGTGAGGAATGGTGGATGGCTGGTTAATCCTTTGTCTCCCACACCCTTTTCAACAGCTACAAAAACTCAGCCTGGTGGATAGGTTGAAGAAGTGAAAGGGTTGTTTTTACCTTGCTATTATGGTAGATGATGCAAACAGCTAGTAAACAGGGTGAGACAGTGAAACGGTAAAGTTTTTGCCTTGCCGTCATGGCCTATAATGCAAAGCTGGTAAACAGGGTGAGACAGTGAAAGGGTTAAGTTTTTGCTTTGCTATCACGGCCTATAATACAGGAAGATGGTGGACAGGGTGATGGAGTGAAAGGAATAAAGTCCTGACCCGCGCTGGCCTCCCAACCATGCATACCAAGCTGAGACAGCGTCGTTCTGCGCTGGTTGGGCCACGTTCGCCGCATGGAAGATGGTCGCATCCCAAAAGACATCCTTTATGGTGAGCTTGGCACAGGGCAGAGAAACATTGGCCGCCCACAACTGAGATACAAAGACGTTTGCAAGCGTGACATGAAGGCGCTTGAGATCAACACTGAGTCCTGGGAGGACCTCGCAGACGACCGCAACAGCTGGAGAACCACTCTCAAGAAACAGCTGCGGATTGGTGAGGACGAAACTGTCAGCTGCTGCATCAGAAAAGCGAGTTCGCAGAAAAGGGATGACAGCCAACAGACCAGCATCAGCATACACATGCGACCGCTGCGACAGAGACTGCCTCTCTCGCATTGGTCTGTACAGTCACAGGCGACGCTGCTTGGACCAAGCAGACAGCACATCTAGACATTAGAACGGATGTACTTTGACCATGGTCAGCCATGACCGAGGGAGGCCAACTACTATCACGGCCTATAATACAGGAAGATGGTGGACAGTGAAAGGAATAAAGTTGTTGCTTTGCTATTATGACCGATTAATACATGAAGCTGAGGGATAGTGTAAAGGAGTCAAGGGGTTAATTGAAGAATATAAATGTTATCAGTGAAGGAAATGGGACTGACTGATTAAAGACATGGAAGTGACAAAGTGACAAAGTGACAGAAGACATGGAAGTGACAAAGTGACGAAGTGACAGAAGACATGGAAGTGACAAAGTGACAGAAGACATGGAAGTGACAAAGTGACAGAAGACATGGAAGTGACAAAGTGACGAAGTGACAGAAGACATGGAAGTGACAAAGTGACAGAAGACATGGAAGTGACAAAGTGACGAAGTGACAGAAGACATGGAAGTGACAAAGTGACAGAAGACATGGAAATGACAAAATGACAAGTGACAGAAGACATGGAAGTGACAAAGTGACAGAAGACATGGAAGTGACAAAGTGACAAGGAAAGACATGGAAGTGACAAAGTGACGAAGTGACAGAAGACATGGAAGTGACAAAGTGACAAAGTGATAGAAGACATGGAAGTGACAAAGTGACAGAAGACATGGAAGTGACAAAGTGACGAAGTGACAGAAGACATGGAAGTGACAAAGTGACAGAAGACATGGAAGTGACGAAGTGACCAGAAGACATGGAAGTGGACAAAGTGACAAATGACAGAAGGACATGGAAGTGACAAGTGACAGAAGACATGGAAGTGACAAAGTGACGAAGTGACAGAAGACATGAAAGTGAAGTGACAAAGTGACAGAAGACATGGAAGTGACAAAGTGACGAGTGAAGAAGACATGGAAGTGGACAATAGTGACGAAGTGACAGAAGACATGGAAGTGACAAAGTGACAGAAGACATGGAAGTGACAAAGTGACGACGTGACAGAAGACATGGAAGTGACAAAGTGACGAAGTGACAGAAGACATGGAAGTGACAAAGTGACGATAGAGTGACAGAAGACATGGAAGTGACAAAGTGACAGAAGACATGAAGTGACAAAGTGACAGAAGACATGGAAGTGACAAAGTGACAGAAGACATGGAAGTGACAAAGTGACGATTGACAGAAGACATGGAAGTGAACAAAATGACGAAGTGACAGAAGACATGGAAGTGACAAAGTGACATGAAGAAGTGGAAGTGACAAAGTGACGAGATGAAGTGACAAGAAGACATTGAAGTGACAAAGTGACAGAAGACATGGAAGTGACAAAGTGACAGAAGACATGGAAGTGACAAAGTGACAGAAGACATGGAAGTGACAAAGTGACAGAAGACATTGAAGTGACAAAGTGACAGAAGACATGGAAGTGACAAAGTGACAGAAGACATGGAAGTGACAAAGTGACAGAAGACATGGAAGTGACAAAGTGACGAAGTGACAGAAGACATGGAAGTGACAAAGTGACAGAAGACAAGACATTTAAACGATTGACTGAAGAAAAGATATTGTCTGATTGTATGATCAAAGTGAACTGGTTGATTAATTGACGAACGAGGACAGCCGCTCTCATTGCTTGGTTGATTGAGAAACAGGACCACTAACTGACTAAATGACTGACTGATTGATAGAAAGGAACACTGACTGACTGATTGGTTGATTGAGAAAAGGAACACTGACTAGCTGGTTGATTGACAAAAAAAAAAAAAATAAAAAAATAAAAATAGAAATAAAAAGGACTACTGATTGGCTGATTTGAGAAAAAATGATACTGATTGATTCATTAAGAAAAAGGATCTCGTTTGTCGACACTTTGGCCATGTGATGGACAAATCTAAAATGATCATGGTATATACCATAAATATATATGTACAGGCTTATGGCTTGTGCCATGATTATTTTGTGTCTTTTCCGTCATATAGCATCAGTGACATCAGTGCACTATGGAATTGATTGCAAGTGCGATGATTTTCTCTTGAGAAACTGGAACTGAATCTGCGCAGAAGCCCTAAGCGCTGGCAAGGTGTGTGGGTACTGAGAAAAAGTAACTGGTTGATTGATTGATTGAGGAAAGGCGTGCCTGGCTTGGGGGGAATCGAATCAGAGCAATGAAGAAAATGAAGGTCACCAAGGTCAAAGACAAAGAAAAGGTCACAAGGTCAAGGAGGGAAGGCAAAATGCAATGTATCGTAACTGACCTGGGGTAGTCTTGACGTGGTGTTCAGGATGGAAGCGGACCGACGTCTGCCCGAAAGGACTTCTCTTCAGTCCTGTCACCTTCTTCAGTGACGTCAGAGCCGTGCGGGGATCGTTGTAGCTACCCGGGGGTGGCACAGGGTTCTTGACGGGGGCGAACCTCTGTGGACATGGTCATAAGAAACTGACATTAAGTACAGTGGTTCTGGTGTACACGTCAATCTCTATGGTCACCGTCTTGCGAATTTGCATTAAATATGAGGTTCTTAGGGGGTTCGTGATGGACGCATGCCTCTGTGGACATTGTAATGTAAAATTTACATAATTTACAGGGTCCTTGATGGACATCATACTCTGTGGACATTGTAATGTAAAATTTACATAATTTACAGGGTCCTTGATGGACATCATACTCTGTGGACATTGTAATGTAAAATTTACATAATTTACAGGGTCCTTGATGGACATCATACTCTGTGGACATTGTAATGTAAAATTTACATAATTTACAGGGTCCTTGATGGACATCATACTCTGTAGACATTGTAATGTAACATTTACATAATTTACAGGGTCCTTGATGGACATCATACTCTGTAGACATTGTAATGTAACATTTACATAATTTACAGGGTCCTTGATGGACATCATACTCTGTAGACATTGTAATGTAACATTTACATAATTTACAGGGTCCTTGATGGACATCATACTCTGTAGACACTAAAAAGTGAAATTTACATAATCTACACGGTTCTTGGTGGACATCATACTCTGTGGACATTGTCATGTGAAACTGTTCACCAACTTCTTTTACCAAGTCTATGAATATGTAAATACCGTGATGTGGTATTCATACTCATTACTTTAGCCAGAGCAATCATCTCTGAAAACCCCCACACAGTTCAGATTTTGTTCAAGGGAAATTTATCACACTCAAACAACTACATAATTATGCACTCGGATTTATCAGTAATTATCTGGTAGATGCGTTGAGCCTGCAAAAACCATATGCGCTGGCAATGCACTGAAATGTATGGCAAACAGGACCATGACGCACTAAGCCGACACCAGCAGCATGACTGAAGTATTATGACGGGCAGTGAACAGACCAGTTTTATGACTGAAGTATTATGACGGGCAGTCAACAGACCAGTTTTATGACTGAAGTATTATGACGGGCAGGGAACAGACCAGTTTTATGACTGAAGTATTATGACGGGCAGTCAACAGACCAGTTTTATGACTGAAGTATTATGACGGACAGTCAACAGACCAGTTTTATGACTGAAGTATTATGACGGGCAGTCAACAGACCAGTTTTATGACTGAAGTATTATGACGGGCAGTCAACAGACCAGTTTTATGACTGAAGTATTATGACGTGACCAGTTTTATGACTGAAGTATTATGACGGACAGTCAACAGACCAGTTTTATGACTGAAGTATTATGACGGGCAGTCAACAGACCAGTTTTATGACTGAAGTATTATGATGGGCAGTCAACAGACCAGTTTTATGACTGAAGTATTATGACGGGCAGTCAACAGACCAGTTTTATGACTGAAGTATTATGATGGGCAGTGAACAGACCAGTTTTATGTTGCTGAACTGGAGGTATTAGAACAATTTAGTCACGGTAATGATGCCTCCTCACTGTGCTTTATTATTCTAATTTTTTGTTTAATTAATGGAGTATGGATAAGTGATTAAAATATCAACCTGGGAAGCAAGGAAGCCTTTATCACAGGTTGACCAGGGAATTTTCTCTCCCTCCAATTATCCCTGAGAGGTGGTCTGAATGCTAGTCTTTCACATGAGATGATAAATCGAGATCCCATGAGCAAGGAAACTCATGGCAAGAGAGGTTTTCAACGTACAAGGAAACTCATGGCAAGAGAGGTTTTCAACGTACAAGGAAACTCATGACAAGAGAGGTTTTCAACGTACAAGCAAACTCACGTCAAGAGAGGTTTTCAACGTACAAGGAAACTCATGGCAAGAGAGGTTTTCAACGTACAAGGAAACTCACGTCAAGAGAGGTTTTCAACGTACAAGGAAACTCACGTCAAGAGAGGTTTTCAACGTACAAGCAAACTCACGTCAAGAGAGGTTTTCAACGTACAAGGAAACTCACGTCAAGAGAGGTTTTCAACGTACAAGGAAACTCACGTCAAGAGAGGTTTTCAACGTACAAGCAAACTCACGTCAAGAGAGGTTTTCAACGTACAAGGAAACTCACGTCAAGAGAGGTTTTCAACGTACAAGCAAACTCACGTCAAGAGAGGTTTTCAACGTACAAGCAAACTCACGTCAAGAGAGGTTTTCAACGTACAAGGAAACTCACGTCAAGAGAGGTTTTCAACGTACAAGCAAACTCACGTCAAGAGAGGTTTTCAACGTACAAGCAAACTCACGTCAAGAGAGGTTTTCAACGTACAAGGAAACTCACGTCAAGAGAGGTTTTCAACGTACAAGGAAACTCATGGCAAGAGAGGTTTTCAACGTACAAGCAAACTCACGTCAAGAGAGGTTTTCAACGTACAAGGAAACTCATGGCAAGAGAGGTTTTCAACGTACAAGGAAACTCATGGCAAGAGAGGTTTTCAACGTACAAGGAAACTCACGTCAAGAGAGGTTTTCAACGTACAAGCAAACTCATGGCAAGAGAGGTTTTCAACGTACAAGCAAACTCACGTCAAGAGAGGTTTTCAACGTACAAGGAAACTCATGGCAAGAGAGGTTTTCAACGTACAAGGAAACTCATGGCAAGAGAGGTTTTCAACGTACAAGGAAAGTCACGTCAAGAGAGGTTTTCAACGTACAAGGAAACTCATGGCAAGAGAGGTTTTCAACGTACAAGGAAACTCATGGCAAGAGAGGTTTTCAACGTACAAGGAAACTCATGGCAAGAGAGGTTTTCAACGTACAAGGAAACTCATGGCAAGAGAGGTTTTCAACGTACAAGGAAACTCATGGCAAGAGAGGTTTTCAACGTACAAGGAAACTCATGGCAAGAGAGGTTTTCAACATACAAGGAAACTCACGTCAAGAGAGGTTTTCAACGTACAAGGAAACTCACGTCAAGAGAGGTTTTCAACGTACAAGGAAACTCACGTCAAGAGAGGTTTTCAACGTACAAGGAAACTCACGTCAAGAGAGGTTTTCAACGTACAAGGAAACTCACGTCAAGAGAGGTTTTCAACGTACAAGGAAACTCATGGCAAGAGAGGTTTTCAACGTACAAGGAAACTCACGTCAAGAGAGGTTTTCAACGTACAAGGAAACTCATGGCAAGAGAGGTTTTCAACGAACAAACAAACAATCCAACAAGCAGGACAGACAGACAAACGTACAGTGAATCCCCATGAACAGCATGACTCACTTCAAGCACACACAGTCCTCCAATCAGACCATCACCAAAGCTGTTCAGGAGAATTTAACCTGGCTTATGGCACAGACGTCAAAGCAATGATACTCTTGGATGTAAATTACTTTAACTCAGAACAAAACAGCTTTGTGACTCATTAACAAAACCTTAGACTCCCTCACCCTATCCACCAGCTTCCTATTTATATTTTATCAGTTATGCATGAAACTGGTGGACAGAGGAAGAGAGTTAGAGAGTCAAGGCTTTTGCAGCTGGTGGATAGGGTACAGGAGTCTAGGGGTGAAGCAAGTTGGGTATAAGATTATATATACGCTTACTTTATCAACGGTGATAACAAAAAGTGTAGAGATGTCTAATTATTCTGTAAAGTGAAAATGACGGGTACACACACACACGCATACACCAGCACACACACGCACACACACATACACACACACACACACACACACACACACACACACACACACACACCACACCACACACACACACAACCAGCAACAAACAGACGAGTAACAACAAAACATCCAAAACCAACGAAACAATGAAAGAAGAAGAAGAAGAAGAAGCAAAGAAGAAGAAGAAGCAGAAGAAGAAGAAGAAGAAGAAAGAAGAAGAGAGAGGAGAGGGAAGAAGAAGAAGAATGCGAAGAAGATGCGAAGAAGAAGAAGATAAGAAGAAGAAGAAGAAAAAGAAGAAGAAGAAGAAGAAGAAGAAGAAAGAAGAAGAAAGAAGAAGAAGAAGAAGAAGAAAATGAAAAGGAGAAGAAAAGAAAAGAAAAGAAAAAGAAAAAGAAGAAGAAGAAAAAGAAGAAGAAGAAAAAGAAGAAGAAGAAGAAGAAAAAGAAGAAGAAGAAGAAGAAGAAGAAGAAATAAAGAAAAAGGAACACACAATATCACTCGTATGTTTATCCCCCCCCTTCCGGGCGCCACCCCCTCCCCTTCTCCTCTTATCTTCTGCGGGGATCAAAGACAATCCTTCAGACTCCTCGGGTGCACGCATGTCAGGTGTGAACGGGTTTGCTACCACATTTGCATAAGACACATGCACGTGCAGTGCACAAGAATGACAGGACTGCATGGTGTCACCACTTTTCTGTCTTGCTTTCCTTCCCGTTTGGTTTCTCTGGTATTTGTTTGTTTGGGTTTCCCCTAAAGTCACCTAAAGATATGATCACTATGCACGAGTCGAGACACCCCAGCTTTTACCACACATGCTTTGACTGTCCTAAACGGCTTAGTGGTTAGCTAGTGGTTGACTGGGAGAGTCCTGTTCGTTAACCTCGTCAGTAAAACTAAAGATATTATAGGTTTTTCGTCCCCACCAGCCCTTCTCTTTCCTACTTTTAGCACAGCTGACATCCATTTATAATTGATAGTGTAACACAGCCCTGTCTCTTCACCTCACCATTTATAATTGAAGTGTTAATCACAGCCCTGTCTCTTTCACCTCACCCATTTATAATTGACAGTGTTAATCACAGCCCTGTCTCTTTCACCTCACCCATTTATAATTGATAGTGTTAATCACAGCCCTGTCTCTTTCACCTCACCCATTTATAATTGATAGTGTTAATCACAGCCCTGTCTCTTTCACCTCACCCATTTATAATTGACAGTGTTAATCAAAGTTCCTGACCAACACGACATGCGTCTGTATCTCTCGATCCTGGTTAACACAAGGATGTAATGTGAAAGTAAGCGACCAGTACAGCCCTGTCACGCAGTCTGAATGCCAAACGAAACTCCATAGCGTCATCACTATTGTTCCATTCTAGTATGTACCATGGCGGGTATCGTGGGGGAGAAAGAGTTAACGGACCGTTTAGCAGCAAGCTAGAAGGTTTGAGAGATGGGGAAATCCGTGTGACGTCAATATCTCCTACACACCGTCCATACAGGTCTTCCTTGGTCTACCTCTCGCTTTAAGTCCATTTATCATTTTGCTACTTTCTTGTTCAGCTAGATGGCGGAGTTGCATTTATGTCTGATACCCAACCACTCAGTTCTCTGCTGATGACTATGATGATAAACTGGTATACCGTATAGCTCCCGACATTTATTTGATCTAGAAGCTAGCACTAAGCTTTAATGAGCATAACTTCATAGGGCTTAAAATTCCCCTATATGTTGCTGGTGACTGATAGCCAAGTGGTTAAGACATCCGTCACAAGGATGACTTTGTCTTGAGAAAACCTGACATCCTAACAGATTTCTACGA
>CM060306.1:3905909-3920909 GCA_030674185.1 Monoplex corrugatus | reverse complement strand
AGATCCTGTAAGTCATTACAGTGTCTGGTGCGTATACAGAATATCAGCTATACAGGTTAAAGACCCTGTAAGTCACTGCAGTGTCTGGTGTGTACACAGAATATCACCTATACACGTTAAAATCCTGTAAGTCACTGCAGTGTCTGGTGCCTACACAGAATATCACCTATACACGTTAAAGATCCTGTAAGTCATTGCAGTGTCCGGTGGCCTACAGAAACATGAAAACACCCAGCATGCACGTCCACTGAAGAAGGAGTCTGCAGACTGTGCAGCAACATACCAGCTGCACAGTATGGGCAAAACATAATGCATACACACATCCCAAAACATGGGAACGTTAGATAACAACAACAACAAACACTGCATGCCGTCTGCACAGTATGGGCAAAACATAATGCATACACACATCCCAAAACATGGGAACGTTAGATAACAACAACAACAACAAACACTGCATACCGTCTGCACAGTATGGGCAAAACATAATGCATACACACATCCCAAAACATGGGAACGTTAGATAACAACAACAACAACAAACACTGCATACCGTCTGCACAGTATGGGCAAAACATAATGCATACACACATCCCAAAACATGGGAACGTTAGATAACAACAACAACAACAAACACTGCATGCCGTCTGCACAGTATGGGCAAAACATAATGCATACACACATCCCAAAACATGGGAACGTTAGATAACAACAACAACAACAACAAACACTGCATACCGTCTGCACAGTATGGGCAAAACATAATGCATACACACATCCCAAAACATGGGAACGTTAGATAACAACAACAACAACAAACAATTTGTGGCGTCAACATGTTCTGAAATCTGTTCAAAGGGGCAGACAGAATCACTAATATCAATCCAAATCGTGAGTAAAAAAAATAGATAAACATTAGAATTTGTTAAGCTTGTTCAAGTGACACTTATTTTAAATCAGATGTTGAGAAAAACAATTGAAACATAGGAGACTTGTTGTGGCAAAATCACACAAAAAGTCACACAAGTCAGGTGGCGCCACAAGCCCACTAAGATGATAACGGTCAGACGATAACATTATAATTTGTCCCGTTTTACATGTGAAGCTGTCCCTTCTATCATTATCTCAGTCACCTTTTCAAAATCACAAACCCTACGCTTTGAAAAGACGATTTTTGTGCGTACTGGCTGTTTTCGATGCCTGATATCATCGTACAATTTTTAATAGTTAAAAATAAACCAAAAACACAGCATCAAAGTTTGCTGACTGTATGAACATCGTATATATCATTCTGTCTAATCAAATTACAAAGTTTCTTTGAGATTTAGACCAGTTGCCAAAGACTTTAATCAATTGTGTGAGGCAACATTTTGAAGCTCAAGGACTTTAATTAATTGAGTTAGGAAACCTTCTGATGCTCAAGGACTTTAATCAATTGTGTGATGAAACATTTCAAAGTTTGTATCCTCAAAATGGTCCATCTTGCATCTACAGACATCAAAAAACCATATCTCCGTAGCAGAGAAATAAATTGTAGAAATTGCACTCGTTTGGCATGTAGACCTGTGCAAACTAAGTTATCGGTAGTTTTCAGAGAAGTGGTTACATCAAGCCACTCTGGCTCCAAGATTGTGTCATGTTCACAGAGGTTGGGGCATGAAGACTTAATTTCTATTTGGGTCTGAATCTGACGATCTGTATTTTGAAAAAAGCTCAACCAACAGATGAGAGATCTTTGCTTTCATGTTTCATATGGGTATACACACGCTTCTACCTACCAACAAACATGAAAGCAAACAGCACAGGATTGAATCAGTCTCCTTAAAGAAAGACAGAAATGAGACAGAAACACACTCAAAACACAGGACAGACAGACATATAGGGACAAAGTCAAAGCAGACAGACAGACAGACGGCACAAGTCAATCTGAATCAATTTCTCAATTTCCATAAAAAAAAACAATATTAAGCAAATACAGGAAACAGGAGAGAAAGAAATTAAAAATGACAAACGACACACACACAACACACACACCACACCACACACACACACACAACACACACACACACACACACACACACACAACACACAACAACACACACACACACACAACCACACACACACACACACACACAAACACACACCACACACAACACACACACACAGACTCACACACACACACAACACAAAAACACACACAACACACACACACTCACACACACATACACACCACAACCACACACACGACGCACACACACACACAGACTCACACACGCACACACACATACACACACAAAAACAAACACACGGACTCTCTCAACACACACACACACACACACACACACACACACACACACACACACACACACACACACACACACACACACACACACACACACACCCCTATCCCCCATTTCATCCCGTATACACACCTTGGCCTGAGACAGGAAGGGTGGGTGTTCCACCTCCATACCCTCCGTGTTGATCTTGGGGGGCTGGGGGTCAAACTGTCCTCCGTATCTCATACTTGCCTGGTCCTGGGATGTTCTGTACACACAGCACGTTAATCAATACATCAACACATCAATACACACTTCAACACATCAATCAAACACACATCACACACATACACACACACACCAACACGCCAATACACACATCAACACGTCAATCAATACACACATCAACACATCAGTCAATGACACATAAACACTTAATCAATACTATGCACACACATACGTACATACAACAAACAAACTACATACATACATACATACATACATACATACATACACATACATACAATATACATACATACATACATACATACATACATCATACATACATACATACATACATACATACATACATACATACACATACATACATCACACATACATCACAAAATACATGCATACATACACACACATACATACACACATACATACATACACACACAACATACATACATACATACATACATGCATGCATACATACATGATACAACATACATACATCATGATACATACATGCATACATACATACATACATACATGCATACATACATACATACACACATCCATGCATCAATCCACACACACATCATTCAATGCACATGAACATCCACGACGGAAAATCTAAAAAAGAGGCAAGAGTACCACCCCTCGTGCAGTATACGGATTAGCACGAAGCTCTAGGGACTGGAAGGTTAAAGATTCCAGTCTTACCGGTCCAAATTACTGTTGGAATTTTTAAGGTTCAACCACCTCTTAAACCAGAGCGTGTTCTGGCATCATCTGAAAGTTGCAAACATACAGTCGAGCTTCACCTCACTTGATGCACGCGCCACTAAGGTTGGTGCTCTATTGTCCTGATCTACGTCACAGGTGTCTGCATCTCTTGGGCCTGGTTAGCACCAGGATATTATATTGTAGAAGCAAGTGACGAATACATCTCCGTCACATGCAGTGTCAATCCAAAACGCAGCTTCATAGCTTTGTCATTCATTATTATTTCATTGAGAGAGAGAGAGAGAGAGAGAGAGAGAGAGAGAGAGAGAGAGAGAGAGAGAGAGAGAGACAGACAGACAGACAGAGAGAGAGAGACCGACAAAGACAGAAAGAGAGGAGACATAGAGAGAGAAGAGAGAGAAAGAGAGACAGAGACAGAGAGAGAGAAGACAGACAGACAGACAGAAAGAGAGAGACAGAGAAGACAGACAGAAAGACAGAAAGAGAGAGAGAGAGAGAGAAGAGAGAGACAGAGAAACAGAGAGGCAGTGGGAGGGAGAGAGGAAAAAGAGCGAAAATCATGAAAAGTGTGAACAAGGGCAATACCTCGCAGTTACTGATGATACTACAGATAGTTGAGGTCTGTCTTATCATGAATATGAGACACAGGTTCATGACCTTACCTACTGCACATCTGACAGCAAAACTAACTGAACCACTGTTAATGAGGAAAGAGGAAAACCAGAACAAGAAATCTGCTGACATTGATGATGATGATGATGATGACGATGATGATGATGATGATGATGATGACGATGATGATATGAACACGATGATGATGATCGTGATGATGATGATGATGACGACGACGACGACGAAGATGATGATACTAACGATGATGGTGGTGATGACGATGGTGATGACGACGACGATGATGATTGTACGGATAACGTACAATGTGAGTGTATACAACACAAAGACATCAACAAAACCAACAATAAAACAACAAAACATGAAAGGCAACAAAAAAATCAACACTATAACCAACAACGACGACAACAACAACAACAAAAACATATCAGAAACAGTAATGCAGTGGCAACAATGAGGACGAAGACAGAACAAAAACAGACACAATCCCCACATGATCAAACAGTCGCAAAACAAGAAAGTAGAACCGCAGTCTAAACAAAGGGCGGCAAGCAGAAGAAGGGCAGCAACTCGTCAAGCTGCAAGCAGAGTTATCCTGGCTGGAAGTGGAGGGGTGAAAGTGATGGAAGATGCTGTCAGTCAAATGACATACTTAGTGCAGACTTAGTCATAGGTTAAGACGATTGCCTGGAGTTCCGCAACTTCCCAGTGAAGCCTGTACTTCATGCTGAGGTCAAGACCTTTCTCCACGTTCCCAAGACAGCGCTCGCTTTGTGCTGATAATGATCAATCCTTTGCTTTTGTTTTGTAATAGGGAAAAACGAACAAAACAGTCAAGCCACGCAAACATAACACTCTTCTGTTTACAATGAGCAAAGAGTTAAATGTTGTACACTGACATCTCGAGTTCAATCACAGCCTGCAACATTAAAAAACTGACCTGTTCGCCTCTCATCTTAGTGTTTCCATTAATTTGGTGGTGTCCGCACTTTTAACTGGCAGAGTATGAGTGTATGTGTGTGTGTGTGTGTGTGTGTGTGTGTGTGTGTGTGTGTGTGTGTGTGTGTGTGTGTATGTGTGTGTATGTTGTGTGTGTGTCTGTGTGTGTGTCTGTGTGTGTTTTAAATGTTTGTATGCCTAAAACGATGAATTCACTCCATTGTGGAATGGACAGAGAAACCATTTGCAGAGACCCAGTCTTGGGCACTCAGCTGACAGAACAGCAAAGATCTGGTGAAGAATCTCTAAGAGTGGCGCTCCAATGTTTTCTCACGAAGTTATGGGAGAAAACGAAGAAGATTTTTACTCTATGTGTGTAGAATGACAAGGACTAGCCGTAAGACAGATCAACCAGAACCTATACTACTATCCTCGAGTAATAATGTGACTTTAAACTAACGGAGACCCTCCACATGTGTAGAATTACAAGGACTAGCCATAAGAAAGATAATATTACTAATATCCTTGTATAATAAAGTGTTTTCTAGCTAACGGAGCCACTCCACGTGCATGTACCGGGAAACGAACCCTGGTCACCAGCGTGGCAGGCGAGTACTGTACCACTAGACCACCGGTGCTACAGCCCAACTGATGTGCTGCAGGCAGGGTGAAAAGTGATGGAGGGTTGTGTCAGTCAAATGACAAAGTTAGTGCAGGGCAGGTCACAGGTCAGGAGGATTGCCTGAGGTTCCCCCAGCCCCGGTGTAAAGCCTACACTTGATGTTGAGGTCAGGACCTTTCTCCACATTTCACAACACAACCTCCCCCCGCGTGCTGACAGACACAATCAATCCCTCCTTTTTCAATACATACACTCAGCAAGGGTAGTCAAACCACATTACACTCTCCATTTAGTGTTTTCAAAAAGGGAACAGTGTCTACCATAATCTTCAGGGTGGAGGGGAGTGAGATGGTAGAGATATAAACTTTTCTCGAGGGGGGATTACGACGGCAGTGGCTATATTCATCTCACTTGTTGTTTTCTCTTCCACAACTCTAAACAAGTTTATCTTCCACATCTAAACAGGTTTGTCTTCCACAACTGTAAACAGCTTTATCTTCCACAACTGTAAACATGTTTACCTTCCACAACTGTAAACAGCTTTATCTTCCACAACTGTAAACATGTTTACCTTCCACAACTGTAAACAGCTTTATCTTCCACAACTGTAAACATGTTTACCTTCCACAACTGTAAACAGCTTTATCTTCCACAACTGTAAACATGTTTACCTTCCACAACTGTAAACAGGTTTACCTTCCACAACTGTAAACAGGTTTATCTTCCACAACTGTAAACAGCTTTACCTTCCACAACTGTAAACAGCTTTACCTTCCACAACTGTAAACAGCTTTGCCTTCCACAACAGTAAACAGGTTTACCTTCCACAACTGTAAACAGGTTTACCTTCCACAACTGTAAACAGGTTTACCTTCCACAACTGTAAACAGCTTTACCTTCCAAAACTGTAAACAGGTTTACTTTCCACAACTGTAAACAGGTATATCTTCCACAACTGTAAACAGGTTTACCTTCCACAACTGTAAACAGGTTTACTTTCCACAACTGTAAACAGGTTTACCTTCCACAACTGTAAACAGGTTTACCTTCCACAACTGTAAACAGGTTTACCTTCCACAACTTACCTTCACAACTGTAAACAGGTTTACCTTCCACAACTGTAAACAGGTTTATCTTCCACAACTGTAAACACAGTATAGCACCTACTCACACCAGTGTGAACTGAAGTCTGATCGTGCAGAACTTTTCTTGAATCAGAATCGAACCTATGCTGGTAGGAGGGAGTTGTGCATCTATACCAACCAGACATCCTTTAATAAATTTATTAAACTCTATGCAGAAAGGTCAAGGTCGTCCCATAAACTGAGGCCGTTAGGTAGTGAGGTGGTAGTCAGGAGTTATTTGAAGAACGATTCACCGAGCTTGGACAACTCCATATGCTCTCCACTCAAATACGCCAGTGATTATCTAACAGATTTCCTTCGCCTGCACAAAACCGTATGCGCTGGCAAGGTCTTGAAACGGGGAAAGGGGATAAGGGACCTATCAAACACTAAGCTGACACCACCAGAATGATGGAAATATTCAGATGGAGAGCAAACTGGCCAGATTTTTAACGTTGCGAGCTGGGTTTGAACTCAAGATATCAGATGTTGAGTCCATGGCCCACACGATGGTGCCCATACATTGTAATATTTCTTACTTTGTCGTTTCTTTCTTACCTTACCTGCCCCCCCCCCCATTCGTGCACGTGGTCAGACAGCCATGAACAGTGACATCTGGTGTTTGGAGCTGGTTCAAAAGGTATTCATTGCACTTAAAGGATTCCATATGCGCTCTTCTAAAATCTGCCAGCACCCATCTGTCAGACTCCTTGAGTTAGCGTAAAATCCTGTGCGCTGACAAGATGTTGAAATATAGAGGAACACTGAGATTGGGTGGGGGCACGGTACCTACATGATGCAGCCCATCCAAGGTTTGAACGCACAACCCCTGCCTTATGAGCATGGTGCTCTGACCACTGAGCTAGTGAACCACAAAATGCCACTATAACCTGGTTGACGTCAAGTTGGGAGTAGTTGTAGAGTACCTGTCTATCAAACAGTCTCCATCCTGCTCTGGAGCTCCCTAGCATCATCACTATCATCCCCAGTCTCCTCATCATAACACAGTGAAAAACTATCCCTGATTCTGTAGTCCTTCACGCCCTGTTCTGATGGTGTTCTCAGCTTACAGAGTTCTGGAAGAGGCCTGGACAGCTGGCATGAGAGTGTAGATATAGTGACACTGGAGCGGTGCGAAAGATGAGACAGGAAAAAGGTAATCATGATGACGACGATATAATGATAAGGATGATGATGATGATGACGTGATGATAGATAAAAAAGATATACAACTGACATCAAAAACTGACATAAATGTGCATGAAGCAAACTGATCTTTTTCTCCGTCTTCTTGATGCTGGCCTGATGATGATGATGATGATGATGATGATGATGATGATGATGATGATGATGATGATGATGATGATGATGATGATGATGATGATGATGATGATGACGACGACGACGACGACAAAAGATATCAAATACTTATATAAAACTGACATCAAAAACTTTTATGACATCAAAAACTGACATAAAAGTGTGTGAACCAAACTGACCTTTTTCTCTGTCTCCTTGACAATGGCCTCGTTGTAGCGCGGGATTCGAGCCTCGTACCTCGCGGTGCTGTCTTCCTCGTGGATGATGTTGGCGTTCTCCACCTTGCTCTGCACCTCCCTGTAGGGATCATACTCCCCGGGACCTGGACCTCCCCGGCCCCCAAACTCTGTTCGCTTGGACGACAGCTTGCCAAAATGGATTCCTCGGTACTGACGTGTTGCCTTGGCATCCGCCTGATAATCATAAATGAATAAATAAATCAGTAAATGGACGGATAAACACATACATAAAATCAAGTAAGTACAGAAAAAAGAAAGAAAGAAAGAAAGAGATAAATCCATAAATAACTGATCAGAAGGAAAAAAAAAGAAAAAGAAAGAAGACAGATGATCGAGCCAATATTGCAGTCTCCCTTTTCATTAAGAAAAAGAAATAACAGAAAATCCAGATTTCATAGTTCTCAAGGTCAGTGTGATGATGAAAAAAATTCAGTTGAAATAAAACTCCAGGTGAAGCGAAGACAACGGTAAGAAGAAGAAGAAGAAGGAGAAGAAGAATGCGAAGAAGAATGCGAAGAAGAAGGAGAAGAAGAATGCGAAGAAGAAGGAGAAGAAGAAGAATGCGAAGAAGAAGGAGAAGAAGAATGCGAAGAAGAAGGAGAAGAAGAATGCGAAGAAGAAGAAGAAGAAGAAGAATGCGAAGAAGAAGAATGCGAAGAAGAATGCGAAGAAGAAGGAGAAGAAGAATGCGAAGAAGAAGGAGAAGAAGAATGCGAAGAAGAATGCGAAGAATGCGAAGAATGCGAAGAAGAAGAAGAAGAAGAAGAATGCGAAGAAGAAGAAGAAGAAGAAGAAGAAGAAGAAGAAGAAGAAGAAGAAGAAGAATGCGAAGAAGAAGAAGAATGCGAAGAATGCGAAGAAGAAGAAGAAGAAGAATGCGAAGAAGAAGAAGAAGAAGAAGAAGAAGAAGAAGAAGAAGAAGAAGAAGAAGAAGAAGAAGAAGAAGAGAGAAGAAGAATGCGAAGAAGAAGAATGCGAAGAAGAAGAAGAAGAATGCGAAGAAGAAGAAGAAGAAGAATGCGAAGAAGAAGAAGAAGAAGAATGCGAAGGAAGAATGCGAAGAAGAAGAATGCGAAGAATGCGAAGAAGAAGAATGCGAAGAATGCGAAGAAGAAGAATGCGAAGAAGAATGCGAAGAAGAAGAAGAAGAAGAATGCGAAGAAGAAGAAGAAGAAGAAGAATGCAAAGAAGGAAAAGAAGAAGAAAGAAGAATGCGAAGAAGAAGAAATGCAGAAGAAGAATGGAAGAAGAAGAAGAATGCGAAGAAGAATGTGAAGAAGAAGAAGAAGAAGAATGCGAAGAAGAATGCGAAGAAGGAATCGAAGAAGAATGTGAAGAATGAGAGAGAAGAAGAAGAATGCGAAGAAGAATGCGAAGAAGAATGCGAAGAAGAATGTGAAGAAGAATGGAAGAAGAATGCGAAGAAGAAGAAGAAGAAGCGAAGAAGAAGAAGAAGAAGAATGAGAAGAATGGAAGAAAGAAGAGAAGAAGATGAAGAAAAGGAAGAAGAAGAAGAAGAAAGAATGCGAAGAAGAAGAATGCGAAGAAGAAGAAGAAGAATGAAGAAGAAGAAGAAGAAGAAGAATGCGAAGAAAAATGCGAAAGAAGAAGAAGAAGAAGAAGAAGAAGGAGAAGAATCGAAGAAGAATGCGAAGAAGAAGAAGATGAAGAAGAAGTGAAGAAGAAGCGAAGAAGAAGAAGAAGAATGTGAAGAAGAATGCGAAGAAGAAGAAGAGAAGAAGAAGAAGAAGAATGTGAAGAAGAATGCGAAGAAGAATGCGAAGAAGAAGAATGTGAAGAAGAATGGAAGAAGAATGCGAAGAAGAAGAAGAAGAAGAATGTGAAGAAGAATGCGAAGAAGAATGAGAAGAAGAAATGCGAAGAAGAAGAAGAAGAAGAAGAATGAAGAAGAAGAAGAAGAAGAATGTGAAGAAGAATGCGAAGAAGAAGAATGCGAAGAAGAAGAAGAAGAAGAAGAATGTGAAGACGAAGAAATGAGAGAGAAGAAGAAGAAGAAGAAGAGAATGTGAAGAAGAATGCGAAGAAGAAGAAGAAGAAGAAGAATGTGAAGAAGAATGGAAGAAGAATGCGAAGAAGAAGAAGAAGAAGAAGAATGTGAAGAAGAATGTGAAGAAGAAGAGAAGAAGAAGAAGAAGAATGCGAAGAAGAAGAAGAAGAAGAAGAATGTGAAGAAGAATGCGAAAAGAGGAGAAGAAGAAAAGAGAGAATGTGAAGAAGAATGAAGAAGAAGAATGCGAAGAAGAAGAAGAAGAAGAAGAATGCGAAGAAGAAGAAGAAGAAGAAGAATGAAGAAGAAGAGAAGAAGAAGAATGCGAAGAAGAAGAAGAGAAGAATGTGAAGAAGAATGCGAAGAAGAAGAATGCGAAGAAGAAGAAGAAGAAGAAGAATGTGAAGAAGAATGCGAAGAAGAAGAAGAAGAAGAAGAATGTGAAGAAGAATGCGAAGAAGAATGCGAAGAAGAAGAACAAGAAGAAGAAGAAGAAAGAAGAAGAAAGTAGAAGAAGAAAAAGAAGAAGAAGAAGAAGAAGAAGAAAAAGAAGAAGAAGAAGAAGAAGAAGAAGAAGAAGAAGAAGAAGAAGAAGAAGAAGAAGAAGAAGAAGATAGAAGAAGAAGAAGAAGAAGAAGAAAAAGAAGAAGAAGAAGAAGAAGAAGAAGAAGAAGAAGAAAAAGAAGAAGAAGAAGAAGAAGAAGAAGATGAACAACAACAACAACAACAACAACAACAACAACAGCACAAACATGAAAACCAAAGACGACAGAAAAAGATGGCACTGTGATATATTCTCTCCATGAACAGCAGCCCAACTGTGATGCAGTAATTTCACTGTGACAACAACAACAACAACCACAACCACACAACAACAACCACAACCACAACAATGACAACAACAACAACAGAACTAGAAGAATATTTGTGACCCACTCACAAAATCATCTAATTTCCTGGTTTTTAGTATGCTTGTATCAGATCTATATGTATAGAGTAGGAAGGACTAGCTGTAAGAACAGGTCCAGTGGAACCTAATGCTACTATCCTTGAATAGTAAAGTGTCTTGATGTGCCATGTTTTCAAATTTTTGACATAAAGCTATCTTTTATATTCTATAATTCTGAGTAATAAAGTGTCTTGAAGTGCCATGTTTTCAAATTTTTGACATAATGTTATCTTTTATGTTCTATAATTCTGAGTAACAAAGTGTTTTGAAGTCTGAGTCACACAGAGGGAGCCACAAGAAAGACACAGGCTGTGGAAGTGAAGGACAGGTTTGTCAGAGTTGGGGGAATTGCCTGTCAGAAAATAACAGATGTCAGTTATCGCTCACAATACGCAGACAAACCCTGGCCCAACTGACAGACCAATATAGTATACAGCAACGGCACAGAGAGAATGGAGACAGGGCCCACAGGGGGCTGAGAGTTTTTTCACTGCCATGACCTGTCGTCTTTAACTCTTTCAAACCCTCACCCTATCCAATACACGTCTCTGCACTTGGAATAAATTCTATATGCGCTGACGCCACTGATGCCATGTGATGGAGAAGGTCCAGAATGATCATGGTAAAAGCTTTAAACTTGCAGATAAATCCTACATGCTGGCAAGATACTGAGGCTCTACTTAGCCTACAGGTTATATATCACAGTTATACAGTAATGGTGTGACAAGATATTGAGGCTCTACCTAGCCTACAGGTTATATATATCACAGTTATACAGTAATGGTGTAGAAATGTTAAGGGCATTGATAGAACACTGTTTAGAGATGATTTGTCTCATTCCCTCCTTCTTTCTGACACTCATCATAATGTTGATGAGCTAGTACATAGCTACAGCACAGTTCTGTCTAATCTGTTAGACAAACATGCTCCAGAGAAAGAAAAGACTGTCCCGCATCGTCCCTCATCCCCTTGGTTGAATGATGTGATTCTTTCAGCTAAGCAGGCTAAACGTAAGGCTGAACGAAAGATGCGCAAAACAGGACTAGTGATTCATAGAGATATCTATAAACAGACAAGGAATGCGCTTACTCAAGAAATCAAAAACGCTAAAGCAGCTCATTTTCACAACCAGCTCGGTAACGCATCATCTGACCCAAGGAAAATGTTTCAAGTATTAAATTC
Source organism: Monoplex corrugatus (assembly GCA_030674185.1). NCBI lineage: Eukaryota > Metazoa > Mollusca > Gastropoda > Littorinimorpha > Ranellidae > Monoplex > Monoplex corrugatus. Next base: position 3,908,645 of record CM060306.1, on the reverse strand, counting down.
TGTTTTAAATAATACTGATAAGTCGACCACTTTTCCTGATCTACCTTCTGAAGAAGCTGCAAACGCATTCTCTCAGTTCTTTTTTGACAAGATTCAGAAAATCATGCAGACTTTCCCACAAATTCATCACAATCTAACTGCTGCATCCTCTGCTTGTGGTCCTGATGCAATGTCTGATTTTGAGCCCATCTCACTTGAAGCCATCCAGAAACTGTTGTATAAGTCCAAACCAACCACTGCAGCTGTAGATCCAATTCCGACAACACTCCTTCTAGAATTTTCGGACATTCTGCTTCCTGTAATTCAGGAAATCATAAATCTCAGCCTTCAGTCGGGAACCGTACCCAAACCTCTTAAGCAAGCTATTGTCAAACCACTACTCAAAAAGCCTGGTTTAGACCCTGAGATCCTAAATAATTACCGTCCAGTTTCGAACTTGCCATTTCTTTCAAAACTTATAGAGAGAGCCGTTGTGGATCAGTTGACAACACATCTTGTCTCACACAATCTCGAAGTGAGGTTCCAGTCAGCGTACAAATGTGGACATAGTACTGAAACTGCACTTCTCCGCATATTAAATGACCTCCTTTCTTTTCTTGACCACGGTGACAATGCCATTCTTGTTCTGCTAGACTTGAGCGCTGCTTTTGATACCATGGATCACACCCTTCTCTTGCAGCGTCTTCACACTGAAATCGGCCTGAACAAAACTGTCTTGTTATGGTTCACTTCATATCTTTCTGAGAGATCTCAAAAAGTTCTTGTCCGGTCTTCATATTCGAAAGAAACACCTCTTCTTACAGGCGTTCCGCAAGGATCGGTCCTCGGACCTCTTCTCTTCTCTCTATACACAAGACCCCTGGCTTCTCTGATTGAACAGTTCAATGTTGACTTTCATTTCTTTGCGGATGATTCCCAACTCTATTCCCGCCTTCCCTCCGACAATACTCTCGCTCTTGAATCAAAGAAAAATGTTGAATTGTGCTGTCTGGAAATAAAACATTGGATGTCTGCAAACCGGTTGAAGTTGAATGAAGAGAAAACTGAAGTTCTGCTGGTCGGAACTGCTCCTAAAAGAGAAATTGTCCCTTTTTCTTCACTTTCGGTCTGTAGTGCAGACATCCCTTTCTCGAAGAAAGTAAAAACACTAGGAGTGTTTCTGGATGCTAATCTCTCGATGCGTGATCAGATCAATTCAATCATCAGAACTTGCTACTGCCATATCCGATCTCTTGGTAAAGCCCGCCAGTACTTGACTATTCAAGCTGCTAAGACTGTTGCTGTCACACTAGTACTCTCAAAATTAGACTACTGTAATAGTCTACTTGCTGGTCTCCCTCAGGTGAAAATACAGCGTCTGCAGGCTGTACAAAACGCAGCTGCCAGAGTAATCTCTAGATGCAGGAAGACTGAACACATAACTCCCATCTTACGGAATCTGCACTGGCTCCCAGTTCAACAACGCATCAATCACAAACTACTAACTATCACCTACCGTGCACTCAACTCTAGTAGTCCTTCTTATCTTAAAGATCTTCTTTCTGAATATAAACCTGTTCGCAGTCTGAGATCTGCTTCCAAGTCTCTTCTTCATGTTCCTGGGACAAGGGATGTTAAAACCAAAAGATATGGTCAGCGAGAATTTAAATACCTTGCCCCTACCAAGTGGAACATGCTTCCCATGAGCATCAGGGAGAAAAAGACTCATTCATCCTTTAAATCTAGTCTCAAGACACACTTTTTCTAATGTTGTATGGGATTGCTTATTTGAATGTTAATACCTTGAATGCCTTTATGAATGTTGGTGCAAAGGCTGTGTGGAATTGTTTTTGTGCCCCCCCCTCCCCCCCACCGTGCGCCGCGAGCATGCTTTTATAGCATGGAGATTTTTGTTGCGCGATATAAATTTTCATTCATTCATTCATTCAATATACTGAGGCTCTACTTAGCCTACAGGTTATATATCACAGTTATACAGTAATGGTGTGACAATATACTGAGGCTCTACTTAGCCTACAGGTTATATATCATAGTTATACAGTAATGGTGTGACAAGATACTGAGGCTCTACTTAGCCTACAGGTTATATATCATAGTTATACAGTAATGGTGTGACAAGATACAGAGGCTCTACCTAGCCTACAGGTTATATATCACAGTTATACAGTAATGGTGTGATAATATACTAAGGCTCTACTTAGCCTACAGGTTATATATCACAGTTATACAGTAATGGTGTGACAAGATACAGAGGCTCTACTTAGCCTACAGGTTTCATATCACAGTTATACAGTAATGGTGTGACAAGATACAGAGGCTCTACTTAGCCTACAGGTTATATATCACAGTTATACAGTAATGGTGTGACAATATACTGAGGCTCTACTTAGCCTACAGGTTATATATATCACAGTTATACAGTAATGGTGTGACAATATACTGAGGCTCTACTTAGCCTACAGGTTATATATCATAGTTATACAGTAATGGTGTGACAATATACTGAGGCTCTACTTAGCCTACAGGTTATATATCATAGTTATACAGTAATGGTGTGACAAGATACTGAGGCTCTACTTAGCCTACAGGTTATATATATCATAGTTATACAGTAATGGTGTGACAAGATACTGAGGCTCTACCTAGCCTACAGGTTATATATCATAGTTATACAGTAATGGTGTGACAAGATACTGAGGCTCTACTTAGCCTACAGGTTATATATCACAGTTATAC
>CM060306.1:3890909-3893409 GCA_030674185.1 Monoplex corrugatus | reverse complement strand
TTGTGGCCTGCACAAGGGTCGAATCCATGACACCTGCATGATCAGTATATCATCTATACAAATGAGTTAATGGGGCCACTGTACAACAACAACAACAATAACAACAACAAACTCACGAGAAAACATGATGCAGAATATCATATTGTGTATGTGTGTGTGTGTGTGTGTGTGTGTGTGTGTGTGTGTGTGTGTGTGTGTGTGTGTGTGTGTGTGTGAAGAACTGTCAAAAAATAACTGACAAATTATGACAAAACAAGAAATAATACTGATAAAATATTTATAGAATATTGCAAGACTAACATTAGAAAGTTTTATTTTACAAATAGAATTGCACATGTACGGAATAAATTACCAAACGAAATTAAAAGAGCACAAAACACAAACTTGTTTAAAAACCAGCTTGACCATTGGAAACATTACATTGAACTTAAATACGAATATGATGAATGAATCATAAAAAAAAACTGGGTGTATGACAAACCTTCACTACGAGTGTAAGAAAATAAAAAATAAAAATAAAAATGATGGGACTTGAAAACAGCCAAACGGCTAATGTGTTATGTCCCTATTACTAAACTAAACTAAACTAAATGATCGATTTGTTGTATTTGCACATGCACATAAATGAAGCACAGCTTTTATGAGGTGCGTCTAGCTCTTTTGTCAAGAGCTGTGTAATCAAGAATTAATTGTTTTTGGCTTATACCTCATACCTCATACCTCAAATACACACACAGTAACAAAAAGCCTGGCTTGACTGCTGCCCATCTTAATGATGTAAACTTTGTGTTTACTATCACCTTTTGACTTTTCTTCCACCCCCGCTACGTGATTACCTGATCTCCATTTCAAAGCTCTGCCAGCACATGGGGATCTGCGAAGGCTAAAGGGGTCTGCTGGATAATTACTGGCAGATCTGGGTGGAGCCCATACGGAATTGAGGTGAATCTATCTCAAACAAACTCTAGCATCATAGTCCGTCCAGAGTACCTACCCCGGTAGTGATAACTCGGAGCTTCGGCAGGTGCGTGAAAAAACAGTGTACAAAGCGAACGAACAGCGATACAGGGAGTTTAAAAACATATTAAACAAAAACAAACATATCCAGTTTAACTAGCAGTACAATTTTCAAGTACCGTGAGAAGTTGTTTGGTGTACAAACAGGTAAATAAATAAACTCAGCTCACCTTCGCTTAGTAGAGCTTAGTCCGCCATAGTTGATTGGTTGTCATGGAGCAAAATGGCGCCTGGCGGAAACTGATATGGAGTCGTAAAATATTGATTGCAACGGTTTTAGTATAATAAAAACCAGAATTTACCAGTTCTACACCATTGACAACCCATAGAATGTGATGATATTATTTATACCGACAATGTAGTATTTCTATATATAATGTTCTGCAGCCGTAAACTGAAAACATAAAAGTGGGATCCCCGTTAGCGCACAGGTAGACTGAAAGTAAAGGCAAGAGGTGCGCGTTTCTTCTCACGATTGTAAAGCATGAAAAGTGATGCGGCCATCTTTTGGCTAATACACAGGGTCAGGGATGAGACAACCAACCAACCAACCAACCAACCAACCAACCAACCAACCAACCAACCAACCAACAAACAAACAAACAAACGCAACGACGAACACTAAAGCAGAATGGAGTGAACAGGAGGGCAGTGGGGGGAAAAGTGAGCATATAGAGGGGAAATCAGTGCTGAACAAAAACATGACTTCCAGTTAGACACGAAGGAAGACACAGCATGTGACTGTCAAACAGACGGGGGAAGAACGTTCCTGTTGTGTGGACCAGACACAGAAATAGAATGGTGACTGACTGTGGTACATCTGTATCAAGGACTTTGTAAACTGGTAGTATCAGAAGCAGAACAAAGAGGTCAGGCAGGGGGTACATTTGGAGGTGGTCACAAAGGTGAATAGGTGTAGTGTCATTGATATACCTGTAGCATAATGTAGTGATTTTGTATGGATTTTTTTAGAAACAGGTAAACCAGTGATGAAACACTTTATTAGCAGATTCGAAGAGAGGTAAACAAAATCTCTAGATACTCTACATGAGTACTGTAGCCGTTGAAAACTTGAAGTTAACGAAATAAACCAAGGGGATGATTTTTAATGGACGAAATAGTCCACGTGACGCCTTTTATTAGGGCCCCAAACAATGACATTGTAAAGACGTTCAAATACATAACGATAGAATTGTGTCGAATTGGTAAATCTTAAAAGGAAAAAAAACAAACCTGCACATGATCAGGCTCAGATAACCTTTGTTTTTTTTAGCAGACAACCAGAGATCAAGATTTGCCGGTCAGTGTTGTTCTTAAGTTATACAATACCACTGTTGTACCTATATTGTTATTTGGGTGTGAATTATAGGGATGTAAGAACTGAACTTGCTCGAGAAATTGCAATTTAAATTTTTTAAGCATTTTTGTTAAAATTGCCGAGAATCGCTTTGACTGAGATGGTGTTTTGTGAAATGGGGCTATA
>CM060306.1:3853409-3883409 GCA_030674185.1 Monoplex corrugatus | reverse complement strand
ACACACACACCACACACAGACACACACAAAACCCATTGGTAGGAAAGTGCAAACAACTGTCGCATATTATTCTGATCATTTATTTGCAATTTGGTTCATATGTGTGTGTTGTGTGTTTGTGTGACTTGCAGTACATCACACTAGTGAATGTGAGTGAGTGTGTAAGTGAGTGAATAGGACATGAGTGACAGAGACTGTGAAGTGACAGCGACATTGACAGAGAGAGACAGAGAGAGAGACAGAGAGAGATGAGAGAGAGAGAGAGAGAGAGAGAGACAGAAGAGGCAGACAGAGAGACGAGAGACAGAGAGAGAGAGACAGACAGGAGGCAGGCAGGCAGACAGAGACAGAGAGAAGAAGGAGAGAGAGAGAGAGAGAGAGGAGAGGAGAGAGAGAGAGAGAGAGAGAGAGAGAGAGAGAGAGAGAGAGAGACAGACAGACAGGCAGGCAGACAGACAGAGACAGAGAGAGAGAGAGAGAGAGAGAGAGAGAGAGAGAGAGAGAGAGAGAGAGAGACAGACAGACAGAGACAGAGAGAGAGACAGAGAAGAAGGACGACAAAGAGACTGTGAGAGAAATTTATAAAAAGAAAGAAAAGACAAACATTTTTCTTGTTTAATTCTTCTTCATCTTTTTCTTTTCTCTTTTTTTCTTTCAACTTACTTCCTTCAAATTTTCTGATTAATTTTTGTTATCTAGCAACTAATCTCACTTTCAGTCAACAACTGCTCACTCGGTACAAACACATAATGTGAATACTACTTGTGTCAGTGTCAAAGACATAGTTCTGTACCTTTGTGCACTGAGAAGAGACTTTCTGTTTAGTCACCTGCCATCACTTTGAAGTCATCAACTATCTGTATAATGCTCCATGGATAAAACCATCAATGGAAAACACATTTCGTTTCTTGCTCTAGTGTACCATCATTATTGGTCCTAGAGTCTATGCGTCTGCAAGACAAAAATAAACAGTTCAGATCTCAGGACAAAGTGCACACACACTTACACACAGTACGAATGCACTCATGCAGGCGTGAGCTAACCCTAACAGGGCCCCAAATATCCAGTACCATAACCATCTCCATTTTATTGCTGTTTAATTTACAAGTTCAATTTGAGGCCTCTACAGGGATGTGTATTGTATGTGTGCAGTTGTGCACGACAACTGTATACAACAGGCTCGTGTGTGCTGCAGTTGTTCTTTGATTGGGTGCATTTGTTGCGCACTGGATTCTGTGGCCCTTCTTGACCTGGATTCTGTGGCCCCTCTTGACGTGGATTCTGTGACCTTTTATAGATTCTGTGGCCCTTCTTGACTTGGATTCTGTGGCCCCTCTTGACCTGGATTCTGTGGCCCTTTATAGATTCTGTGGCCCCTCTTGACCTGGATTCTGTGGCCCTCTTGACCTGGATTCTATGGCCCTTTATAGATTATGTGGCCCTTTATGGATTCTGTGGCCCTTCTTGACCTGGATTCTATGGCCCTTTATAGATTCTGTGGCCCCTCTTGACCTGGATTCTGTGGCCCTTCTTGACCTGAATTCTGTGGCCCTTTATGGATTCTGTGGCCCTTCTTGACCTTGATTCTGTGGCCCTTTATCGATTCTGTGGCCCTTTATAGATTCTGTGGCCCTTCTTTACCTGGATTCTGTGGCCATTTATAGATTCTGTGGCCCTTTATAGATTCTGTGGCCCTTCTTTACCTGGATTCTGTGGCCCTTTATAGATTCTGTGGCCCTTTATAGATTCTGTGGCCCTTCTTGACCTGGATTCTGTGGCCCTTTGTGGATTCTTTGGCCCTTCTTGACCTGGATTCTGTGGTCCTTTGTGGATTCTGTGGCCTTTTATGGATTCTGTGGCCCTTTATGGATTCTTTGGTCCTTTATGATTTCTGTGGCCCTTTATAGATTCTGTGGCCCTTCTTGACCTGGATTCTGTGGCCCTTTATAGATTCTGTGGCCCTTCTTGAACTGGATTCTGTGGTCCTTTGTGGATTCTGTGGCCCTTCTTGACCTGGATTCTGTGGTCCTTTGTGGATTCTGTGGCCCTTTATGGATTCTGTGGCCCTTCTTGGCCTGGATTCTTTGGCTCTTTATGGATTCTGTGATCCTTTATAGATTCTGTGGCCCTTCTTGACCTGGATTCTTTGGCTCTTTATGGATTCCGTGTCCCTTTATGGATTCTGTGATCCTTTATGGATTCTGTGGCCCTTCTTGACCTGGATTCTTTGGCCCTTTATGGATTCTGTGACCCTTTATGGATTCTTTGGCCATTCATGGATTCTGTGGCCCTTCTTGCCCTGGATTCTGTGGCCCTACATGCCCTGGATTCTGTGGCCCCTCACACGGCTTATGAACAAGGTAACTGATGTCTGGATCCTAGTGGGTCATGGAGGGCATGGACGGCCCCTCTTTGGCAAAATGGCTACCATATGGCGTTGGGAACTGGGAGGTGATTGTCCGATCAATGGTGAGGTATTGTTGCTTTGGGTCCCTTCCATCACCTTCTGGTGTTTCTTGTTGACTGTGGCCCTTCATATCCTACTCTTATTGTGACGTCAGATTCGGTGGGGGTGGGGTGAGGTGGGGTGGTGTGTTGGAGAACCAACATGGGCAGTGTGGGGATTATGACACGGGAGTGATGCAAAAGATTGGACAGCAAAAAGTTACACAAAGGTTATGACAAAAAACAAAACACAGCATCACAAGTAAACAAGAAGGAAATCTGCCAACAAAACATTGAAAACCAACCGGGTACTGACATATAAAAACTTGAATGGTTGAGCAAATATTTACCGAGAAGAAAAACAAACAAACAAACAAACATGAAAAGACAACACACAAAATGAAAATATCGGGAAAAAAAAAAGGACAATAAAATGTTTATGATAAAAAACGTAATATTCAGACGCCCTTTTCTGGTGTGCTCATTTCTAACATTATCCACATTGGATCACAACACTGATCGAGCCATGAGAAACAAAATGTCCATCCATATGTCTATTGCTTTTTGTTGATCAAACAGCACACTGGTACAACATCACGGTCACCAAATGCTTTAGCACACACACACAATGTTCTGTGACATGAGATCGGTACAATTAGTTGTCACTCGTACATAAACTGCAGGATGTAATCACACTAACTGTAATGCAACTAGTTGTCATTCAAACATAAACTCCAGTTTGTAATCACACAAATTGTAATACAACTATTTGTCATTCAAACATAAACTCCAGTTTGTAATCACACAAATTGTAATACAACTATTTGTCATTCAAACATAAACTCCAGTTTGTAATCACACAAATTGTAATACAACTATTTGTCATTCAAACATAAACTCCAGTTTGTAATTGTAATCACACAAATTGTAATACAGCTAGTTGTCACTCAAACATAAACTGAAGTTTGTAATTGTAATCACACAAAATGTAATACAGCTAGTTGTCACTCAAACATAAATTGAAGTTTGTAATTGTAATCACACAAAATGTAATACAGCTAGTTGTCACTCAAACATAAACTCCAGTTTGTAATCACACAAATTGTAATACAACTAGTTGTCACTCAAACATAAACTCCAGTTTGTAATCACACCAATCTGTAACACAACTAGTTGTCACTCAAACATAAACTCCAGTTAGTACTCACACGAACTGTAATCTACATAACTCAGCGTAGTACACAGCACAACGACAACTCATCAGTATACATCTTGTTAACACACCAGACAAAACAGCAACATGATGTTCATTATCACAACGTCACTTGTTACAGCGTGTCTCACACGTAACATGTTACAGCAACATGATGTTCATTATCACAAGCACTTGTACAGGTGCTCACACGTCATGTTACAGCAACAGAGTTTACAACTCACTTGTACAGCGTGTCTCACACGTAACATGTTACAGCAACATGATGTTCATTATCACAACGTCACTTGTTACAGCGCGTCCTCACACGTAACATGTTACAGCAACATGTGTTCATTATCACAACGTCACTTGTTACAGCGGTCTCACACGTAACATGTTACAGCAACATGATGTTCATTATCACAACGTCACTTGTTACAGCGCGTGCTCACACGTAACATGTTACAGCAACATGATGTTCATTATCACAACGTCACTTGTTACAGCGTGTACTCACACGTAACATGTTACAGCAACATGATGTTCATTATCACAACGTCACTTGTTACAGCGCTGTCTCACACGTAACATGTTCTCTACGCCATAAACATAAACAAGCTGGCCATACAACATTTCTTTAGACACATCACATTTGTACAATTAAAAAGACAAGACTTGCCCTCAATGACTACGGTGATAGACCAGTTCAGATTCACACATTCATTAACAATTTAGCATTTGAGCTGTGAACTGTTAACTGTTCACGTTCTGTAGCGTTGACTGCTGGCTGTGTTGTTAGAGACACGTAGTCAAGATCTGGTGTTCTGAGTTCAGACCCAGCTTACAACATGAAAACTGACCTGTACACTGCTCATCTTAATGCTCCAATCATTATGGTGATGACAACATTGTGTTTTATACCTCCCTTTCTACCTCCTCCACCCTCCTTCTACACATTTCACGATCTTGCTGGCGGGTAAGGTTTTACGCAGGCCCAAGGCGTCCGTCAGATAATAACCGGCAGATTTGGATAGAGCGCATACGGACCTTGTTCCAGTGTAGTGAATCCCTGTTGAACAAACTCCATTTCCTTGTATTCAGATTATCTGGACCAGAACCAGAATGCTGGCAACACAATTGTGTAAATTGTTCTCATTTGTAATCTGTAGTTTGTTCTAGAGTGATACATCAAAGTAAGATAATTCCATATGTGCTCAAACCACATCTGCCAGCAGTTATCTGTCAGACACCTTGAGCCTGCACAAAACGTTATGCTCTGCCATGACCTTGAAACAGGGCACGGGAACGTGACCTACGGAACACAGACACCACCAGAATGACGGAAACCTTCAGATGGGCAGCAAACAGGACAACCTTTATGTTGTAGGGGATAGGTTTGAACACGGGACATGGGATCTCCAGTCTACGGCTCTATCATCAACAGAGCCAACACGCCAACATACAACTGCAGTCCGCCTGAGGGTCCAGCCCACGACCCCAATGTTATGAGCATGGAGTACAAACCAGCTAAGTTATCGGGGCCACTATTGTTCATAAACTGACCATTGTTGTATACTATGAAGGTCAGATGTGTGTAGACCTAGAACTCTCACCACTATTGTTCATAAACTGACCATTGTTGTATACTATGAAGGTCAGATATGTGTAGACCTAGAACTCTCACCACTATTGTTCATAAACTGACCATTGTTGTATACTATGAAGGTCAGATGTGTGTAGACCTAGAACTCTCACCACTATTGTTCATAAACTGACCATTGTTGTATACTATGAAGGTCAGATATGTGTAGACCTAGAACTCTCACCACTATTGTTCATAAACTGACCATTGTTGTATACTATGAAGGTCAGATATGTGTAGACCTAGAACTCTCACACACTATTGTTCATAAACTGACCATTGTTGTATACTATGAAGGTCAGATATGTGTAGACCTAGAACTCTCACCACTATTGTTCATAAACTGACCATTGTTGTATACTATGAAGGTCAGATATGTGTAGACCTAGAACTCTCACCACTATTGTTTATAAACTGACCATTGTTGTATACTATGAAGGTCAGATATGTGTAGACCTAGAACTCTCACCACTATTGTTCATAAACTGACCATTGTTGTATACTATGAAGGTCAGATGTGTGTAGACCTAGAACTCTCACCACTATTGTTTATAAACTGACCATTGTTGTATGAAGGCCTGGTGTTTGTAGATCTAGAACTCTCACCGCTATTGTTCATAAACTGACCATTGTTGTATGAAGGCCTGGTGTGTATAGACCTAGAACTCTCACCGCTATTGTTCATAAACTGACCATTGTTGTATGAAGGCCTGGTGTGTATAGACCTAGAACTCTCACCACTATTGTTTATAAACAATGATCAACTCTAACCACTCTTGTTCATAAACTGACAAGTCTTGTATACTTTGAAGGCCAGATGTATGTAGACCTAGAACTCTGTTGTTTATAAACTAATCATTGTTGTATGAAGGTCTGGTGTGTGTGAGACCTAGAACTCTATTGTTAATAAACTGACCATTGTTGTATGAAGGCCTGGAGGGTGTAGACCTAGAACTCTCACCACTATTGTTCATAAACTGACCATTGTTGTATACTATGAAGGCCTGGAGTGTATAGACCTAGAACTCTCACCACTATTGTTTATAAACTGACTATTGTTGTATGAAGGCCTGGAGGGTGTAGACCTAGAACTCTCACCACTATTGTTCATAAACTGACCATTGTTGTATACTATGAAGGCAGATGTGTGTAGACCTAGAACTCTCACCGCTATTGTTTATAAACTGACTATTGTTGTATACTATGAAGGCAGATGTGTGTAGACCTAGAACTCTCACCATTATTGTTCATAAACTGACCATTGTTGTATGAAGGCTTGGAGTGTGTAGACCTAGAACTCTCACCACTATTGTTCATAAACTGACCATTGTTGTATGAAGGCCTGGTGTGTGTTGACCTAGAACTCTCACCACTATTGTTCATAAACTGACCATTGTTGTATACTATGAAGGTCAGATATGTGTAGACCTAGAACTCTCACCACTATTGTTTATAAACTGACCATTGTTGTATGAAGGCCTGGTGTGTGTAGACCTAGAACTCTCACTATTATTTATAAACAATGATCAACTCTAACCACTATTGTTCATAAACTGACAATTGTTGTATGAAGGCCTGGTGTGGAGACCTAGAACTCTCACCACTATTGTTTATAAACAATGATCAACTCTAACAACTATTGTTCATAAACTGACCATTGTTGTATGAAGGCCTGGTGTGTAGACCTAGAACTCTCACCACTATTGTTTATAAACAATGATCAACTCTAACCACTATTGTTCATAAACTGACCATTGTTGTATGAAGGCCTAGTGTGTAGACCTAGAACTCTCACCACTATTGTTTATAAGCTGACCATTGTTGTATGAAGGCCAGGTGTTTGTAGACCTAGAACTCTCAGTATTGTTTATAAACAATGATCAACTCTAACCACTATTGTTCATAAACTGACTATTCTTGTATACTTTGAAGGCCAGATGTATGTAGACCTAGAACTCTATTGTTTATAAACTAATCATTGTTGTATGAAGGTCTGGTATTTCACGACCTAGAACTCTCATCACTATTGTTCATAAACTGACCATTGTTGTATGATGGCCAGATGTGTGTAGACCTAGAACTCTCACCACTATTGTTCATAAACTGACCATTGTTGTATGATGGCCAGATGTGTGTAGACCTAGAACTCTCATCACTATTGTTCATAAACTGACCATTGTTGTATACTATGAAGGCCTGGAGTGTGTAGACCTAGAACTCTCACCACTATTGTTCATAAACTGACCATTGTTGTATGAAGGCCTGGAGTGTGTAGACCTAGAACTCTCACCACTATTGTTCATAAACTGATCATTGTTGTACACTTTGAAAGCCAGGTGTGTGTAGACCTAGAACTCTCACCACTATTGTTCATAAACTGACCATTGTTGTATGAAGGCCTGGTGTTTGTAGACCTAGAACTCTCACCACTATTGTTTATAAACAATGATCAATTCTAACCACTATTGTTCATAAACTGACTATTGTTGTATGAAGGCCTGGTGTGTATGGACCTAGAACTCTCACCACTATTGTTTATAAACAATGATCAACTCTAACCACTATTGTTCATAAACTGACCATTGCTGTATACTATGAAGGCAGATGTGTGTAGACCTAGAACTCCCGCCCGCATAGGTTCGAGTCTGGTTCGAGGGAAAAGTGTGTATGTGGACTCCTTTCCACCCAGCTGTGAATGTGTACCTGACCCTGTTCAGGGTTGGGGAAGACACAGCAGTGAGAGAGAGGAGATGGGCACCACCCTCGTAACACTAGCTCCGAGAAAAGTTGAGGTCTCTACCACTTCACTCCCCTATGGCCTCAGGTTCATGGAAAAGTTTTACCTTTCTGACTTCAGGCTACTGAACCAGACCATCACATTGACATGTTTAATGAGATCCTTTCTGGGAGATGGCTCTAGGACTCAGGAGTTTTTGAAATCCACTGATAAGACATCATTGCGCGCGAGCACACACACACACACACACACACACACACAAGCACACACACGTACACACACACACGTACACATACACACACACACACACTGTTGAAAACAAAACCCCTCTTTTCCACTCCAAGTCTGACCATTACCACAACACACACACAGACAACTTCCTCACTTCATGCTCTAAGATGCCCCTCTCCTCTTTCCCATACAGACACCAATGGAAGGTCTGAGGGAGGAGAGTGATGTGGTGGATGAGTTACTGAAATTCACGTTTACTATTTACCTCAAAATGTTTCACAGTTTCCCTTTACAACAGTTGTACAGATAACATTTTCACCATTCACCATCTCCTCTGACAAAAACTACCAACTACACTCATTAATACTCCCAAACAGTATTGTTATTTCTTTAGAATTGAAAACGAACAAAGAAAAAAAAAAAAAAAACCCACAGAAACGAACAAATGTAAACTGTTTACCCAGTAGGCCTACTGCTTGTTTGCTTTGTTTTATCAGCATGGTAATCACTGCTCATTATTATGTCTTTATATTTTAATGCATATAATGCTGATCAATTCAGGTGAGATCATTTATTCAAAACAAACAGACAACAAAAGAAAACAAAAACACCCCAAAAGTCAATCCATTCTAGCAAAACAGGTCAGTCCGTTCTAGCAATCTCTGTTCTGACATAATAATCATCAAAGAAAATCCAGACTTTGTATTTCTCAAGGTATCAGACAGAATACAACATGACATGAAACGAGACAACAACAAACTGTCATAACAGTGAATCAGAAAACAAATATTGCCAGAAGTTCTTGAGAAAGTAATGTTCAAACACCTTCCTCAGAACGTGCTTTTAGACACTATTTTGGATCCGTGTGACCTTGATCTCGTCTATGACCTACGATTTTTAAACTTCGAATTCTCCATTCCACAACGGTCTACACATGTGACCGACATTTGGTAAAGATCCTTATAAAAAAAAAAAGCTGAGAAAACGTTGATAAATCTTGCTAAACAAAGACACACAGATTTTGGGCCAATATTCCATTCTGCTATATCTCAGTTACCACAATTCACCAACACTGCTGAAAATTGTGAACATAAAGCAAACAACAATCATTCGCCCCACAACAAAACTAACGGTTGCAGACGAAACCTTTTTAATACCGCTACTGTTTTTCCTCCCTCCTCTTCACAAGAATTCCTCTCTCGACTACTCACCGAACATTCTCAAAACACGCATTCACTTGCACTCACCTCATACAATCCACAACATCATAAAGTGATTTAATTATTTCATATCAGTCAAATTCATCAGCTAAGCAAAACATCAGTAAAGTTTTGTTGTTGTTTTCTTTCCAAGTGCTGTCTGTTTGATTCTTTCTTGTTTTTTTTTTTTGCGTACACCTGACAAACACCAGTTGGTCCAACATGTGTGGCTGTCTTGTGGATTCAAAACGCGTTCCTATTCTGTTTTCCTGCGTGTCCATTTTCTGTTGGCTTGAAGGCTGGCAGTCACTTTGATTCAGACTCAAATCTTGCAAACAGTTGTAACGCAGACACACACTCACCTCTCTCCTGTTGACATGAAACAATCTGCCCCACGCCCCCCCCCCCCCCCCCAAAAAAAAGGGAGATTGAAAATAAAGGGAATAAAATCAAAGCCCCAAACAAAAAATGGAGATTGAAAAAAAAAGGAGAGAAAACAACCGAGAAACATGGATATTTTCCTCACTCACCCTTACGGTACCCCCCCCCCCCCCACTCCCACAAAGATACAGTGTTGACATGTGTTGTGTGGCTCACATATGTGTCACATAAGACAATTCAAATAAGACAGTTCAATCAACAGACTACAGCAAATCGTCTACATATTTTCCAGCATTCACATCAAACAATAAGTCATCACAAATGTTCATATTCTCTCTCTCTCTCAATTACACAATACAGATCAAATTATTGACTGACTTCAGTCTCCTGTGATTTTATTTCCACACACATTTAACCACAAGAGACTGGGTGATCCAGGAACGGGACAACATATCCATTAGGTTGGTGGACCTCACACACATGAACAGTTCATAGTACTGTGGACAAAGATGGAGAATAGGGCCTTCTATTTTCGGTAACATGTTGTACAACAGATCGACTATTTTACTCTAAATGACTGCTATCAACTACTGTTTGCCATCAGTTCAGCTCAATATGATTTATCCCTTCTACTAAAGAGTTTTCACCAATCTATTCCTTATTGTGTTCTCCGTCGGCAAGGCCAGCCTGCCATTGTTATCAGTTAGGAAACGACGGCCATGATGGTAAACAACGACAGAGAAAGATGACTCAGGCCATCATTTCATGTTCCCTTCACCTGGCCCACTGTGGAATACAACTGAAGTGTACACAGACCTGCAGGTCGTAGATCGTGACCTTGGGGTCATTAATTATAAAAGAATTATGATCATGGCTTCAGTTTCAATTTCCCAAAATTGCATTTCCGACATGGAAATAAATTCCACATGCATATCGTGGTGCCACGTGATGGCAAATAATGTAAAACAATGGTGACATAAGCGAAAGCTGGCGTAAGCTGACACCTGCTGAAATGTCTGGACATTCTACCACGTCGATTAACACCCTGCTGATAATGTCTTGACATTCTACCCAACGTACGATTAACACCCTGCTGATAATGTCTTGACATTCTACCCGACGTACGATTAACACCCTGCTGATAATGTCTTGACATTCTACCAACGTACGATTAACACCCTGCTGATAATGTCTTGACATTCTACTCAACGTACGATTAACACCCTGCTGATAATGTCTTGACATTCTACCAACGTACGATTAACACCCTGCTGATAATGTCTTGACATTCTACCAACGTACGATTAACACCCTGCTGATAATGTCTTGACATTCTACCCAACGTACGATTAACACCCTGCTGATAATGTCTTGACATTTACCAACGTACGATTAACACCCTGCTGATAATGTCTTGACATTCTACCCAACGTACGATTAACACCCTGCTGATAATGTCTTGACATTTACCAACGTACGATTAACACCCTGCTGATAATGTCTTGACATTCTACCCAACGTACGATTAACACCCTGCTGATAATGTCTTGACATTCTACCCAACGTACGATTAACACCCTGCTGATAATGTCTTGACATTTTACTCAACGTACGATTAACACCCTGCTGATAATGTCTTGACATTCTACCAACGTACGATTAACACCCTGCTGATAATGTCTTGACATTCTACCAACGTACGATTAACACCCTGCTGATAATGTCTTGACATTCTACCAACGTACGATTAACACCCTGCTGATAATGTCTTGACATTCTACCCAACGTACGATTAACACCCTGCTGATAATGTCTTGACATTCTACCCAACGTACGATTAACACCCTGCTGATAATGTCTTGACATTCTACCCAACGTACGATTAACACCCTGCTGATAATGTCTTGACATTCTACCCAACGTACGATTCAATAAGCTATTGTCTTGGTTGTACCCACCTGTCAAAAACCATGTAAAATCAGTGTCAAAAACAGAGGTCGCCCAAAGTCCACCATTGCTGTAGTATAGTGAAACCGGTGATTGTGATAACATGATGATGGGACCCAATGCAGTTTTTACAAGGACACATAACTGTTGTACTGACTGATGTTGCGTTTCAAGATTTCCGAACATGGCCCCAGCACCCGCTCGAAGCGAGACCGGTCTAGCTTGACACATTTCAGAGGTCCCTGTGACACCACGGTGGCCGCCCTTGGTCTGTCCAATATCAGAGCTATCTCCCCTGTCAACAGAAACCAAACAAATTTTTAGGGCCAACGCTTGTACGCTCAACAAAGGCTACAACGGTCTCGTGTGTACAGCAGCACAACACACAACACAACTTCGTACACACCACTATCAAATCTGTGTCTCCTGTTACAAAAAAGCCACATTAATTTCTTTCTTCACACAGAATGTAGGTTACTGTAAATGATCTCCAGCACAGGGAAACCTACTTTTTCTTCTTCTTCCTTTCTCATCATCATCATCATCATCATCATCATCATCATCACATCAATCCATCACCATCACCTTCTTTTTCTTGTTCTTCCCTCTTGACTAAAGGAAGATTCTCTGGGGCGCCGCAGTGAAGAACTGTTCACCAGCTTCCTTCAATGCCGTCGTTTACGGTGTGCCAAATTCTGCAAACAGTTTCTCTGTCCTTTCTGCTATATCATCAGTCTGTCGTTTCTTTCTCTCTTCCCTCCATCTCTCTTCCTTAACAGTTTCCCGGAGGATTGATTTGGTTGTTTACTCTTTTTAATTTCTGATATTTTCACGTTTTTTGTTTTGTTTTCTTTATTTGTGTTTTTGTTTCTATTCCATTCACCAGACATATATTATGTTTATATTTCCTTTTTTTCCATTTTCTCTTCATAAGTGTACCATGTAAAAGATCCAAAGGTGGAAACCAATAGGTGTTTCGTTTGTTTTCATGTTTGTGTGAACTGTGTTCCTGTCCTAAGGTGACTGCGTTACATTTCCTTTTCATGAACTATTTCTCATCTCACCTGCAGTCACTCGTATTTGCCTCAGCTGTTATCAGGTAGCCAGAACCACAGCACACAAACCGCCCGTGTGTCCATGTGGTCATGGGATCCCCACTACAGGCAGACCCCCACCTCTAACTACTAAGCGCTATCCCCACCTCTTCCCCCGAATATCTGGCGGACCACATATGAAGGAGATTCAGGCGGACCAGAACTGTTTGTGAGCAGCTCACAACATGTACCGAACAAAGTTTAGACAGATAATGAAATGCATGTACAGATACGATCACATTTCAAGTGGATGTATGTAACATGATATGTCAAAATCAATTTTCATTGCACTTCCAAAGAAGACAGGGGCTATAGAATGCGAACTCCATCGCACAATCAGTTTGATGAGTCATGTAACAAAAATCCTGTTAAGAATAATCATGATGAGGACAAGGAATAGAATCAAAAGAGAAATAGCAGAAGAACAGTGTGGATTTGTGAAAGGGAAAGGAACTATTAATGCCATATACATCCTAAGAACTATCATAGAGAAGTCAATTGAGATGAATAAGGATTTGTATTTATGCTTTGTTGACTATACCAAGGCCTTCGATCGGGTACGACATGAAGAATTGATCAACCAACTGGAGAGACTCAATGTTGATGGAAAAGATCTACGAATAATCAGGAATATGTACTGGGAACAAACAGCTGCAATGAGAATAGAAAACAATATAAGCTCTTTTCAAAACATCAAAAGAGGAGTCAGACAGGGTTGTGTTTTGTCACCAGATCTGTTTTCACTATATAGCGAAAACATCATGAGAAACCTAAAAGAAGACCCTGGATTAAAGGTTGGAGGGAAAATGATAAACAACATTCGGTACGCAGATGACACCGTGCTAATTGCAGAAAATGAAAGGGACCTACAAAACCTTGTGAATATACTAGAAATAGAAAGCAAAGGTAAGGGGTTGGAACTAAACAGCAGGAAGACTGAAGTCATGGTGATCAGTAAAAAACATGAAATCCCCTCATGCAAAATAACAGCAAATGGCACAACCTTGACGCAGGTTAATAAGTTCAAATACCTGGGAACGGTCATTTCATCAGACGGCAGATGCACATCGGAAATAGCCGGCAGAATCGGCCAAGCCAGAACAGCATTCAAGAAGATGACAAGCATTCTTACCAACAAATGCCTATCAATTGACATCAGAAAGAGAGTCCTTGAATGTTATATAGAACCAATACTGTTGTATGGATGCGAGGCGTGGACAGTCAGCAAGCAAAGCCAGAGCAGGATCGAGGCAGCCGAGATGTGGTTTCTCAGAAGAATGTTGAGAGTTCCATGGACAGCAAAGAAAACAAACGAGACAAATGTTGATGGAGGCAGACACAAGTAGATCACTCATAAGGAAGATTAGGAAAAGACAGGCAACATTTATAGGCCATTTTATGAGGAAGGGGTTTTGGAGCACCTGGTCACAACGGGAAGCTGGAGGGAAAGAGAGCACCAGGTAGACCCAGGGAGAGAATGCTGGACGGACTTGCTGAGTGGCTGGGGATGAGGAGGGTGGGGGAGATGCTGGGGGCAACGAGATGGTTGTAAGTCCATGGTCGCCAACGCCAAGCGGCAGGGCACCTGATGATGATGATGATATGTAATATACGCTTGGTCTTTACTTGTTACTATCATTACCATTCAATGTCTCTTGAATCTTCAACCCAACAAACTGTAAAACAGGAGGAAAAATGATAAACAACATTCCATACACAGATGACACCGTGTTTATTATTAGAGAAAATGAAAGGGACCTACAAAACCTTGTGAATATACAAGAAATAGAAAGCAAATGTAAGGAATTGGAACTAAGCAGCAAGAAGACTGAAGTCATGGTGATCAGTAAAAAATCATGAAATTTCCTCAAGCAAAATAACAGCAAATGGCACAACCTTGAGACAAGTTGATAAGTTTAAATATCTGGAAACAATCATCTCGCCAGACGGCAGATGCACATCAGAAATAGCCACCAGAATCGGCCAAGCTAAAACAGCATTCATGCCTACAAATGCCTATCAATTAACATCAGGAAGAGAGTTCTTGAATGTGATTATAGAACCGATAATGTTATACGGTTGTGAGGTGTGGACAGTCAGCAAGCAAAGCCAGAACAAGATTGAGGCAGCCGACATGTGGTTTCTAGGAAGAATGTTGAGAGTTCCATGGACAGCAAAGAAAACAAACGAGACAGTCTTGATGGAGGCAGACACAAGTTCATTCATAAGGAAGATTAGGAAAAGACAGACAACATATATATTCCATTTTATGAGGAAAGGGGAATTGGAGCACCAGGTCACAACAGGAAAGCTGGAGGGAAAGAGAGCACCAGGTAGACCCGGGGGAAAATATTGAACGGACTTGCAGAGTGGCTGAGGACAGAGAGGGCGGATGTATATGGAGAGCCATGATCGCCAACGCCATGTGGCAGGGCACCTGATGATGATATGTAAAATATCTATGTCTGCAGTAGTAAGAAACTCTGGGGACAGCCAGACAGCAGAAGGTCCTCAGAGGAGAAACCCCCGTCAAGCAAGTGTTTCGGCCCTTAACTCCTGACACTCTGAGGGGCCAGGTCACATCCAGGTCATGACTCCTGGATGGCCCTCTGCTGTGGCCATTTTCTTGTTATCGTTGTATTCATGTCACAATAACATGTGAAAGTTATTAAAACATTTTGCTACAACAACAAAAAACTGATGTGAAGTCAAGGTGAAGGCAGTGTTGTACAGGCGATATACGTACCAAAGTAGTCTGAGGTTCCCAGACAGCCCACCTCCACAGGTTTGTCTTTGCCGTCCTTCTTCTGTAAGACCACTGCCTTACCCTGTCACATAGACACACACACACACACACACACACACACACACACACACACACACACACAACACACACACACACACAACACACACACACAAACACACACACACACACACACACCACACTCACCACACACACACACACACACACACACACACACACACACACACACACACACACACACACACACACACACACACACACACACACACACAACAAATAAGCAAACACAATACTAATAAACACAAATATTCGCCGTGGTAGAGTGGTTAACGTTATGAACTACGGACTGGATTGTTACGAGTCCGAATCCCATCAAAACCACTGTGGGCTTTTTCTGCCCTAACCGGCTCCACCTAGAGCTGAGAGTGCTATGGGTTCATAGGGACGACTGGGACTACACAATCGGGTCTCATCCACTTCACAGATGTGCCATTGAGGATGTTGCTCAAATCTTCTGACCAATATGGCAGGAGTCTGTATTTGCCGGGCCTATTGACGCCAGGATGTATTAAAATGAGCGTACAGTACAGCCGTGTCACAAAGTCTGTTCTAGATGGAACTCCAAAGTATCATGATTATCACCCACATCGTCATCATCATCATCATCATCACGCACTGCGAACAATTTTCCCAGATTCTGTGGCTATTGATATGGCATAGAAATGGAACAGAAAAAGAAATCAAGTCCTCCCAGCACACACAAATAAGCAAGTGTGAAACCAATACGATACCTAATTCGATAGAAACATGTATTAGTTACGACAATCTCCACCTTGTTTATTCAACACAACGAGTGTGTCACAGTGGGCTGTAAAGAAAGGCACTTATTAAATTCTGCAACCTGGACAAACTAAATGGCATCACAACTTTGTACTTTACGTCATATCGTAAACCTATTTCTTAATACTTATGACCGAAAACATTCATGAAATTCCGCAGAACCATTACTGTTCTATGCGATGAGGTGTCCCGTATGGTGATGAGTCTCCTTCCCGCAGCACTGACCTTTCTCGAAGGAACTTTAGAGCCATGAGTTAATATAATAGATCAGACCACTATATCATACTACAGACTGTTCAAGAGTGCTTTCAAAGTTGAAACGCCTAAATACAATAAAACAACTACCATAAACACGGGGTGAAAGCTTACCTCTATGATGATGTAGAAGTCATCTCCAGGTTCACCTTGTCGTACAACCTCACACCGTCATCAAACTGTACTGGTTCCAAGGCGTCAGCTATCGTCAGCCGTTCCCAACTCGTCACAGTACAACTCATCTTGGATCAACCAGTTCCACTACACAATCTCAAGTTTTGGACTGACGTTTGGACTCATAACCCTCAGAGCAATTCCATATCCGCTACACCCAATGTCAATCATCGCACTTGGACATTTCGAAATGCCTGCCACTCAATTTGTCAGTAATTGGCATACTCCTTGAGCTTGCGCAAAACTGTATGTGCTGGCAAGGTGTTTAATTGGGACGGAGAGTAGAGAGTAAGACAACAGGACCTATGAAACATTAATCTGACGCCATCAGAACGATTAGAGTCATTAGGATGGGCAGCCAGCAGGCCAGTTTTCTAGCGTGGCGGGTTGGGATTGAAGTGGAGATATCGTATACAGCTCTATCACAAGAACCAACCGGACTGTGTGATGCTGGGAGGCACGAGATCAACGCCACTAAAGCCACATAAAATGGGCCACCAGCAGCAGCAGAAGCAAGAAGAAGAAGAAGATGAAGAAAAAGAAGAAGAGAAATACAACAACAGCAAAAACAGACCAACACCAAGAACAACAACAAGAACGATAACAACAGCAAGTGCAATAACAACCAGAGTAACAAGAACAACAGCAGTACGAACAACAACAACAACAAGAACATAATTACAATAACAACAGCAAAAACGACAAACAACTAAGCAACAACAAAACCCGAATTACAACAAGAGCGACAACAACAACAACGAACAACAACGAAGCAACGACAACAACAACAGCAACGACAACAACGAACAACAACAGCAACAACAACAACAGAACAACAACAACAGCAACAGCAACGACAAACAACAACAACAACCACAAAGTAACTATATCGCTACAGAACAACAACAGGGGGATTAACCCCCGTGTGTAAACAGCCGAGTTGTTTGTTCCTAGTTCACTGTTCGTGTCTGTCCAAGCTTCAAGCGACGAGGACCAAGTTTCAAAGGATTAGGGCCGTCACATCATACGGCCGGACATCAAAGACCTGGGTCTCTCTCAGGTCTCCGATAAACAATAGGCTTCAGCTCTGATTAAACACTGATCTCTCCTTTCTCTCTGGATCAGGATCCAGGCCCGGAACTAATTGCACAACAAAGCGACAGCAGAAAGCAGTGTACGTTGTGCCCGTTATCTGATCCACAGCCTGGCTAAGGGTCTGATACTGTTGATCGCGTTGCAGGTGAATGTGCTGACTGATTAACCAGTCACCTTGACATACTGACAACATAGCTTACCTTCTACCTTCTCTTCAACAACAAACAAACAAACAAACAAACAAACAAACAAACAAACAACAACATGTCTCAATGACAACATTCATTACAGTTAAGCTGTCTCCATGACAAGCAAACAAACAAGCAAACAAATAAACCAAACAATTAAACGCACTAACAAAACACAGAACAAAACAAACAGAATACACACCATGGCTCACTAACAACATTCATTACAGTTGAGTGTTTCCATCGCAAACGAATAAACCAAACAAATACACGTGCTAACAAAAAACAAGACAAACACAACAACAACAACAACAACAAACTACAAACATATACAACAGAACGCTTGTCTGATCTGATCGTATATCACGACCAGACGTCAGATAAATACATCCTCCACTCCTTCATCCTTCATCCAGTCACTACATGTTGTTGTGTCCTTGTTCTGAAGAAAACAATGTTGTGAAGGAGGACAACACAGAAGACAGCTGTCATGTATTGTATAACACACAGTGTCTGTTTCATGACAACACAGCACATTGATGTAATGTATTCTATAACACAGTGTCTGTTTCATGACAACACAGCACATTGCTGTCATGTATTCTATAACACACAGTGTCTGTTTCATGACAACACAGCACATTGATGTAATGTATTCTATAACACACAGTGTCTGTTTCATGACAACACAGCACATTGATGTAATGTATTCTATAACACACAGTGTCTGTTTCATGACAACACAGCACATTGATGTAATGTATTCTATAACACAGTGTCTGTTTCATGACAACACAGCACATTGATGTAATGTATTCTATAACACAGTGTCTGTTTCATGACAACACAGCATATTGCTGTAATGTATTCTATAACACAGTGTCTGTTTCATGACAACACAGCACATTGATGTAATGTATTCTATAACACAGTGTCTGTTTCATGACAACACAGCACATTGCTGTAATGTATTCTATAACACACAGTGTCTGTTTCATGACAACACAGCACATTGATGTAATGTATTCTATAACACACAGTGTCTGTTTCATGACAACACAGCACATTGATGTAATGTATTCTATAACACCACAGTGTCTGTTTCATGACAACACAGCATATTGATGTAATGTATTCTATAACACACAGTGTCTGTTTCATGACAACACAGCACATTGATGTAATGTATTCTATAACACACAGTGTCTGTTTCATGACAACACAGCACATTGCTGTAATGTATTCTATAACACACAGTGTCTGTTTCATGACAACACAGCACATAGCTGTCATGTATTCTATAACACACAGTGTCTGTTTCATGACAACACAGCATATTGCTGTAATGTATTCTATAACACAGTGTCTGTTTCATGACAACACAGCACATTGATGTAATGTATTCTATAACACAGTGTCTGTTTCATGACAACACAGAAGACAGCTGTCATGTATTCACTTAACACACAGTGTCTGTTTCATGACAACACAGCACATTGCTGTAATGTATTCTATAACACACAGTGTCTGTTTCATGACAACACAGCACATTGATGTAATGTATTCTATAACACACAGTGTCTGTTTCATGACAACACAGCACATTGCTGTAATGTATTCTATAACACAGTGTCTGTTTCATGACAACACAGCACATTGATGTAATGTATTCTATAACACAGTGTCTGTTTCATGACAACACAGCATATTGCTGTAATGTATTCTATAACACAGTGTCTGTTTCATGACAACACAGCACATTGTGTAATGCATTCTATAACACAGTGTCTGTTTCATGACAACACAGCACATTGCTGTAATGTATTCTATAACACACAGTGTCTGTTTCATGACAACACAGCACATTGATGTAATGTATTCTATAACACACAGTGTCTGTTTCATGACAACACAGCACATTGATGTAATGTATTCTATAACACACAGTGTCTGTTTCATGACAACACAGCATATTGATGTAATGTATTCTATAACACACAGTGTCTGTTTCATGACAACACAGCACATTGATGTAATGTATTCTATAACACACAGTGTCTGTTTCATGACAACACAGCACATTGATGTAATGTATTCTATAACACACAGTGTCTGTTTCATGACAACACAGCACATAGCTGTAATGTATTCTATAACACACAGTGTCTGTTTCATGACAACACAGCATATTGCTGTAATGTATTCTATAACACAGTGTCTGTTTCATGACAACACAGCACATTGATGTAATGTATTCTATAACACAGTGTCTGTTTCATGACAACACAGAAGACAGCTGTCATGTATTCTATAACACACAGTGTCTGTTTCATGACAACACAGCACATTGATGTAATGTATTCTATAACACACAGTGTCTGTTTCATGACAACACAGCACATTGCTGTAATGTATTCTATAACACAGTGTCTGTTTCATGACAACACAGCACATTGATGTAATGTATTCTATAACACAGTGTCTGTTTCATGACAACACAGCACATTGCTGTCATATATTCTATAACACACAGTGTCTGTTTCATGACAACACAGAAGACAGCTGTCATGTATTCTATAACACACAGTGTCTGTTTCATGACAACACAGCACATTGATGTAATGTATTCTATAACACAGTGTCTGTTTCATGACAACACAGCACATTGATGTAATGTATTCTATAACACACAGTGTCTGTTTCATAACAACACAGCATATTGATGTCATGTATTCTATAACACAGTGTCTGTTTCATGACAACACAGCACATTGCTGTAATGTATTCTATAACACACAGTGTCTGTTTCATGACAACACAGCATATTGCTGTAATGTATTCTATAACACAGTGTCTGTTTCATGACAACACAGCACATTGATGTAATGTATTCTATAACACACAGTGTCTGTTTCATGACAACACAGCATATTGATGTAATGTATTCTATAACACACAGTGTCTGTTTCATGACAACACAGCACATTGATGTAATGTATTCTATAACACAGTGTCTGTTTCATGACAACACAGCAAATTGATGTAATGTATTCTATAACACACAGTGTCTGTTTCATGACAACACAGCATATTGCTGTAATGTATTCTATAACACAGTGTCTGTTTCATGACAACACAGCACATTGATGTAATGTATTCTATAACACAAAGTGTCTGTTTCATGACAACACAGCACATTGATGTAATGTATTCTATAACACAGTGTCTGTTTCATGACAACACAGCATATTGATGTAATGTATTCTATAACACAGTGTCTGTTTCATGACAACACAGCATATTGATGTAATGTATTCTATAACACAGTGTCTGTTTCATGACAACACAGCATATTGATGTAATGTATTCTATAACACAGTGTCTGTTTCATGACAACACAGCATATTGATGTAATGTATTCTATAACACAGTGTCTGTTTCATGACAACATAGCATATTGATGTAATGTATTCTATAACACAGTGTCTGTTTCATGACAACACAGCATATTGATGTAATGTATTCTATAACACACAGTGTCTGTTTCATGACAATACAGCACATTGATGTAATGTATTCTATAACACAGTGTCTGTTTCATGACAACATAGCACATTGATGTAATGTATTCTATAACACAAAGTGTCTGTTTCATGACAACACAGCATATTGATGTAATGTATTCTATAACACACAGTGTCTGTTTCATGACAATACAGCACATTGCTGTAATGTATTCTATAACACACAGTGTCTGTTTCATGACAACACAGCACATTGATGTAATGTATTCTATAACACACAGTGTCTGTTTCATGACAACACAGCATATTGCTGTAATGTATTCTATAACACAGTGTCTGTTTCATGACAACACAGCACATTGCTGTCATGTATTCTATAACACAGTGTCTGTTTCATGACAACACAGCACATTGCTGTCATGTATTCTATAAGACACAGTGTCTGTTTCATGACAACACAGCACATAGCTGTCATGTATTCTATAACACACAGTGTCTGTTTTATGACAACACAGCACATTGCTGTAATGTATTCTATAACACACAGTGTCTGTTTCATAACAACACAGCACATAGCTGTAATGTATTGTATAACACACAGTGTCTGTTTCATGACAACACAGCACATAGCTGTAATGTATTCTATAACACACAGTGTCTGTTTCATGACAACACAGCACATTGCTGTAATGTATTCTATAACACAATGTTTCATGACAACACAGCACATAGCTGTAATGTATTCTATAACACAAAGTTTCTGTTTCATGACAACACAGCACATTGCTGTAATGTATTCTATAACACAAAGTTTCTGTTTCAATTTCTCAAGATGACGTCTCCGCGCTCGGAGTGAATTTCATATGCACTAACGTCATATGTGCCATGTGGTGGTTAAGATCCAGAAACATTACGGCACAAGCCTTAAGCCTGCACATAAACCCACCAGCTGGCCAGGTCCTGAGGTCCTATCTAGATAGTTCCATACCCCTGGGGTCGTAAAGGAGTGAGGTGGCAGTGACCTCAACTTTTCCCGGGGCCAGCACCACGAGGCGGCGCCCATCCCCTCTCCCTCGCTTCAAATTCATATTTATATTCACACTGTTTTAACCAAGACTTCAGAAGGCAAGAAGGCTAACAGTGGTCTTCAAGGGGGGGGACCTGGAAAATCAACCTAGGAGGTATCTCTCCAATGTTTTATACCAAGGCAGCCGGGCAATGCCCTGATCTTCACGATTTTCAACTGCCGTGGGATATTTAGCGTACGCAGCCAGAAGGCACACGGGTCCGACTCATTTTTCGTCCCCTTCCAAAGGACTAGACGTTCAGTTTGATTTTCCGGTCTAACTGAGGAGAAAAGTCGAGGCCACTACGGGGAGCGAACCGTGGAACCTCGAGTTTAGTTATTGGCAGGCGAACGTCTGAACCATTCTGCCACTCTTCTCCCTTTTAACATAAACACTGTACAGCACATGTTAATTGATATTTAATCACTGTCTATGGCTGTCCATCAGGGTATCCTGCAACAGGACGTCGCGGAAGTGAAACCGGGTGTGGTAACAATATCAAGATTTGGTCCCTGCCTGCGTTAATTCCTGAAATTTTATTGGTTAACACCATGGTGAATATAAAATACTGGAATCACTCAAATAGGCTGAGTCCGTTATTGCTGTATTCTGCTCAGTAAGATATATATATCTATTATATTCACAATACAACACACACAAACACATATATATATATATATACTGGGAGAGGAGAGAGAAGAGAAGAGAGAAGACAACAGACTGACGAGAGATATACACAGAGAGACAGGAGGGAAGAGAGAGAGAGGGAGAGAGAGAGAGAGAGGGGAGAGAGAGAGAAGAGGGAGAGAGAGAGAAGAGAAGAAGAGATGGAAGAGAGAAATGGAGAAGAAAGGTGCAAATGCGAAGATACGGTCGAAGTTATGATGTACAAAAAAAACAAGAAGCAGAAAGAAGAAGAAAAAGAAGAAAACGAAGTGATATTGAAAAGAAAAAGAAGAAGAAGAATTGCGAAGAAGAAGAAGAAGAAGAAGAAGAAGAAGAAGAAGAAGAAGAAGAATGAGAAGAAGAAGAAGAAGAATTGCGAAGAAGAGAAGAAGAATTGCGAAGAAGAAGAAGAAGAAGGAAGAAAGAAGAAGAAGAAGAAATTGCGAAGAAGAAGAAGAAGAATTGCGAAGAATTGCGAAGAAGAAGAATTGCAGAAGAAGAAGAAGAAGAAGAAGAAAAGAAGAAGAAGAAGAAGAAGAAGAAGAAGAATGGAAGAAGAAGAAGAAGAAGAAGAAGAAGAAGAAAGAAAGGAAGAAGAAGAAAGAAGGAAGAAGAAGAATTGCGAAGAAGAAGAAGAAGAAGAAGAAAAGAAAAGAAGAAGAAATTGCAGAAGAAGAAGGAATGAAGAGAGAAGATAGAAGAATTTCGGAAGAGAGAAGAAGAATTGCGAAGAAGAAGAACGGGAAGAAGATTGCAGAAGCTGAAAAGAAAAGAAACAGAAGAAGAAGAAAAAGAATGCGAAGAAGAAGAAGAGAAGAACGGAAGAAGAAGAAGCGGAACGAAGAGAAATGAAGAAGAAGAAGAAGAATGCAAGAAGGAAGCAGAAGAAGAAAAAGAAAAAAAGAAGAAAAGAAGAAGAAGAAAGAAGAAGAAGAAGAAGAAGAGAGAAGAGAAGAAGAAGAAGAAGAGAGAAGAATTGCGAAGAGAAGAAGAGGAGAAGAAGAGAGAGAGGAAGAGAGAAGAAGAAGAGAGAAGAGAAGAAGAAGGAAGAAGAGAGAAAAAGAAGGAAGAAGAAGAAGAGAGAGAAGAAGAAGAAGAAAGAGAGAGAGGAAGAAGGAATGAGAAGAAGAAGAAGAAAGAAGAAGAAGAAGAAGAAGAAAAGAAGAAGAAGAGAAAAGAAGAAGAAGAAAAGAAGAAGAAGAAGAGAAGAAGAAGAAGAAGAAGAAGAAGAAGAAGAAGAAGAAGAAGAAGAAGAAGAAGAAGAAGAAGAAGAAGAAGAAGAAGAAGAAGAAGAAGAAGAAGAAGAAGAAGGAAGAAGAAGACATGTCTGACGCCTCAAACATCACTTACCAATACGGACACTTGCTGAGGAAACCTCATACATTTTTCTCTCCTGATAGTGCTTCCCTGGACAAGACAAACAGAACAAAAGCCATGAAACACTGCAATATAATGTTCATTCAGTCTTTCATTAGTAATAAGAAGAAAAACTAAATCTCTTTTCTATGGCAGACGGCAATGTCCAAAATCTCCATAAATCTGATCGATGGTTTGGTTCAATTTTACGTCAGCATCCACCTCAGGTGATACGAGGGAAGTAGGGGAAGGGACACCATCAGAACAACAATTGTAGTTTCAGTTTCTCAAAATAACGTCTCCGCGTTCGGAATGAATTCCATACGTACTGACGCCACTGATGCCCTGTGATGAAGGAAGAAGATCCAGAATGATCAGGGCACAAGCCTTGAGCCTGCACATAAACCCATGAGTTGGCCAGGCCTTAATTCCTACCTAGCCTATGGGTTTTGTATCTTATACTTGTTAAAAGACTGGCCTACACCCGTAACACTCGCTATAAGAGCATGACGTGCTAACAGGTGAGCTGTGATGAGTCATTAAACAGAACAACGATTAGGTTCAGAGGGGCAGTATCAGACCTGTACTGTTTCCAACACAGCTGTCTTGTTTTGTATTGTACTGCATTGTATTGTATTGTACTGTATTGTTTTGTATTGTACTGCATTGTATTGTATTGTACTGTATTAAGACAATGGACAGTGTGATATCAGATCTGTACTGTTTCCAACACAATTGTCTTGTTTTGTATTGTACTGCATTGTATTGTATTGTACTGTATTGTTTTGTATTGTACTGCATTGTATTGTATTGTACTGTATCAAGACAATGGACAGTGTGGTATCAGATCTGTACTGTTTCCAACACAACTGTCTTGTTTTGTATTGTATTGTATTAATGTGTATGATAATAGACAGTGTGGTATCAGACCTGTACTGTTTTCAACACAGCTGTCTTGTTTTGTATTGTACTGTATTGTATTGTATTGATCTGTATTAATGTGTATGATGATAGACAGTGTGGTATTAGACCTGTACTGTTTCCAACACAACTGTATTGTATTGTATTGATCTGTATTAATGTGTATGATAATAGACAGTGTGGTATTAGACCTGTACTGTTTCCAACACAACTGCCTTGTTTTGTATTGTACTGTATTGTATTGTATTGATCTGTATTAATGTGTATGATGATAGACAGTGTGGTATCAGACCTGTACTGTTTCCAACACAGCTGTCTTGTTTTGTATTGTACTGTATTGTATTGTATTGATCTGTATTAATGTGTATGATGATAGACAGTGTGGTATTAGACCTGTACTGTTTCCAACACAACTGCCTTGTTTTGTATTGTACTGTATTGTATTGTATTGTATTGATCTGTATTAATGTGTATGATGATAGACAGTGTGGTATCAGACCTGTACTGTTTCCAACACAGCTGTCTTGTTTTGTATTGTACTGTATTGTATTGTATTGATCTGTATTAATGTGTATGATGATAGACAGTGTGGTATCAGACCTGTACTGTTTCCAACACAACTGCCTTGTTTTGTATTGTACTGTATTGTATTGTATTGATCTGTATTAATGTGTATGATGATAGACAGTGTGGTATTAGACCTGTACTGTTTCCAACACAACTGCCTTGTTTTGTATTGTACTGTATTGTATTGTATTGATCTGTATTAATGTGTATGATGATAGACAGTGTGGTATCAGACCTGTACTGTTTCCAACACAACTGCCTTGTTTTGTATTGTACTGTATTGTATTGTATTGATCTGTATTAATGTGTATGATGATAGACAGTGTGGTATCAGACCTGTACTGTTTCCAACACAACTGTATTGTATTGTATTGATCTGTATTAATGTGTATGATGATAGACAGTGTGGTATTAGACCTGTACTGTTTTCAACACAGCTGTCTTGTTTTGTATTGTACTGTATTGTATTGTATTGATCTGTATTAA
This sequence comes from Monoplex corrugatus, assembly GCA_030674185.1. Taxonomy (NCBI): domain Eukaryota; kingdom Metazoa; phylum Mollusca; class Gastropoda; order Littorinimorpha; family Ranellidae; genus Monoplex; species Monoplex corrugatus. The sequence goes on along the minus strand of CM060306.1, from coordinate 3,856,635 downwards.
TGTGTATGATGATAGACAGTGTGGTATCAGACCTGTACTGTTTCCAACACAACTGCCTTGTTTTGTATTGTACTGTATTGTATTGTACTGTATTGTATTGTACCGCATTGTACTGTATTGTATTGTACTGTATTGTATTGTACTACATTGTATTGTACTGTATTGTACTGCATTGTACTGTATTGTATTGTACTGTATTGTATTGTACTGTATTGTACTGCATTGTACTGTATTGTATTGTACTGTATTAATGTGTATGATAATAGATAGTGTGGTATCAGACCTGTATTGTTTCCAACACAACTGTCTTGTTTTGTATTGTACTGTATTGTATTGTACTGTATTGTATTGTACTGTATTGTACTGTATTAAGATAATGGACAGTGTGGTATCAGATCTGTACTGTTTCCAACACAACTGCCATGTTTTGTATTGTACTGTATTGTATTGTATTGTACTGTACTGTATTAAGACAATGGACAGTGTGGTATCAGACCTGCACTGTTTCCAACACAACTGCCATGTTTTGTATTGTACTGTATACACGAGTAATGTCTTACATTGCATCATACTGTATTGGGGTGTATTCCCTTGTATTCTAATACCTGGCACTGACGGAAGCGGAAGTCAAGTGGGTACCACGCCAGACGTCCAATCACAAGGTCTGGGGTTCGATCCTTCCTGGGTACCTCCCGCCTGGTGGGTGAAGGGTGGAGATTCTGTCTGTCTCCCAGGTCAAGGTCAACATGTATGCAGAGCTGTTGGTGCTTAACCTCCTTTATGTGTGTACGCGCATCCAGAGTATCAACTACGCACGTTAAAGATCATATAAGTCATGTCAGTGTAATATGACTTATTGAAACATGAAAACACCCTGCATGCACGCCCACTAAAAAATGCGGACTGTACAGTAATATACGGTGTTCGTCTGTCGTCGTCGACAATGACCACTGCTTCATGAAGTTGATTTGAGTCAGTGTGTCCGGAGGTGACTGATCAATCCGATCCGTTGGACATCTGTGGTCGGTTACTGTGGTTGAAGGGTTTGCAGCCCTAGCTTTCTGTGCAGCTCGTTTTTCTTGTGCAGATTGGATACGAGACACTTCTGAAGTGGTACATCCGGTTTCGATTCTTCTACGCCAGACTGTACGGTCGAGGGCAAGGTTTTCCCAATTCTCCCAGTCTATGTTGAGGGACTTTCGCGATGCCTTCAAGCTGTCTTTAAACCGTTTTCTCTGGCCTCCAACTGTTCTCTTGCCAGACGCTAGTTTCCCGTAAAGGAGTTGCTTTGGAATTCTGGTGTCAGACATCCGGTACACATGGCCAGCCCAGCGAACGTGACTCTTTTGAAGTAAAGTGTAGATGGAGGGGAGATTGGCTAATATAGTGGACTGTGATCAGCTCACCTAACAGCTTCACTTCTAAAACTCACGTTAAAAAATCTGATTACGCGTAGCACGCAGTGAGTTCGAAAGAGTTTGAAGATTAGAGCTTAGAGTTTGTTCAAGAGGATTCATTGCACTCGGACAATTCCACATGTGCTCCACCCAAATCTGCAAGCAAATGTGTGGAAGACTCCCTGAACCTGAACAAAACCCTGTGCACAGGCAACGTCTTGAAATGGGGAGGTGGGGAAAGGGACCTATAAAAACAGTAAGCTGGCACCACCAGAACGATGGAAACACTAAGCTGGCACCACCAGAACGATGGAAACACTAAGCTGGCACCACCAGAACGATGGAAACACTAAGCTGGCACCACCAGAACGATGGAAACACTAAGCTGGCACCACCAGAATGATGGAAACACTAAGCTGGCACCACCAGAACGATGGAAACACTAAGCTGGCACCACCAGAATGATGGAAACACTAAGCTGGCACCACCAGAACGATGGAAACACTAAGCTGGCACCACCAGAACGATGGAAACACTAAGCTGGCACCACCAGAACGATGGAAACACTAAGCTGGCACCACCAGAATGATGGAAACACTAAGCTGACACCACCAGAATGATGGAAACACTAAGCTGACACCACCAGAATGATGGAAACACTAAGCTGACACCACCGGAATGATGGAAACAGTAAGATGACACCACCAGAATGATGGAAACACTAAGCTGACACCACCAGAATGATGGACACACTAAGCTGACACCACCAGAATGATGGAAACACCAAGCTGACATCACCAGAATGATGGAAACACTAAGCTGACACCACCAGAATGATGGAAACACCAAACTGACACCACCAGAATGATGGAAACACTAAGCTGACACCACCAGAATGATGAAAACACTAAGCTGACACCACCAGAATGATGAAAACACTAAGCTGACACCACCAGAATGATGGAAACAGTAAGCTGACACCACCAGAAGGATGGAAACACCAAGCTGACACCACCAGAATGATGGAAACACTAAGCTGACACCACCAGAATGATGGAAACACTAAGCTGACACCACCAGAATGCTGGAAACAGTAAGCTGACACCACCAGAATGATGGAAACACCAAGCTGACACCACCAGAATGATGGAAACACTAAGCTGGCACCACCAGAATGATGGAAACACCAAGCTGACACCACCAGAATGATGGAAACACTAAGCTGACACCACCAGAATGATGGAAACACTAAACTGACACCACCAGAATGATGGAAACACTAAGCTGACACCACCAGAATGATGGAAACACTAAGCTGACACCACCAGAATGATGGAAACACTAAGCTGACACCACCAGAATGATGGAAACACCAAGGTGACACCACCAGAATGATGGAAACACCAAGCTGACACCATCAGAATGATGGAAACACCAAGGTGACACCACCAGAATGATGGAAACACCAAGGTGACACCACCAGAATGATGGAAACACCAAGCTGACACCACCAGAATGATGGAAACACTAAGCTGGCACCACCAGAATGATGGAAACACTAAGCTGACACCACCAGAATGATGGAAACACTAAGCTGACATCACCAGAATGATGGAAACACCAAGGTGACACCACCAGAATGATGGAAACACCAAGCTGACACCATCAGAATGATGGAAACACCAAAGTGACACCACCAGAATGATGGAAACACTAAGCTGACACCACCAGAATGCTGGAAACAGTAAGCTGACACCACCAGAATGATGGAAACACCAAGCTGACACCACCAGAATGATGGAAACACTAAGCTGGCACCACCAGAATGA
>CM060306.1:3830909-3848409 GCA_030674185.1 Monoplex corrugatus | reverse complement strand
GAGAAAGCTTGCAGACTTGTTGTAAGACAGCCAGGAAGACACACGTTAAAACCACAATGACATACAGCGGAAAACACACATGTAAGCTGCACATGTACATCTGTATATTGATGACAACCTGACCATGCCTTCATCTCATAACGATAATAACGAACTAATAAGCCTGTCTCCGTTAATGGCCATTTTGTCTAATCCCTCTACATCTGAAGATGGTCAGTCCAGTCCAGTCCAGTCCAGTCCAGTCCAGTCCAGTCTTTGATCTCTATCAATTACTTCCCCTGAGTCTCCTCCATGTTGGGTGTTTCGGTCTAGGCTGGCAAAAGATACTTATACCATTTCATGATTATCTTACGAAAGACGATGCCATTTCGTGATTTTCTTGTAAAAGTATATACCATTTTCATGATTAACGTGCAAAAGACTACATATACATATATATAATTTCATATAATTATCTTATAAAGACTATACCATTTCATTATTATCCTGTAAAGGGTAGACCACCATTTCATAATTAACTTGAAAAAGACTACACTATTTTATTATTATCTGATAAAAAATACACCATTTCATGATTAACTTGTAATAGAAGAGTACATCATTTCATGATTGTCTCGTGAAAGCCCATACCATTTCATGATTGCTTTGTAAAGGATATATAAGCTCATGATTATCTTGTCAAGAACAATGTAATTTCATAATAAGTTTGAAAAAATCAGATTCTTCTATGACGATTTTGTGAAGAAAAGCACAATGTCATGATTATTTTGTAAAGAACCATACTTGATTAAGACCTTCCTGTAAGAACTATGTAATTTCATAATTATCCTGGAAAAGACAATGTAGTACTTATTGTTTCATGATTATGTTTAAATAGCAATGCCAGTTTATGATTATCTTGAAAAGAATCAACAATTCTGTGAAGATCTTTAAACAGCCGTGCCGTGCACATGATTATTTTGTAAAGGACCATACTTTCATGTTTATTTGTAGAAGACCAGCCATTTTGTGATTATCTTGTACCAAAACAAGCCATTGATTTCTGTCCATCTTGTCAGGTTCTACGGGCTTGCTGTAATTTGCTTTTGTTTCATCTTGATAATGCAGACATCAAAGAGTACCCTAATGGTCCTATGGAAAACATTTCACGTCTATTTTTACGTGTCGCATAAGATAATCATATGAGTGTCATCAGCAAACAGTTCCCTTGTTTATCATCAGTGTGTGCGTTGTTCCGTGAAGGGGTCTTTGAACAACGTGTTTCCCTTGTTAGAACACAAGGTAAAATATCAAACAACAGTACACTGGGAACATGTACCAGTCTTTAATCATCTCTGGTCAGACAACATTTCTCAGGTGGCACCGGGCTGTGCAAGCTGTTTTACTGTTGTAGCGACTGTTTGTGATCTAAGAGTTATTTTCCCCTTATAGCTTTTAGTAACCAGGAGCTGAGAGTTCTGTCCCTTTGGTGAGTTTTGGTCACCGTTGTCTTTGTGAAGATCGTTGTAGAGATAAATAAAAATATCAAACACTGCGCTTCAGTCTGTCTTTATTTAGAGTTGTATGCAACTAATGTTTGCCACTGTACACCGTCATCGGCCTTCCATTTCCCCCTAAGTTAGTTAGTTAGTTTAGTAAGTTTTAAAGTCCTACCATTCTCAGAATATATGAGGACTAGCGAAAAAATTGTTTGAAGAAGCCTTAAAATTTTTTGTGCATTGTGAGAAACCGATGCTTTATTCGGTTCTCCGATCCACCCTGGATGGCAATCGAATGGGTGAATGAATGAATATTCCATTTCCCCCTAATCCATCCACTCGTCTCTATAGTTATCACAGAGCTCGTTCTGGGTGTCGTGTCAATGGAATTTAGGAACCTTGAACTTTGAAGTGGCATACTACTAGTACTACTAGTAGGCCTCCCTCGGTCATGCTGACCATGGACAAAGTACATCCGTTCTAATGCCTAGATGGGCTGTCTGCTTGTCCAAGCAGCGTCGCTGTGACTGTACAGACCAATACATTGTGCCAGCCGTTTACCTTTACACAAAGAATGCTGATGTCTGTATGTGAACCATAGCAACGTGCAGTGGGCATGTCTCAGACTGTTAGTGATAATAAGTTCAGCACCACTGCTATTCCGTGCAGTCAGACTGGAATGTTGGAATTCTAAATTCCCTGCCAGCTGGGTTGCAAGGATATCAAGGTATTTTCAGCTGTTTTGTGTGTGTGTGTGTGTGTGTGTGTGTGTGTGTGTGTGTGTGTGTGTGTGTGTGTTGTGTGTGTGTGTGTGTGTGTGTGTGTGTGTGTGTGTGTGTGTGTGTGTGTGTGTGTGTGTGTGTGTGGTTGTTTGTTTGTTTTTTGCTAAGGCTGCGGATCTATATCTGATGTCAGGAGTTCAATTCCAGCGCGCAACTTGAAGTCTGACCTTTTCGTCACCCATCTTAATGCTGAAATCCTTCTGGAGGTGTCCATCCCTACATCCCTTGTTCAAGACCTTCATAGCGCATAGCATTTTGCACAGGCTCAAGGAGTTTGCCGGATAACTGAATGTAGGCTTGGATACATGCCACGTGGAATGATCTGAGTACGGAGAGTCCACCTTGAACAAATTCCAAACTCCACATGTAGTAAGTATGCCTATATCAAGACAGTACATTATATGTTTAAATATGCATCTGCTTCATTTTCAATGTCGCTGTTCTGTAAATGTATTTTTTATGAATGCAGGAAAGAAGGAAACCGTTAAAGAGAAACAACAAAAGGAAAACAAAGTTTTAGCAGATCTCACTGCTGTGTTTTTGATCTTCACGTCAATATCAAACGCTGCACTCCAGTGTGCTCCAAAAGTTGTTCCATCAATGGATAATCAGCCCTGCCTATTTTTAGAGTCTATGTTCATGTTGGAGTTCTAGTCCTTTCCGGATACAATGGACGAAAACAAACGAAGATATTGCAACAACAGCCACTTCAAAGTGGCATACTACTAGTACTACTAGTAGGCCTCCCTCGGTCATGGCTGACCATGGACAAAGTACATCCGTTCTAATGCCTAGATGGGCTGTCTGCTTGGTCCAAGCAGCGTCGCCTGTGACTGTAGAGACCAATGCGAGAGAGGCAGTCTCTGTCGCAGCGGTCGCATGTGTATGCTGATGCTGGCCTGTTGGCTGTCATCCCTTTTCTGCGAACTCGCTTTTCTGATGCAGCAGCTGATAGTTTGTCCTCACCAATCCGCAGCTGTTTCTTGAGAGTGGTTCTCCAGCTGTTGCGGTTGTCTGCGAGGTCCTCCCAGGACTCAGTGTTGATCTCAAGCGCCTTCATGTCACGTTTGCAAACGTCTTTGTATCTCAGCTGTGGGCGGCCAATGTTTCTCTGCCCTGTGCCAAGCTCATCATAAAGGATGTCTTTTGGGATGCGACCATCTTCCATGCGGCGAACGTGGCTCAACCAGCGCAGCCGACGCTGTCTCAGCATGGTATGCATGGATGGGAGGCCAGTGCGGGTCAGGACTTCGGTGTTGGTCACCTTGTCTTGCCAGAAAATGCCGAGTATGCGCCATAGACTTCTCAGGTGGAAGGTATTGAGCCTTTTCTCCTGATGAGCATGCGTGGCCCACGCCTCGCTGCCATACAGCAAGGTGCTGAGGACACAGGCGTTGTATACAGCCATCTTTGTTTTCGTGGTCAGCTTGGGATTTGTCCACACCCTTTGTGTGAGGCGGGCTAGTGTTGTGGCTGCCTTCCCGATCCTCTTGTCGATCTCTGTGTCAAGGGAGAGGTTATCGGGGAAAGTGGCATAAAATTGAGTAAATTACTTTGATATTTCGCACGCGCGCGCGCGCGTGTGTGTCTGTGTATGTAGACGAATGAAAATTTAAATAACCAAATCTATCGAAAGACGGTCTCTGCCTTTAAACATCTGTCTTTATTTCTTATTTTGTTATGTGTAAATGACTGTTCCTCCATTTGTGATGTCTCTCACGCAAACACTGGACGATTCTGAAAACCATTTCACTGTCTTACAATATATACTGAAAGGAACTGAGAGGGTATAGGTGAACCGAACCTCAGCAGCTCAGTAGGCTGGGAACTGCTACATCAAATTGTCACACCGTGCCATCTGTTGCACACGGCTGTTGTGTCTTCCCAGCTCACTGTGTTGATGTCCACAGCTTTCATATCGCGCTAGCAGACGTCTTTGTATCGTAGCTGGGGGCGGCCAACAGATCTCTTGCCGGAGACTAGTTCTACACCAAAGGGATGGCCTATGGGATGTGTCCATTATTACTGCCCATCTTAATACAACTGTTGTTCTGGTGGTACCAGTCTTACTGCCCATCTTAACACAACTGTTGTTCTGGTGGTACCTAGTCTTACTGCCCATCTTAACACAACTGTTGTTCTGGTGGTACCTGTCTTACTGCCCATCTTAATACAACTTTTGTTCTGGTGGTACCAGTCTTACTGCCCATCTTAATACAACTATTGTTCTGGTGGTACCTGTCTTACTGCCCATCTTAATACAACTGTTGTTCTGGTGGTACCTGTCTTACTGCCCATCTAAATACAAACTGTTGTTCTGGTGGTACCATTCTTACTGCCATCTTAATACAACTGTTGTTCTGGTGGTACCATGTCTTACTGCCCATCTTAATACAAACTGTTGTTCTGGTGGTACCAGTCTTACTGCCCATCTTAATTCAAACTGTTGTTCTGGTGGTACCTGTCTTACTGCCATCTTAATACAACTGTTGTTCTGGTGGTACCTGTCTTACTGCCCATCTTAATACAACTGTTGTTCTGGTGGTACTGTCTTACTGCCCATCTTAATACAACTGTTGTTCTGGTGGTACCTGTCTTACTGCCCATCTTAATACAACTGTTGTTCTGGTGGTACCATGTCTTACTGCCCATCTTAATACAACTGTTGTTCTGGTGGTACCTGTCTTACTGCCCATCTTAATACAACTGTTGTTCTGGTGGTACCTGTCTTACTGCCCATCTTAATACAACTGTTGTTCTGGTGGTACCTGTCTTACTGCCATCTTAATACAACTGTTGTTCTGGTGGTACCTGTCTTACTGCCCATCTTAATACAACTGTTGTTCTGGTGGTACCTGTCTTACTGCCCATCTTAATAAACTGTTGTTCTGGTGGTACCTGTCTTACTGCCATCTTAATACAACTGTTGTTCTGGTGGTACCATTCTTACTGCCCATCTTAATACAACTGTTGTTCTGGTGGTACCTGTCTTACCTGCCCATCTTAATACAACTGTTGTTCTGGTGGTACCTTCTTACTGCCCATCTTATACAACTGTTGTTCTGGTGGTACCTGTCTTACTGCCCATCTTAATACAACTGTTGTTCTGGTGGTACCTGTCTTACTGCCCATCTTATACAACTGTTGTTCTGGTGGTACCTGTCTTACTGCCCATCTTAATACAACTGTTGTTCTGGTGGTACCATGTTTACTGCCCATCTTAATACAACTGTTGTTCTGGTGGTACCTGTCTTACTGCCCATCTTATTACAAACTGTTGTTCTGGTGGTACCTGTCTTACTGCCCATCTTAATACAACTGTTGTTCTGGTGGTACCATTCTTACTGCCCATCTTAATACAACTGTTGTTCTGGTGGTACCTGTCTTACTGCCCATCTTATACAACTGTTGTTCTGGTGGTACCATGTCTTACTGCCCATCTTAATCAAACTGTTGTTCTGGTGGTACCTGTCTTACTGCCCATCTTAATACAACTGTTGTTCTGGTGGTACCTGTCTTACTGCCCATCTTAATACAACTGTTGTTCTGGTGGTACCTTCTTACTGTCCTATCTTAATACAACTGTTGTTCTGGTGGTACCTGTCTTACTGCCATCTTAATACAATGTTGTTCTGGTGGTACCTTCTTACTGCCCATCTTAATACAACTGTTGTTCTGGTGGTACCTTCTTACTGCCCATCTTAATACAACTGTTGTTCTGGTGGTACCTTCTTACTGCCCATCTTAATACAACTGTTGTTCTGGTGGTACCTTCTTACTGCCATCTTAATACAACTGTTGTTCTGGTGGTACCTTCTTACTGCCCATCTTAATACAACTGTTGTTTGGTGGTACCTTCTTACTGCCCATCTTAATACAACTGTTGTTCTGGTGGTACCTGTCTTACTGCCCATCTTAATACAACTGTTGTTCTGGTGGTACCTGTCTTACTGCCCATCTAATACAACTGTTGTTCTGGTGGTACCATTCTTACTGCCATCTTAATACAACTGTTGTTCTGGTGTACCATTCTTACTGCCCATCTTAATACAACTGTTGTTCTGGTGGTACCTGTCTTACTGCCCATCTTAACACAACTGTTGTTCTGGTGGTACCATTTTACTGCCCATCTTAATACAACTGTTGTTTGGTGGTACCTTCTTACTGCCATCTTAATACAACTGTTGTTCTGGTGGTACCTGTCTTACTGCCCATCTTAATACAACTGTTGTTCTGGTGGTACCTGTCTTACTGCCCATCTTAATACAACTGTTGTTCTGTGGTACCTTCTTACTGCCCATCTTAATACAACTGTTGTTCTGGTGGTACCTTCTTACTGCCATCTTAATACAACTGTTGTTCTGGTGGTACCTTCTTACTGCCATCTTAATACAACTGTTGTTCTGGTGGTACCATTCTTACTGCCATCTTAAACAACTGTTGTTCGTGGTACCTTCTTACTGCCCATCTTAATACAACTGTTGTTCTGGTGGTACTGTCTTACTGCCATCTTAATACAACTGTTGTTCTGGTGGTACCTGTCTTACTGCCCATCTTATACAACTGTTGTTCTGGTGGTACCTTCTTATGCCCATCTTAATACAACTGTTGTTCTGGTGGTACCTGTCTTACTGCCCATCTTATACAACTGTTGTTCTGGTGGTACCTGTCTTACTGCCATCTTAATACAACTGTTGTTCTGGTGGTACCTTCTTACTGCCCATCTTAATACAACTGTTGTTCTGGTGGTACCTGTCTTACTGCCATCATCTTAATACAACTGTTGTTCTGGTGGTACCATTCTTACTGCCCATCTTAATACAACTGTTGTTCTGGTGGTACCTGTCTTACTGCCCATCTTAATACAACTGTTGTTCTGGTGGTACCTGTCTTACTGCCCATCTTAATACAACTGTTGTTCTGGTGGTACCATGTCTTACTGCCCATCTTAATACAACTGTTGTTCTGGTGGTACCTGTCTTACTGCCATCTTAATACAACTGTTGTTCTGGTGGTACCTTCTTACTGCCATCTTATACAACTGTTGTTCTGGTGGTACCTGTCTTACTGCCCATCTTAATACAACTGTTGTTCTGGTGGTACCTGTCTTACTGCCCATCTTATACAACTGTTGTTCTGGTGGTACCTGTCTTACTGCCCATCTTAATACAACTGTTGTTCTGGTGGTACCTGTCTTACTGCCTCATCTTAAATTACAACTGTTGTTCTGGTGGTACCTGTCTTACTGCCCATCTTAATACAACTGTTGTTCTGGTGGTACCTGTCTTACTGCCCATCTTAATACAACTGTTGTTCTGGTGGTACCTGTCTTACTGCCCATCTTAATACAACTGTTGTTCTGGTGGTACCTTTTCTGCCATCTTAATACAACTGTTGTTCTGGTGGTACCTTCTTACTGCCCATCTATACAACTGTTGTTCTGGTGGTACCTTCTTACTGCCCATCTTAATACAACTGTTGTTCTGGTGGTACCATTCTTACTGCCCATCTTAATACAACTGTTGTTCTGGTGGTACCTGTTTTACTGCCCATCTTAACACAACTGTTGTTCTGGTGGTACCTGTCTTACTGCCCATCTTAATACAACTGTTGTTCTGGTGGTACCTGTCTTACTGCCCATCTTAATACAACTGTTGTTCTGGTGGTACCTGTCTTACTGCCCATCTTAATACAACTGTTGTTCTGGTGGTACCTGTCTTACTGCCCATCTTAATACAACTGTTGTTCTGGTGGTACCTGTCTTACTGCCCATCTTAATACAACTGTTGTTCTGGTGGTACCTGTCTTACTGCCCATCTTAATACAACTGTTGTTCTGGTGGTACCTGTCTTACTGCCCATCTTAACACAACTGTTGTTCTGGTGGTACCATTCTTACTGCCCATCTTATTACAACTGTTGTTCTGGTGGTACCTGTCTTACTGCCCATCTTATTACAACTGTTGTTCTGGTGGTACCTGTCTTACTGCCCATCTTAATACAACTGTTGTTCTGGTGGTACCTGTCTTACTGCCCATCTTAATACAACTGTTGTTCTGGTGGTACCTGTTTTACTGCCCATCTTAATACAACTGTTGTTCTGGTGGTACCTGTCTTACTGCCCATCTTAATACAACTGTTGTTCTGGTGGTACCATTCTTACTGCCCATCTTAATACAACTGTTGTTCTGGTGGTACCATTCTTACTGCCCATCTTAATACAACTGTTGTTCTGGTGGTACCTGTCTTACTGCCCATCTTAATACAACTGTTGTTCTGGTGGTACCATTCTTACTGCCCATCTTAATACAACTGTTGTTCTGGTGGTACCATTCTTACTGCCCATCTTAATACAACTGTTGTTCTGGTGGTACCATTCTTACTGCCCATCTTAATACAACTGTTGTTCTGGTGGTACCATTCTTACTGCCCATCTTATTACAACTGTTGTTCTGGTGGTACCTGTCTTACTGCCCATCTTAATACAACTGTTGTTCTGGTGGTACCTGTCTTACTGCCCATCTTAATACAACTGTTGTTCTGGTGGTACCATTCTTACTGTCCATCTTATTACAACTGTTGTTCTGGTGGTACTAGTCTTACTGCCCATCTTATTACAACTGTTGTTCTGGTGGTACCATTCTTACTGCCCATCTTATTACAACTGTTGTTCTGGTGGTACCATTCTTACTGTCCATCTTAATACAACTGTTGTTCTGGTGGTACCATTCTTACTGCCCATCTTAATACAACTGTTGTTCTGGTGGTACCATTCTTACTGCCCATCTTAATACAACTGTTGTTCTGGTGGTACCTGTCTTATTGCCCATCTTAATACAACTGTTGTTCTGGTGGTACCATTCTTACTGCCCATCTTATTACAACTGTTGTTCTGGTGGTACCATTCTTACTGTCCATCTTAATACAACTGTTGTTCTGGTGGTACCATTCTTACTGGCAAAGTCTCTCTCCTCACACTCCTTGATCTGTCTGCAGCGTTTGATACCATTGATCATGGTATTCTCCTTTCTAGACTTCATCATACTTTTGGCATCTCTGACATTGCTCTGTCTTGGTTCACTTCATACCTATCCAACAGAAAACAAACCGTTCTCATCAATGGCACTTACTCTCAACCTGCATACCTGACCTGTGGTGTTCCACAAGGATCTGTCCTTGGCCCTGTTCTTTTCACTCTTTACACCTCCCCCCTGTCCACCATCATCAACTCCCATTCTATAAAACACCACTTCTATGCTGACGACACCCAACTTCAAGACAGTGACTCACCTGATAATATACAGCGCCTGTTGACTCGCACCACTGAGTGTTACTCGGACATTAAGAACTGGATGACACACAATAGACTTCAGCTTAATGACGACAAAACAGAAGCTATCCTCATTGGCACCCGTCAGAAACTTTCTCAGCTGCCTCCTCTTTCTCTCCCATTATGTAACACATCAGTCCCAATTTCTGATTCAGCTAAAAACCTTGGTGTCTGCATTGACTCTACCCTCTCCATGAACAACTTTGTTTCTCAAACTGCCAGATCCTGCTACTATCATCTCCATCGTATAAGGCTGATCAGGAAGTATCTCTCTGTCGAAACAACTGCAAAACTCGTTCTCTCCTTCATAATGTCTCGCATTGACTATTGCAATTCACTCCTGTCTGGTCTTCCTGCCTCCACCATTCACATCCTACAGCGCATTCAAAACAATGCTGCACGCCTTGTACTCAAAAAGAAAAAAGCTGACCACATATCTCCTCTCCTGGCACAACTTCACTGGCTCCCTGTATCAAAGCGCATACAGTACAAACTAGACACCATGTGCTACAAAAGCCTCAATAACGCAGCCCCCGATTACCTGTCAAGCCTACTTGAGATCTATCTTCCCTCACGTACCCTCCGCTCTGCCTCCGATCCTCTGACTTTTCGCTTTCCACGTACTAAGCTCAATACCTATGGTCCACGAGCCTTCTCTGTTTCTGGTCCACTCTCCTGGAACAAACTTCCTCTCTCAGTCCGTCAGCAACCTACTTTTGTCTCCTTCAAGTCCGCTCTCAAAACTCACCTTTTCTCCTCCGCATAAAATCCTAACCTCACTCAACCCCCCCCCCCCCTCTGCAGCCTGTCTCCGCTCGGAGGGAATCACATGGTTATAATATATAATTGTATATGCTATGCTCTCTATAATTTTCCATTGGTTTTATTCTTGCTTTTATTGCTTTTATTCTTTCTCCCCATTTATAGCCATGCGTGTGTGTGTGTGTGTGTGTGTGTGTGTGTGTGTGTGTGTGTGTGTGTGTGTGTGTGTGTGTGTGTGTGTGTGTGTGTGCGTGCGTGTGCGTGCGTGCGTGCGTGCGTGCTTGCGTGTGTGTCTGCTTCAGCGCTTAGATTTGATTTTATCAAGATTTTGCGCTATATAAATATTGTAATTATATTATTATTATATAATTATTACTGTCCATCTTAACACAACTGTTGTTCTGGTGGTACCTGTCTTACTGCCCATCTTAATACAACTGTTGTTCTGGTGGTACCAGTCTTACTGCCCATCTTAATACAACTGTTGTTCTGGTGGTACCTGTCTTACTGTCCATCTTAATACAACTGTTGTTCTGGTGGTACCTGTCTTACTGTCCATCTTTAATACAACTGTTGTTCTGGTGGTGTACCAGTCTTACTGCCCATCTTAATACAACTGTTGTTCTGGTGGTACCAGTCTTACTGCCCATCTTAATACAACTGTTGTTCTGGTGGTACCAGTCTTACTGCCCATCTTAATACAACTGTTGTTCTGGTGGTACCATTCTTACTGTCCATCTTAATACAACTGTTGTTCTGGTGGTACCTGTCTTACTGCCCATCTTAATACAACTGTTGTTCTGGTGGTACCTGTCTTTACTGCCCTATCTTAATACAACTGTTGTTCTGGTGGTACCTTCTTACTGCCCATCTTAACACAACTGTTGTTCTGGTGGTACCTGTTTACTGCCCATCTTAACAACTGTTGTTCTGGTGGTACCTTTTTACTGCCCATCTTAATACAACTGTTGTTCTGGTGGTACCTGTCTTATTGCCCATCTTAATACAACTGTTGTTCTGGTGGTACCTGTTTTACTGCCCATCTTAATACAACTGTTGTTCTGGTGGTACCTGTCTTACTGCCATCTTAATACAACTGTTGTTCTGGTGGTACCATTCTTACTGCCCATCTTAATACAACTGTTGTTCTGGTGGTACCTGTCTTACTGTCCATCTTATTACAACTGTTGTTCTGGTGGTACCATTCTTACTGTCCATCTTAATACAACTGTTGTTCTGGTGGTACCTTCTTACTGCCCATCTTAATACAACTGTTGTTCTGGTGGTACCTGTCTTACTGTCCATCTTATACAACTGTTGTTCTGGTGGTACCTGTCTTACTGTCATCTTAATACAACTGTTGTTCTGGTGGTACCTGTCTTACTGTCCATCTTATACAACTGTTGTTCTGGTGGTACCTGTCTTACTGCCATCTTAATACAACTGTTGTTCTGGTGGTACCTGTCTTACTGCATCATCTTAATACAACTGTTGTTCTGGTGGTACCATTCTTACTGCCCATCTTAACACAACTGTTGTTCTGGTGGTACCTGTCTTACTGCCATCTTATTACAACTGTTGTTCTGGTGGTACCATTCTTACTGTCCATCTTAATACAACTGTTGTTCTGGTGGTACCATTCTTACTGTCCATCTTAATACAACTGTTGTTCTGGTGGTACCTGTCTTACTGCCCATCTTAATACAACTGTTGTTCTGGTGGTACCTGTCTTACTGTCCATCTTAATACAACTGTTGTTCTGGTGGTACCAGTCTTACTGCCCATCTTAATACAACTGTTGTTCTGGTGGTACCATTCTTACTGCCCATCTTAATACAACTGTTGTTCTGGTGGTACTGTCTATGCATCTTATAAACTTTGTTCTGTGGTACCTTCTTACTGCATCTAATACAACTGTTGTTCTGGTGGTACCTGTCTTACTGCCCATCTTAATACAACTGTTGTTCTGGTGGTACCTGTCTTACTGCCATAACATGTTCTGTACTCTAGACTTAATATGTGTTCTGGTGGTACCTGTCTTACTGCCCATCTTAATACAACTGTTGTTCTGGTGGTACCTGTCTTACTGCCATCTTAATACAACTGTTGTTCTGGTGGTACCTGTCTTACTGCCCATCTTAATACAACTGTTGTTCTGGTGGTACCATTCTTACTGCCATCTTAATACAACTGTTGTTCTGGTGGTACCGTCTTACTGCCCATCTTAATACAACTGTTGTTCTGGTGGTACATTCTTACTGTCCATTTATACAACTGTTGTTCTGGTGGTACCATGTCTTACTGTCCATCTTAATACAACTGTTGTTCTGGTGGTACCTGTCTTACTGTCCATCTTAATACAACTGTTGTTCTGGTGGTACCATTCTTACTGTCCATCTTAATACAACTGTTGTTCTGGTGGTACCATTCTTACTGTCCATCTTAATACAACTGTTGTTCTGGTGGTACCATGTCTTACTGTCCATCTTAATACAACTGTTGTTCTGGTGGTACCTGTCTTACTGTCCATCTTAATACAACTGTTGTTCTGGTGGTACCTGTCTTACTGCCCATCTTAATACAACTGTTGTTCTGGTGGTACCATGTCTTACTGCCATCTTAATACAACTGTTGTTCTGGTGGTACCATTCTTACTGCCCATCTTAATACAACTGTTGTTCTGGTGGTACCTGTCTTACTGCCCATCTTAATACAACTGTTGTTCTGGTGGTACCAGTCTTACTGCCCATCTTAATACAACTGTTGTTCTGGTGGTACCTGTCTTACTGCCCATCTTAATACAACTGTTGTTCTGGTGGTACCTGTCTTACTGCCCATCTTAATACAACTGTTGTTTGGTGGTACCTGTTTTACTGCCCATCTTAATAACAACTGTTGTTCTGGTGGTACCTGTCTTACTGCCCATCTTAATACAACTGTTGTTCTGGTGGTACCTGTCTTACTGCCCATCTTAATACAACTGTTGTTCTGGTGGTACCTGTCTTACTGCCCATCTTAATACAACTGTTGTTCTGGTGGTACCTGTCTTACTGCCCATCTTAATACAACTGTTGTTCTGGTGGTACCTGTCTTACTGCCCATCTTAATACAACTGTTGTTCTGGTGGTACCTGTCTTACTGCCCATCTTAATACAACTGTTGTTCTGGTGGTACCTGTCTTACTGCCCATCTTAATACAACTGTTGTTCTGGTGGTACCTGTCTTACTGCCCATCTTAATACAACTGTTGTTCTGGTGGTACCATTCTTACTTGCCATCTTAATACAACTGTTGTTCTGGTGGTACCTGTCTTACTGCCCATCTTATTACAACTGTTGTTCTGGTGGTACCTGTCTTACTGCCCATCTTAATTACAACTGTTGTTCTGGTGGTACCTGTCTTACTGCCCATCTTAAACAACTGTTGTTCTGGTGGTACCTGTCTTACTGCCCATCTTATACAACTGTTGTTCTGGTGGTACCTGTCTTACTGTCCATCTTAATACAACTGTTGTTCTGGTGGTACCTGTCTTACTGTCCCATCTTAATACAACTGTTGTTCTGGTGGTACCATTCTTACTACCCATCTTAATACAACTGTTGTTCTGGTGGTACCTGTCTTACTGCCCATCTTAATTACAACTGTTGTTCTGGTGGTACCTGTCTTACTGCCCATCTTATTACAACTGTTGTTCTGGTGGTACCTGTCTTACTGTCCATCTTAATACAACTGTTGTTCTGGTGGTACCTGTCTTACTGCCCATCTTAATACAACTGTTGTTCTGGTGGTACCATTCTTACTGCCCATCTTAATACAACTGTTGTTCTGGTGGTACCATTCTTACTGCCCATCTTAACACAACTGTTGTTCTGCTGGTCCCAGTGTAGGAGTAGATAAGCTCCCTTTCTCCCACTTCCCTCGGATGATTTTTCCTTATCGGCCACATCACCTAAGACGCTGGTGCTGACGTAAATTGGCATCAATCAATCGATCAATCAATTACTCACTCACTCACCCACTCACTCAATCACTCACTCGCTCAATCAATCAATCAGTCAGGACTAAAGAAGAACCCATTTGGTACAACTATGGTACAATATTGTTTTTACCTCTGATGTTTGAAGGGTGCAAGGAGACAGAGACAGCAGAAATGTGCAGCATCAATTTTTCTGCACACTGTGTAACATTTCTGTTTTATTCTTTGTTATCTTTTTCACATGGCTCCCTCTTTTCTCTCATTCTTATTAGCTCCCAGTCTCACATAGTTTTCTTTCTTATCCTGAAAGTCAGGTGAAGCCTGATTGACTTCATCATCATCATCATCAGGTGCCCTGCCGCATGGCGCTGGCGATCATGGACTTCCATCTGTCTCTATCTCTTGTTGCCCCAAGCATCTCCTCCACCCTCCTCGTCTTCAGCCACTCTGCAAGTCTGTCTAGCATTTTCTCCCTGGGTCTACCTGGTGCTCTTTCCCTCCAGCTTTCCCGTTGTGACCAGGTGCTCCAAATCCCCCTTCCTCATAAAATGGCCTATAAATGTTGCCTGTCTTTTCTTAATCTTCCCTATGAATGATCAACTTGTGTCTGTCTCCATCAAGACTGTCTCGTTTGTTTTCTTTGCTGTCCATTGAACTCTCAACATTCTTCTTAGAAACCACATCTCGGTTGCCTCAATCTTATTCTGGCTTTGTTTGTTGTCTGTCCACGCCTCACATCCGTATAACAGTATTGGTTCTATATAACATTCAAGAACACTCTTCCTGATGTTAATTGATAGCATTTGTTGGTAAGAATGCTTGTCATCTTCTTGAATGCTGTTTTGGCTTGGTCGATTCTGCCGGCTATTTCTGATGTGCATCTGCCGTCTGATGAAATGATCGTTCCCAGGTATTTAAACTTATCAACCTGTGTCAAGGTTGTGCCATTTGCTGTTATTTTGCAGGAGGGGATTTCATGTTTTTTACTGATCACCATGACTTCAGTCTTCCTGCTGTTTAGTTCCAACCCCTTACCTTTGCTTTCTATTTCAAGTATATTCACAAGGTTTTGTAGGTCCCTTTCACTTTCTGCAATTAGCACGGTGTCATCTGCGTACCGAATGTTGTTTATCATTTTCCCTCCAGCCTTCAATCCAGGGTCTTCCTCTAGGTTTCTCATGATGTTTTGGCTGTAAAGTGAAAACAGATCTGGTGACAAAACACAATGCTGTCTGATTCCTCTTTTGATGTTTTGGAATGAGTTTATATCTTTTTTTATTCTCATTTCAGATGTTTGTTCCCAGTGCATATTTCTGATTATTTGTAGATCTTTTCCATCAACACTTTAGTCTCTCCAGTTGGTTGATCAATTCTTCACGTCTTACCCGATCGAAAGCCTTGGTATATCAACAAAGCATAAATACAAATCTTATTCATCTCATTGACCTCTCTATAATAGTTCTTAGGATGTATATGGCATTAATAGTTCCTTTCCCTTCCACAAATCCACACTGTTCTTCTGCTATTTCTCTTTTGATTCTATTCCTTGTTCTCATCATGATTATTCTTAACAGGATTTTCGTTACATGACTATCAAACTGATTGTGTGATGGAGTTCGCATTCTATAGCCCTGTTTTCTTTGGAAGTGCAATGAAAATTGATTTTGACATATCTTTGGGGGTTTTACCAGTGTTGTAAATTTCATTTAGGAGGACTGTTATTTTTTCTATGCCAAATTCCTCTAGGGCTTCAATCATCTCTGTAGTAATGTTGTCTGGTCCTGGGGCTTTTCCTGGTTTCATCTTTTTCAGTACTGACTTCACATTCTGATAATGAGGGCCGGGGAGATTAGAACTTGTATTTTCTATTTTTGATTTTCAAATTTTGTTTCTACTATTTATAGCACTGGCTACAGACAGCCTATATAGCTCTTTCTAAACACACCATAGTCATCACTTTAATTCTGTCCACACACACACACACTTACACAGACACAGACACACACACACTCACACACTTACAACACACAACACACACACACACACACACACGACACACACACACACACACAGACACCATAACACACACACACACACACTACAGACATCACTTTGGCACCGTCTACATACAGTATAGGTACACAGACACTGTGTCTATACGTGGACACAGAGACACTTGACAGTCAAGCCTGAAGGCTCAGACACCCTCCATCTTTCTTTCATCTCTTATGACAAAGTGTTGGCTGGCTGTGTCTTGTGTCTTTTATCCTCTGTCGCTAAGTGCCGGCTGGCTTTGTGTCACCATTTTTTCCGGCAGTTACCGTCCACACGGGTCCTGGCTGTGCCTTTGATGTGTAATCTGACAGAAAGATTACCGGCGGGATGCCAGCCGGCAGTATCCACACAGACAAAAAGATCAAAGTTTGAAAACAACAAACGAAAATATCTACTTTTGAAACAGAAGGTAAAACCATGTTAACAATCTTATACAACTGAATCCAGTTCTCAACCCAGCAGTTGCGCTGAAGAAGTCGGCTGTATCGCCGATGAAAGCTACGCAGTAAGTGGCCTATTTTTGTAACTGAGAGCCAGGTTCAACCAGGTAGCCATATTATACAATCTATGTTTTTAAAGTTCAGAAATAGTTAAATATAGTTTTCAGGGTACTTGTGACATTAAACTGGACATTGTCAGTCAAAATGTACACGGGTGATGTAAAATGTACACGGGTGATGTAAAATGTATAGGGTGATGTAAATGTACACGGGTGATGTAAAATGTACACGGGTGATGTAAATGTACACGGGTGATGTAAATGTACACGGTGATGTAAATGTACACGGGTGATATAAAATGTACACGGGTGATGTCAGTAGTGAAACATATGGCCATAATACTACATAGTCAACGTAATGTAAAGTGGTTAGAACCAACAAAATACCGATCGGAAGGCCGTGGGTTTGCATTCGCATCAGTCAACAAAGAAACAAACAAACAAACAAAGAGACACAGAAAGGAAGAAAGGAAGAAAGAAAAAAAAAGACAAAAAGTTAGAGAACCACTATGTTGCATTAATTCTGTGTTCAAACCAGGAAAGTTTGCAGTCTGAAGTCTGTTTAAGACAGAGTCATCACAATACCATATGCGCTCTAACCAAATCGGACAGCAATTAT
>CM060306.1:3815909-3818409 GCA_030674185.1 Monoplex corrugatus | reverse complement strand
CTCTATATATACATACATATATACTCTATAGACATGTATATAACACACACACACTCACAACAGGAAAGCTGGAAGGAAGGAGAGCACCAGGTAGACAGTTTTGCACAGTTGATAAGGACAGAAAAGGTAGAAGATACGCTTGCAGCGACAAAAGATAGATTCGTATGGAGGCCATAATCGCTAATGTCATGTGACAAGGCGCATGGTGGTGATGATGATGGTAATGAAGATTGATGATGATGATAGTGATGATGATAAATATTAAAATATATATATATATATATATATATATATATATATATATAAAATATATATATATATATATAAAATTTATGAATACAGAAAACACCAGTTGTAATGAAGTTTCAATAAAGATTTAGTGAAGTCAAAAGGTAAACTAGAACCAGACCTACGCCTATCTAAACATAAATAAGAACTATGTCTAAATCTATAGGTGTATGAAAGAATCAAACGGCCTCACTTGTCGAAGTGAGATCATCTTCCGTCTCATCAGAGGAAACATAAATGTACTGTAACAAATGAGATCATCTTCCGTCTCATCAGATAAACATAAATGTACTGTTGTTTAATACAAAATGAATCATCTTCCGTCTCATCAGAGGAAACAAAAATGTACTGTTGTTTAATACAAACATTTTCCTAAAAAAAAAATCGAGATCTTAACTATTCAAACGATGTAATTAATTTTCAAAGAACATCACTTTGTAAGTCTGACTCATGCTTTCGACATGAAAGACCCTGAACAGCTGTATGTTTTGTAAAATTAAAAATCTACGATTTGTAACTAATCAATCTACTTTTTACACGTAAACAATGTACGTCGTTTTGTACATGTAACAATCTACGTTTTGTAAATGTAACAATCTAACGATTTGTACATATAACAAATCTACGTTGTACATGTAACAATCTACGTTTTGTACATGCAACAATCTACGTTTTGTACATGTAACAATCTACGTTTTGTACATGTAACAATCTACGTTTTGTACATGTAACTATCTACGTTTTGTACATGTAACAATCTACGTTTTGTACACGTAACAATCTACGTTTTGTACATGTAACAATCTACGTTTTGTACATGTAACAATCTACGTTTTGTACACGTAACAATCTAAATCCAAATAACTGTCAAATAAACAGAAATCAGAAACAGACGAAAAAAGAAGGGAGGCGTTTTCAACACACAAAACGTGTCAAAGCAAACTGTCGACCCACTGGACTGTGTCAAACGTACACCAAAGACAACAAAGAAACAAAGAACTGCATGAAGCTTAGACAAAACAAAATTAACAAAGGATGGATAACCACACCAGTCATTTCCCCCAGCGCAACTGAACATCCCATGTTCCATTGTTTATTGAGGGGGGGGGAGTAAGAGAGAGAGAGAGAGAGAGAGAGAGAGAGAGACAGACAGAAAACGATGACACACACAGATAGCACAGATCAGAAAACAGACAGCGACATACAGACAGACAGCAGACAGAGAGACAGACAGCAGACAGACACAGAGAGAGAGAGAGAGAGAGAGAGAGAGAGAGAGAGAACAGACAGACAGAGGACAGGAAGAACAGACAGAAGAGAGAGAGAGAGAGAGAGAGTAGAGAGAGAGAAAGAGAGAGAAGAGAGAGAGAGAGGGTCGAGAGAGAGAGAGAGAGAAAGAGAGAGAGAGAGACAGACAGACACACCCGACAACACACGACAGACAGCAGAGGAAGAGACAAGAGAGAGAGACAGACATGAAACAAGAGAGAGAGGTATAATAGGGAAAAGATAATATATATATATATATATATATATAGAGAGAGAGAGAGAGAGAGAGAGAGAAGAGAACAGACAGAGATAGCGAGAAAGGAGAGAGAGAAAAAAAGAGAGAAAGAAAGAGCAGAAAAGGAGAGAGTAAAGACAGCAGAAAGCGAGAGAAAGAGAGAGAGAAAAAGAGAGAGAGAAAGAGAGAGAGAAAGAGAGAGAGAGAAGAGTGAGAGAGAAAGAGAGAGAGAGAGAGAGAGGAGAGAACAGAGAAAGAAGAAAAGAGAGAGAGAGAGAGAGAGAAGAAAGAGAGAAAGAGAGGAAAGAGAAGAAAGAAAAAGAAGAAAGAAAACACAAGAAACAAAAACACAAAGAGAACAAAGAGAAAAGAATTATCAAATGTTTAAAAATTATAAATGAAATTTGCATCAAACGTGCAGCCAGTTATTTCAACACAAGATGCTGACATGACAACACATTTCGCCAGTTTGCATTACATGCACACACTAAACATCATTCTTAGGCTGATTGTCATCACACTTGATTTTTATTTAAAAAAGTTCAAGATATAATATCTCTTGGTCTAACCTCAAACATACATTTATTCTAAATGCTTAATGTTAGCCTTATACTTACTCTATATTTTCTTCATTGCTTGATGTGGGCCACATACCTTACACCATATTTTCGTAATGCCTGATTAATCCATAATATTTACTTCTCCTTC
>CM060306.1:3795909-3800909 GCA_030674185.1 Monoplex corrugatus | reverse complement strand
ATAATAACGATGATGACGACGACATTACATACGTGCATACTATGACTATGATATGATGATGATGATGATGATAATGATGCTGATTTTGATGATGATAGTGATGCTGCTGCTGCTGCTGCTGATGATGATAATACTACTACTACTAATAATAATAACAGTGATAACAATGTAATAATCTTTATTGTCTACTATTTCAAAGAATAACATTTGCAAAGATACTTCCATACTTCAATACACCATACATAGAATCTACAGTATTCTACAGGGACATTTTACATCAGTTACAAAACGTGACCTTAGAACAACAATGTTCTAACTGAAATTTTGGGGAAAAGTAATGTCTTGCTAATGCACTCACTCTATTATATATCATGTAAAAACATTTTACCTCGTGATCTAACTCATTGTTTTCCCAAATTGCAGATAGCACATTATGATCCATGGTCACGAAAAAATAAACAGTATGCTATCTCAATAATCAGTTATATCGTCATCAGCTCTGTTGTAATAAGTATGAGTGTTGGTAATAAATTGGCTCACTTACAGGTAATTAGCCACAGTGTTTATCCATACTGACAGAAATTTAAAGCAGAACATTGTTTTGCCATTGCAAGCTACCCGAGGATGTCATAAAATACTCCATAAAGGAATTCCTGACAGCTATTCCGTCACCTGCTGGTCTTCCGGTAGGTCGCGCTGTAGTGTCCATGGAGGGTGTGTCATCATTGAGAATGTCCGCTTCTTTCATCCGCTCAGGCTCTCGATTTAGAATAAAATTGTGCAAAATACATGCAGCCTTGACAATGTTTGTTGCAAACTCTTCTTGGACTTCCATCGGCTTTCGCAAAATTCTCCACATACTTGCCATCACACCGAATGCACATTCAATTTGTTTCCGTGCTCGGGATAATCTGTAATTGAATATGCGCTTTTCGTCTGTAAGATCCCTCCGTGGGAATGGTCTCATTAAATTTTTCATGAGGGGGAACGCCTCGTCGCCTACGAACACAAATGGGAGTTCTATTTCAGTATTGGGGATCTTTGTTGGCATAGGGAGATTCAATCTGTTTGTTTGTAAGAGTGTGTAAAAGGTAGAGGCTTGAAATATCCCTCCATCGCTGGCGCTCCCGTATGCACCCACATCAATTATAATAAACTTTGATTTGGAATCAGCCACAGCCATCAGCACTATCGAATGGTGTCCCTTGTAGTTAAAGTACTGAGATCCCGAGTGAAAGGGGGCTTTCAGTTGGCAATGCTTGCCGTCGATGGCCCCAATGCATAGTGGAAATTGCCACCGATCAGCAAATCCATCAGCTGCTTGTTTCCATAATTCTTCACATGGAACAGGCATTTCCTGTTCCTGCAGTTTCCTCCATATAATATCTATCGTTTCCTTTACAATAATCCGAACAGTCTCGAATCCCATTCGAAAACGAAAGGCTAAAGATCGGAAGGAATCACCAGTTGCCAGGAATCTGAAAATAAAAAAAAACATGCATTACTAAACATGAACGGAAAACGATTTCTGAGTTAACGTCTGCAAAATTTGCATTTATTTCAGTGAATACGTGCAAGAACAGATGGGGCCACCTCCGGGACTACTTCTTGAAAAAGCTCAGAGAAATGAAAACCTTCAAGTCGGGCCAGGCACCTTCAAACAAAAAGAAATGGCATCTGTATGACGCAATGTCATTTCTAGTGACTTTCTACGATCCAAGGGAAACCTCTGGAAATCTTCCCGAGACTGCTGCCGTCATCGATGACTCCTCACAATCACAGCCCTCACAACCACAAACTCCATCTCCATCTCCATCTCCATCAACAAGGTCCGAATCTCCAACCCCACCACCAGCGCTGCCCCTCAAAAGAAATCCAAAGAGGAAACCTGTAAACACTTCGTCATCAGAGGTGGACGAGGAACTTCTGAAAACTCTTCGTGAACCAGAAGATGAAGATGAACTATGGGCACGCAGCTTGTTGCCATCGATACACCGGCTGGGTCACCTAGAAAAAATGGAGTTCCGCACAGAGGTGCAAAGCCTTCTCATTAAATATTTAAGGAGAGGTGAAAATGCCAGGCCAATAACATTTACAAGCCCAGGACCAGGACCCTGTGAAGAAGTCTCCAGTGACTATTACACCACCTACGCGAGCTATCAGAGTCACTGGCCACAAGAAATGAACCAATGAATACATTGTATCAAAGTGACTGCCACATAAATCATTCCTTTTAATTTACTTTTTGCTAGTGACCATTGAGCTTATTCCATTGCTCGTTTAGAATAATTCTGTTTCTTCATTTCATTAGCTGACAATCATTATTACTTTAGTTTTGAACAATCGCTGAATTTTGAATAATAATTTCATTTTTCATTTTTGAGAATTAAAGTTGAAAAAAATTGCACTGTTAATATTTTGTCTTTCAAGGAAAATCATTCCATGTCAAAATGTTCAAAAACAGTTCATCTGTTCAGAGTGAGTTTGTGTAGCTGTGACATTATCACTAAATGTGTGGTTTGTAAAATTGTTGAATGATGGTGGTGCTGGTGGTGGTGCTGGTGGTGATGATGGTGGTGGTGGTTCTAGTAGGGGGTGATTCTGGTGGTGGTATTAGTAGTACGATGGTGATCATAGTGGTGGTGGTGATGATGATGATGATGATTATGATGATGATGATGATGATGATGATGGCAATAGTCACATGTTAGCTCACCTTAAGGTAACAGTAAGACGCTCAGCTGGTGAAATAGGCCGTTTGAAATTCGATGTTTCCTTCGTCAAGTCAGCTCTGCATATCTCTAGCAGTTCATTGAAACTGCTGTGTTTCATGCGATAGTATTGTTGGAATTTTTCACTATCTTCCAACAACTTCGGAATCAAATGATGAAATTCACCTAGTGTATCACGCTTTCTTTGGATGGGATGCACTGAAAATCTTCTTGTCTTGGTTTTCCTTTGCCTTTGTCTGCGTCTCAAAAGCAACAACAACAACAATTTTCTTCTTCTACCACACGCCATATTTGCAAGACGGCGGTGTCTGACCGCCAAACTCCGGTGTTAATATGGTCGGCCGCACCCGACGGAAAACGGCGGGTCTGGTCTGACCGTCCGTGTCGGGCGTTAATATGGTTGCAGCCTGAGGGAGTCAAAGCTGGTGGATAGGGTGAGGGCGTCAAAGCTGGTGGATAGGGTGAGGTTGTCAAAGCTGGTGGATAGGGTGAGGGCATCAAAGCTGGTGGATAGGGTGAGGGCATCAAAGCTGGTGGATAGGGTGAGGGCGTCAAAGCTGGTGGATAGGGTGAGGGCGTCAAAGCTGGTGGATAGGGTGAGGGCGTCAAAGCTGGTGGATAGGGTGAGGGCGTCAAAGCTGGTGGATAGGGTGAGGTCGTCAAAGCTGGTGGATAGGGTGAGGGCGTCAAAGCTGGTGGATAGGGTGAGGTTGTCAAAGCTGGTGGATAGGGTGAGGGCGTCAAAGCTGGTGGATTGGGTGAGGGCGTCAAAGCTGGTGGACAGGGTGAGGGCGTCAAAGGTTTAAGTTTTTGCTTCGCTAGCATGGTTGACAATGCAGGATTTCATGGCAGATGCTACAAGGTTAACCATATAACTATAACTATAAGCCTGCTGAAAAATCTGCACCCTACTGACGTCTTAATTAACATTCTGACGTACCGGCACTACGTTCATATGTAAATTTTTAATACCCTTTGCTTCTATATCTCATATGCATATGTAAATTGTAGACACATTCCTCTACACACAAAAATTAGAAATACTAACTGGGTAGAAAGATTTTGTCTAGAGTGAAAGTAAACTGTACACCTTCTCTTTGTAGTTCTTGTTGTTGTGATCGTAAAACATTTGTTGAAAAGTAAAAAACGTCCTTTATTTCAAGGGAAAACTCTGTATCACTGAAAAGGTCTTCAACAGGAAAAGAAAAGGAAAACTGTCTTAATGGCTTGACCACACTGGTTCAATTCTCCTTTGTTTGATGGTGATGTGCAGGCAGGACGTCCATTCCTATCTTCCCTCCCACACTCCCACCCCCACCCCACTATGTGTTGTTGTTGATGTGTGAAGTGCTGGCACTGTGTTGTTTGTGTCTTTGTCTGATGGAAGATTTGCAGGTTTGGTTCTCTCCCCCGACCCTCACCTCTAATCTCCGCCGCCCCCCGCCCCCTTGCCTTGCATGTTGTTGTTGATGTGTGAAGTGGCGGCACCATGGGCAATAAACTCAGGCGAGTGACCTTTTGACCTCCGTCCACCTCTTGCTCTCACACTTCCTGTTTCTTTTCTGCCTTTCAACCGCCAGTCGCCTTTAGATCACTTATGTCTTTCAGTGAAAGGGGGGAATGTTCCATATCAGTACAATAGCACATAACTGCAGAATACAACTCTGAAGTAAACAAATTTATTTGTCATAAGAACCCAAAATAGTGTCATCAAACAGACTGTCAAGGATCATCATCATCATCATCATCATTATCATCATCAGGTGCCCTGCCGCATGGCGTTGGCGATCATGGACTTCCATCTGTCTCTATCGTTCGCTGCCCCTAGCATCTCCCCCACCCTCTTCATCCTCAGCCACCCTGCAAGTCCGTCCAGCATTCTCTCCCTGGGTCTACCTGGTGCTCTCTTTCCCTCCAGCTTTCCCGTTGTGACCAGGTGCTCCAAATCCCCCTTCCTCATAAAATGGCCTATAAATGTTGCTTGTCTTTTCCTAATCTTCCTTATGAGTGATCTACTTGTGTCTGCCTCCATCAAGACTGTCTCGTTTGTTTTCTTTGCTGTCCATGGAACTCTCAACATTCTTCTTAGAAACCACATCTCCGCTGCCATTTGTCATAAGAACCCAAAATAGAGCCATAAAACAGACTGGCAAGGATAAGTTGACATAATAATGATTTCAACTGTTAGGGAGTTCACGTCGTCGTCGTCGTCATCATCATCATCATCATCATCATCATCATCATCATCATCATCATCATCATCATCAT
>CM060306.1:3770909-3778409 GCA_030674185.1 Monoplex corrugatus | reverse complement strand
CCTCCTTCTCTCTCTCTCTTTTTCTCTCTCCTCTCTTCTATCTCTCTCTCTCTTCAAATGTATTTCTTTATGATAAAGATAATGATAATATCTATGTATCAAAGTATAAATCGTGTGTAGTGTGATGTAGACCCTCTTTGAGCGAAGGCTGGCTGCAAAGAAGCATATAATTTGCTTATTTTATACCTTTTTTCTTGTTCTCTCTCTCTCTCTCTCTCTCTCTCCTCTCGTCTCAAAGTATTTCTTTGACTGAAAGTCTAATGATTGTTGATGAGTATCTATGTTATCTAAGTATAATTCGTGTGTAGTGTGATGTAGACCCTCTCTGGCGAGGACTGGATGTAAAAAGCATACTTTTGCTTATTTTATACCCTGTAATACATTTGTTCTTGTTATTGCTCTCTCTCTCTCTCTCTCTTCTTTTCTCTCTCTTCAAAGTATTTCTTTGACTGAAAGTTAATGATTGTGTTGTTGGAGTATGTATGTTATCTAAGGTATACTCTATGTGTAGTGTGATGTGGATCCTCTCTGGGCGAGGACTGGATGTAAAAAGTATACATTTTACTTATTTCATACCCTCGTGAATAAACATTTGTTCTTTATATTTGTTCTTCTTGTTCTCTCTCTTCTTTTTCTCGGCTTTTAAGAAGAAGGTAGGCGTAGAAACGTAGCCAAACAGTATTACATTGTCTCATTATCGATAGAAAATCCCTTCCTTCATTCATGCATTTATTCATGTATTCATTACTTACACATTCATTAATTCATTCAAACATCAATTCTCTCTATTCTCATGTCTGGTTCCCCTGGTTCCCATCCAAAGGAGAAATGGGCAGACATCAAGTCCCCCAAGCCACAGACACCTACAGATTATGTCTTTAATATTAGCTTTTGGGCACGTTCGCGCAGAAACACAGAGACATATAGGCAAACAGATAAAACACAGACAGGCAGACAGACATGCAGGCAGAGAGACAGACAGACAGACAGACAGACATTCAATCATTCAGACAGACAGACAGACATACAAACTGACACATATACACACAGACAGACACAGACACACACACTGAGACACAGACACAGACACACACACACAAACAACCACAGACACAAACACAGACACACACACAGACAACCACAGACACACACACATACACACACAGACACAGACACACACACATACACAGACAACCACAGACACACAAACACACACACAACACACACACACACACACACACACACACACACACAAACACACACACACAGACAACCACAGACACACACACATACACACACACACACAGACACAGACACACACACACACACATAAACACACACACACACAACACACACACACATAACACACACACACACACAACACACACACACACACACACACACACACACACACACACACACACACCACACACCATACACACACAGAGTGTAAATAAATGCTTTCGAGACAATTTGTCTAAGTCATCTGGTCAGCAAGTTTAATTTGAACTGTAAACCGGATCAACAGGAAAGACACATTTTACACGGTATGGTGTTGTGGTTGACAGTTTTCAAAATTCTGCTAGAAATTGACAGTCTTTGTAGTCTGGAGTTTAACCAAAAGCAAACGGACAATGCCATATGCGCTCCACCCAAATCTGCCAGCAGTTAGTTAGAAACTCCCTGAGCCTGTGCAAAATCCTATCCACAGACAAAGTCTTGAAATAGGGAAAGGGCGGAAGTGGGTTGGGAGTGCGGACAAGGACCCCCAGGAAGCACTAAGCTGACACCACTACAATGACTGAAACATCAAGATGGGCAGCCAACAGGCCTGTTTTTTAATTGCTGAAGGTTGGGACTTGAACTCGATACATCAGATCTCAAATCCATGGCTTTATCCAAAGAACCAACCAGGCGTGTGTAAAAACAAACTGACACATCACCTTTCTCCTGATGCATTCCCCAGACAACTCCACCTTCAGCGGAAAACGTCACGTTCTTACCCACTGGACGAGGCGGCAGGGAAGTTTTTAGTCCCGTTTTTACATCCTTGTTTGGTGTCTGTGATCTGTTTGTGACCGTCGTTCGCGCTTGACAAAGGCTAGTTGGCCGAAAATTTGCGCTTGTTTTGTTTTGTTTTGTTGGATACGCGCTTACATTGGTTTTCTTGTTCTTCTGGTTCCTGTTTACTTGGGCGCGGGCAGTCACACTCGTTTTGGAAAAGTAGTTAACAAGAAACCCCACGAGGGTGCTGGATATGACCTGGAGCACCAATGCCTCGACACTCTCCGGACAGTCACCTCCCAGGCTCCCGACGCCAGTCGGTAGAGGACATTCAGATAATGGACGTTTAAAATCCTGACAAGCTCGCGTAGTTTTGACAGCGCTGTGCTGGAAATCCGGTGGAAAAAAACATGTACTCAACATCTGACGTCCTGAGTTCAGTCCAAGCCTGCAACCTAAAATCTGTCCTGTTCTCTGTCCATGTTAATTAGTAAAAACGTTTCACTCACTGTCGCGCCGTCAACTTGATATTTCATAGGTGTTGTCCGCCCCCTCCCCTCACCTCAGCATATCAAGACCTTGCAAGCACGTACAGTTTTGCGCAGGCTTAAGGAGTCTGCTATATAACTGCTGGCAGATTTAGGTGTAGCTTATTTGGTAATTTTCCAAACCAGGAATCCCTCTTGTATTAACACGTCATTATGAAAAAGGCATTCAGTGTGTTCCTCACGTAGACAGCTTTTGGCCGATGTTCATTGTCTTTCCCTGAACTAAAACAGTGGAACTCCCTTCCCTCTGACAATCCTCGCCTGCAATCTTTTTTTTTCTCCGCTTTTTATGAAAAAAAAGGGGTTAAAAGCTCATGTCTTTGAACAGCATCATTACTAATATTAGTCTGGCCTTTTTGTCCTTTGTCCTCTTCGTCCTCCTGTCCGTGCTGTCCTCGTATGACTGGAATACGTCAGCTAACTCTTGTGTGTGTTTCATCCATCTGTCTGTAAGCCTTGCCACACTGTAGGTGTTTGTGCGTGAGTGCGTGCCTACATGCGTAGGTGCTTACATACATATATATAAACATCTATCTATCTATCTATCTATCTATCTATCTATCTATTATTATATATATATATATATATATATATATATATATATATACTCTCTATTATATATATATATATTATATATATGTGTGTGTGTGTGTGTGTGTGTGTGTGTGTGTGTGTGTGTGTGTGTGTGTGTATGTATATATACGTATATGTATATGTGCGTGTGTCAGTGTGTGTGTGTGTGTGTGTGTGTGTCCGTGCGTTTGTGACAGTGCGTGCATGCACGCATGCGTGTGTGGAGGCGGGTAAGCGTATGTATTCATATTCATATTCTTTTCTTTTTTTGTCAGAAGGGATTTACCATGTGAGACTGGGATTGCTCTATTCCTTGACAACGCCTCGCCACAGTGCAGCGCCATCCTTTTTTTTTGTTAACAAGACAGGTCAGAAGGCTTACAACAAGACAGGTCAGAAGGCTTACAACCAGGACAGGTCAGAAGGCTAATTGGCCTGCAAGAGGAGGGCCCTGGAAATCAACATATGTCTCCAATGTTTTACTCCAGAACAAACGGGCCAATGCCCTGCTCTTCACCATTTTCAACTGCAGTGGAATCTTTAGCATGCGCAGGTCAGAGGCACATGGGTCCAGTTGTTTTTTTCTTTTTTTTTCTTTTGTTGTTGTTGTTGTCCCTTTCCGAATAACAAGACGTTCAGTTCAATGTTCTTGTCAAACGGAGGAGAAAAGTCAAGGCCTCAACCGGAAACGAACCCTGGAACCCCGGGTTTAGTTATCTGACAGGCAAGGTCTGAACCATTCTGCCACTCTTCTCCTTTCACATAGAAACGTGTTACTGCACCTTAAGCATACGGGACTGTTGTCTTCTTTTCTTTTCTTGTCTTTTATCACATCACACATATAATATTATGTCTTGTCTTTTATCACATCACACATATATTATTATGCTTGTCTTTATCACATCACACATATATTATTATGTCTTGTCTTTTATCACATACACACATATTATTATGTCTTGTCTTGTATCACATCACATATATTATTATGTCTTGTCTTGTATCACATCACACATATATTATTATGACTTGTCTTGTATCACATCACACTATATTATTATGTCTTGTCTTTTATCACATCACACATATATTATTATGTCTTGTCTTGTATCACATCACACATATATTATTATGTCTTGTCTTGTATCACATCACACATATATTATTATGTCTTGTCTTATATCACATCACACATATTATTATGCTTGTCTTGTATCACATCACACATATATTATTATGTCTTGTCTTATATCACATCACACATATTATTATGTCTTGTCTTGTATCACATCACACATATCATTATGTCTTGTCTTGTATCACATCACACATATATTATTATGTCTTGTCTTATATCACATCACACATATATTATTATGTCTTGTCTTGTATCACATCACACATATCATTATGTCTTGTCTTGTATCACATCACACATATATTATTATGTCTTGTCTTGTATCACATCACATATATTATTATGTCTTGTCTTGTATCACATCACATATATCATTATGTCTTGTCTTTTATCACATCACACATATTATTATATTTTTTGTCTTGTATCACATCACATATATTATTATGTCTTGCTTGTACTCACATCACACATATCATTATTCTTGTCTTGTAACTCAAACAAACATTATTAAATGTCTTGTCTAGTATCACATCACACATATATTATTATGTCTTGTCTTGTATCACATCACATATATTATTATGTCTTGTCTTGTATCACATCACACATATTATTATGTCTTGTCTTGTATCACATCACACATATATTATTATGTCTTGTCTTGTATCACATCACACATATATTATTATGTCTTGTCTTGTATCACATCACACTTATATTATTATGTCTTGTCTTGTATCACATCACACTTATATTATTATGTCTTGTCTTGTATCACATCACACATATATTATTATGATTGATTTACTGCTGACTTAGGCTTTTATGCAGAACATTTTCTACACGTATAGCGCTTGGGAGATTACTCTTGCAGGGATGTTACGCTACATAAATCCTATTTATCATCATCATCATCATTGTTTTCAACTGCAAACAAACAGGTATATTCGTAGACAGTAGTGCCATGTGTCCCTGAGATTTCTGACTGTTGGAACCAGGTGTGTCACAGATCCCTGACAACCATGACAGGTGGAAAGGGACACGTATAGTCTGGCACAGAACTACACTGACACTGACACTGAGACTGAGATTGATTCTGTCTGTCCTTCCCTCCCCCTCCCCCCTCCCCAACACAGTGTGTGGCACTGAAGGGGGTCATAACCTTTCTGACAGTATGTAAGAGGTTACTGACCTTCATCTTTGGGGAGATAACTCATAGTTGTGACGTGATCTCTGTGGGGTTACTAACCTTTGTGGTGTAAGTTCTAAGGCGGAGAGTGTTGGTGTGTGCTTCCACTGATGTTTGTGACGTAAGTTCTAAGGGGGAGTGTTGGTGTGTGCTTCCACTGATGTTTGTGACGTAAGTTCTAAGGGGGAGTGTTGGTGTGTGCTTCCACTGATGTTTGTGACGTAAGTTCTAAGGGGGAGTGTTGGTGTGTGCTTCCACTGATGTTTGTGACGTAAGTTATAAGGGGGAGTGTTGGTGTGTGCTTCCACTGATGTTTGTGACGTAAGTTCTAAGGGGGAGTGTTGGTGTGTGCTTCCACTGATGTTTGTGACGTAAGTTATAAGGGGGAGTGTTGGTGTGTGCTTCCACTGATGTTTGTGACGTAAGTTATAAGGGGGTGTTGGTGTGTGCTTCCACTGATGTTTGTGACGTAAGTTCTAAGGGGGGTGTTGGTGTGTGCTTCCACTGATGTTTGTGACGTAAGTTATAAGGGGGAGTGTTGGTGTGTGCTTCCACTGATGTTTGTGACGTAAGTTCTAAGGGGAGTGTTGGTGTGTGCTTCCACTGATGTTTGTGACGTAAGTTATAAGGGGGAGTGTTGGTGTGTGCTTCCACTGATGTTTGTGACGTAAGTTATAAGGGGGAGTGTTGGTGTGTGCTTCCACTGATGTTTGTGACGTAAGTTATAAGGGGGAGTGTTGGTGTGTGCTTCCACTGATGTTTGTGACGTAAGTTATAAGGGGGAGTGTTGGTGTGTGCTTCCACTGATGTTTGTGACGTAAGTTATAAGGGGGAGTGTTGGTGTGTGCTTCCACTGATGTTTGTGACGCAAGTTATAAGGGGGAGTGTTGGTGTGTGCTTCCACTGATGTTTGTGACGTAAGTTATAAGGGGGAGTGTTGGTGTGTGCTTCCACGTGATGTTTGTGACGTAACGTATGAGTGAACGTAAGGTGACAGAGGGGACACTGCCTTTTGTGACCAGTGAGGAATCAGTGACCTTTGTGACATGGTGTGGAAGATCATGACATTTGTGACATAATGTAAAGGCAAGGGGTCAATGACTTTAATGACGTAATACGAGTGAGGTCACTGACTTTGATGACCTTCTGTGTGTGTGTGTGTGTGTGTGTTGTGTGTGTGTGTGTGTGTGTGTGTGTGTGTGTGTGTGTGTGATGTGTGTGTGTGTTATCGGCGTGCTGGTGGGGTAAAACTGGTCTTTTTGGCGTTATGTGTGCGTGCGTGTGTGTGTGTGTGTTATTTGTGTGTGCGTGTATGTATATATGTATGTATGTATGTATGTATGTATGTATGTGTGTGTGTGTATGTATGTATGTACGTATGTATGTATGTATGTATGTATGTATGTATGTATGTATGTATGTATATGCATACACACACACATATATAATATATATATATATACATATAGATTAGATAGATAGATTGATAGATAGATAGACAGACGGATAGGTAGGTAGATAGATAGATAGATAGATAGATAGATAGATTGATAGATAGACAGACGGATAGATAGATAGATAGATAGACAGACAGACAGATAGATAGATAGATAGATAGATAGATAGATAGATAGAAAGATAGATAGATAGATAGATAGACAGACGGATAGATAGATAGATAGATAGATAGACAGACGGATAGATAGATAGATAGATAGATAGATAGATAGATATCGGCGCGCGCGCGTGTATGCATATGCTCATACGTGTGTATTGGAATGTGTATGTGTATGTATGTATGCATATGGGTGTATATGTGTGTGACTGTGTGTGTGACGGTGTGTATGTGTGTGACTGTGTGTGACCGTGTGTATGTGTGTGACTGTGTGTGACGGTGTGTACGTGTGTGACTATGTGTGACCGTGTGTATGTGTGTGACTGTGTGTGACCGTGTGTATGTGTGTGACCGTGTGTATATGTGTGACTGTGTGTGACCGTGTGATATGTGTGTGATATGTGTGTGACTGTGTGTGACGGTGTGTACG
>CM060306.1:3745909-3763409 GCA_030674185.1 Monoplex corrugatus | reverse complement strand
ACAGAGTGGGAGCAGGTGAGAGAGAAGAGAGAGAGAGGAGAGAGAGAGAGAGAAGAGAGAGAGAGAGGAGAGATGTAGAGCAGAAGACAGAGACAGAGAGACAGACAGACAGAGAGTGTGTATGTGTGAGACAGAGTGAGAGAGACAGAGTGAGACAAAGAGCGAGAGACAGACAGAAGAGAGAGAGAGAGAGAGAGAGAGAGGAGAGGGGGAGGAGGAGGAGGTGAGAGAGAGTAAGAGAGAGTGTGAGAGAGCTAGGGAGAAAGAGGAGAAGGAAATAGAAGGAAGAGAGAGGAGGTGAGAGAGTGAGAGAGAGTGAGGGGAGAGTGAGAGAGAGAAAATGAGAGAGAGAGAGAGAGAGAGGAGAGAGAGAGAGAGTATATGTTAAGATAGTTCAAACAGTCGGTGCCCACAGAAGTGGTAAGACTTGTTCACACCATTACAATCATAAAGATGCCAGACAGAAATGACGTGACTAAGAGGTGGGGGGGGGGGGGGGGGGAGGGATACGTGATGTACGAGCGCTGACCGACAACCAGGAATGAATTACTCAGTTCAATATTCTATTCCTCCCCACCTCGCCCCCAGCCCCCCCCAGTACCGAAAGTCCTACATAAAGACGTGTGTCCTCTCTGTCTGGTTTGATGGCGCCATCAGTACAAAGTACAACTCTTGTCGGTGCTGTGCTCGCCTACTGCCCCATATCTCACACTTTTCAGTTCCAGTTTCAATTTCTCAAGATGACGTCTCCGCGCTCGGAATGAATTGCATACGCACTAACGTCACAGGTGCCATGTGATGGAGAAGATCCAGAATGATCACGGCACAAGCCTGAAGCCTGCACATAAACCCACGAGTGGCAGTCCTGAGGTCCTACCTAGATAGCTTCTTAATTAACTCTGGGGTCATAGGGGAGTGAGGTGGCAGAGGCCTCAACTTTTCCCGGCGCCAGCACTACGAGGGCGGCGCCCATCCCCTTTCCCTCGCTTCAAATTCATATTCACATTTTTTAAACCAAGACTTTTCCATGTTGAAATTAGATCAAGTGAAAGATGGTCACTTCTCTCAGGAAAGCAAAAAAACATTAACCGGAGGAACACACGAAACAAAGTCTTCTGTGAGTCAGCTAGCTGTACGATATTGATATCTATTTGTGTTTCGTGCGATACAACGCTCAGTAATCAAGTAACTGTTGCTAAATCATCTTTTTAGTCTCACCAGAAAATGAGTGAAGACTGACCACGTATGGATGACTATGTGTTAATAATCTGAAAATGGATAATTGTTCAAGATGCTTCGTTGATGACGTGAAAGAAGAAGACCAGACATCGCCAACCACAGCAATTTACCAAGGCCAGCAACCCAGACGTCAAGCACTCTGCACCATGCCAACCGTCAACAGACAAAAAGTCAATTGAAGACAGACCCAACACAGCCAACCAACAGCCCTAGCCAGAACTACTTTCTACACATAGACAGACAGAGAGAGAGAAGAGACGAGAGAGAGAGAGAGAAGAGAGAGAGAGAGAGAAAGAGAGAGAGAGACAGACAGACAAGACAGAGACAGAGAGACAGACAGACAAACAGCAGACAGAGATAGAGAGAGAGAGAGAGGAAGGCAGACAGAGAGAGAGAGAGAGAGAGAGAGACAGACAGACTGACTGAGAGAGAGACAGACAGATAGGTGGATCGACAGACAGAGACAGAGACAGAACAGACAGAGAGAGAAAAAATACAAGCATCGTTTTGGTCCATCTAATATTTTTAAAAAAAAACAAACAAACAAACAAACAAACAAACAAACAAAACCAAAGATTCCTTTCCATTCTCAAGAGCAGATAAAAGGTGTTTCACACTATCCCTGCATTTTAGACCACGATCGAAAATAACTGTGACCCACCCCCCACCCCCCAAAAAAGCCAACTGCAAGAGTTTCACACTTGGACTCTGATCACAGCAGAAACAGAGGAGGAAGTGTGGAGACGAGGTGAAGAAAGGTTGAACAAGATTTAACATGGAAGTGCATTTCACATTGATCAAAGACTGCCACATCTCACCAGACCTTGAATGTGTTGTGTGTGTGTGTGTGTGTGTGTGTGTGTGTGTGTGTGTGTGTGTGTGTGTGTGTGTGTGTTGTGTGTGGTGTTGTGTGTGTTGTGTGTTGTGGTGTGTGTGTGTGTGTGTGTGTTGTGTGTGTGTGTGTGTGTGTGTGTGTGTGTGTTGTGTGTTTGGTCTGTGTGTGTGTGTCTGTGTTGTATGCGTTTGCTGTTGTGTGTGTGTGTGTGTTGTGTGTGTGTGTGGCGTGTGTGTGTCTGTGTGTGTTGTGTGCTGTGTGTGTGTTTGTGTGTGTGTGCGTGAGTATGTGTGTGTGTGTTGTGTGTGTGTGTGTGTGTGTGGGGTGTGTGTGTGTGTGTGTGTGTGTGTGTGTGTGTGTGTGTGTGTGTGTGTGTGTTGTCTGTGTGTTGTGCGCTGTTGTGTGTGTGTGTGTGATTATATATATATATATATTATGTATTATGATGTGTGTGTGTGTGTGTGTGTGTGTGTGTGTGTGTGTGTGTGTGTAAGCGTGTACGCACGGGCGTCCATCTATATATCCGTGTGTGTCTGATGCAATATTCAAGTCAATATGTTCAGCTTTTGTTTTCTTTAGAGTAAAACATGAACAGCCCTAAGCATTCTTTAAGTGCTGAAAGGCTCTCTAAACCACGATGCATCATTTTTTTTTTATTAATTAATTTAACAAGTTATCCCTCACCCAAATTTACCATCCTCCGTTACTATGGACCATTTCTCCCAAACTTGCACAAGTTCCAGAGGCCCTGGGGACTCCTGGCAGCACTTCATAAGTACCACAGATCCTGGGGATTTCTGGCATCACATCACAAGTTCCACAGACCCTGGGGGCTGCTGGCACAGTTCAAAAGTTTTCCACATGAACTTCCACATGGACATGCACAGTTCAAGAGAGCACGTACCGAAGCAGACAAGACTTAAGTCTGTGACTTGTAAAGTTCCCTGGAAATACTGTAGGAGGAGGCAGACCCAAAGTACAGAGTGTGGTGGATGGGATGTGGACTGTAAGTAACACGTCTCTTCATCAAAGTCTACAGCTCCCCTCACCCTCACCCTCCCCTCACCTCACCCTCACATCCTCCAGTGGCACAGTCTACAGACGACATAGTTTACAAGACGTGATGTCAGTTAAACGCGAGTACTTAATAGTTTCAGTTTCTCAACATGACGTCGGCGGGCTCGGACTGAATTCCTATGCACTAACGTCAAAGATGCCATGTGATGGAGAAGATCCAGAATGATCATGGCACAAGCGATAAGCCGGCACACAAATCCATGAGTTGGCCAGGTCCTGAGGGTTTGTTTTGTCTTATACTAGCATTGTATCAGTCTATCATTGGAACAATCTTGGTTACATTCAAATGACGTGTGTATCTTATTCTAATAGAAAAGAATGAATAAAATAAATAAATAGATAAATAAATAATAAATAAATAAATAAATAAATAAATAAATAAATACGTGATTGAAGAAGTGAATCAAAACACAATGTCCCACTAAGTATAACCTCACAGTGTAACCTTACATCACAGAAACCCCCAAGCAATACACACAGCCTCTGCTGCCTATCAACAACAACAACACAACAAAATAGTTCCTTAACCATAGCAACTCCAACCTGTCCTCCACTTCCAAGGAAAAAAAGGAAATAGATAAATAAATAAATAATTAAATAAATAAATAGATAATAAATAAATATATAATACATAAATACATAAATAAATAAATAAATATAGGTTGATAAATGAACAAACAACTAAGAAATGAGAAATAACAAACAACAGTCGTCCACTTCCAAGGAAAAAAGGAAATAAATAAATAGATAAATGAATAAATAAAATAAATAAATAAACAGATAAATAATGAAATAAATGAATACATAAATAAATAAATAAATAGGTTGATAAATAAGCAAACAACTAAGAAATGAGAAATAACAAACAACAGGAAATACATACACACATACACACACATAGGTGCACAACACACACTCAGACATACACACTGATAGCCACACTGTATGATGGCCGACAGCCACAAACTACAAAACAACAAAAACAGGAAACGCACATAACTCAGTGAAGACAAGAAAACCACGTTGGTACGGCCAAGTGACACGATCCAGTGGTCCAGACAGCTGTGGAGGGAGGAAGACCCCGGCGAAGACAGAAAAAAAAATCAACGACAACAACAAAACACGATGGAACTGACAACATCTGCAGAATTTGGAACAAGACGACCTGAAGAATTAGGAACAGTCTCAGCCAGCATCTGATGACACTGACAGATCAAGAAAGAGAAGAGAGATGTGATGAAGAGAAGAAGAAAGAAAGGAGGAGGAGGAGAGAAGAATGAAAAAAGCAAGATAGAGCAAGAAAATGAAGAGAAGCGAAGAGAATGAAGAGAATGCATGAAGAAGGAAGAATGCGAAGAGAGAAAAGATGCGAAAAGAAAAGGAAACGAAGAAGCGAAGAAGAAGAATGCAAAGAGAAGATGAAGAGAAATGCGAAGAGAAGAATGCGAAGAAAGAACAGAAAAGAACGAAGAAGAAGAATGAACAGAAGAGAAAATGCGAAGAATGGAAAACGAAGACGAAAGAATGAAGAAGCAGAAGAATGAAGAAGCAGAAAGAGAAGAAGAAAGAAGAGAATGCAGAAGAAGAAGAAGAAGGAGAAGAAGAAGAATGGAAGAAGAAGAATGCGAAGAAGAGAAGAAAGAAGAAGAAGAAGAAGAAGAAGAAGAATGCGAAAGAGAAGAAGAAGAAGAAAAGAATGCGAAGAAGAAAGAAGAAGAATGCAGAAGAAGAGAAGGAAGAAGAAGCGAAGAAGAAGAAGAAGAAGAAGAAGAAGAAGAAGAAGAAGAAGAAGAAGAAGAAGAAGAAGAAGAAGAAAGAAGAAAGAAGAAGAAGAAGAAGAAGAAGAAAGAAGAATGCGAAGAAGAAAGAAAGAAGAAGAAGAAGAAGAAGAAGAAAGAAGAAGAAGAAGAAGAAGAAGAAGAAGAAGAAAAAGAGAAGAAAATGCGAAGAAGAAGAAGAAGAAGAAGAAGAAGAAGAAGAAGAAGTCAAAGAAGAAAAAGGAAGAGAAGAAGGAAGAGAAGAGGAAGAGAGAAGAAAGGAAGAAGAGGAGAGAAAGAATATAAGAAGAGGAGAAAGATTAGGACGAAGAAGAAGAAGAAGAATCTGTCAGTACGGAAAGGATTCGAACCGACAGACTCCAGTCATTACTCCATAAGGACAAGGCCAGACTAGGGACATCGTGACTACATCATGTATTCATCATAACGTCAGGTGGCTAACGTCAGGTGGCAGCACAGCCCTCACAGATCAATAACAGCCCCAGGCCAAGAGGTGGTCAGGCGAAAAAGGCTGCAGCACATGACGTCATGGCGAGGGGAAGAGAGGGACTGTCTGTTACGGTCCACTGACTCCTGTGTCATCAGGCGGCAAGTATGGCAGACAGACAGATGGACAGACAGACGGACAGACAGATGGACAGCTACTGTCCCAGACACACCAGGTGTGAAGCCAGCCAGACAGCCAGCAAGCCAGACAGTGGGACAGCCAGCCAGCCAGCCAGCCAGCCAGCCAGTGGGACAGCCAGCCAGCCAGCCAGCCAGACAGTGGGACAGCCAGCCAGCCAGCCAGCCAGACAGTGGGACAGCCAGACAGCCAGCAAGCCAGACAGTGGGACAGCCAGCCAGCCAGACAGTGGGACAGCCAGCCAGCCAGCCAGTGGGACAGCCAGCCAGACAGTGGGACAGCCAGCCAGACAGACAGCCAGACAGTGGGACAGCCAGCCAGCCAGCCAGCCAGACAGTGGGACAGCCAGCCAGCCAGCCAGCCAGACAGTGGGACAGCCAACCAGCCAGCCAGTGGGACAGCCAGCCAGCCAGCCAGACAGTGGAACAGCCAGCCAGCCAGCCAGACAGTGGGACAGCCAGCCAGCCAGACAGTGGGACAGCCAGCCAGCCAGACAGACAGCCAGCCAGCCAGCCAGCCAGACAGTGGGACAGCCAGCCAGCCAGACAGTGGGACAGCCAGCCAGCCAGACAGACAGACAGTGGGACAGCCAGCCAGCCAGCCAGACAGACAGTGGGACAGCCAGCCAGCCAGACAGATAGTGGGACAGCCAGCCAGCCAGACAGACAGTGGGACAGCCACTGTCCTAGCCAAGTCACGCAGTAATCAGCCTGTAAGTGTCACAGACGTATTGTGTATGTTTTGAACTGGTTATAGCCCTGACATGGCCCTATGTAGTCGGCTGGGCTTTAAACAACAATAACAGTAGCAGTAACAGTAATTGTCACAGGCACACTATAAACACCGTATTTGCCAATCATTCTTGTTGCCACTTCGGTTTGGAAAGGAAAGATAGCATGGAACACACGTTGATTCAATCACAGATTGATAAAAAAAGACAGGCATAAACCCCCTACACACAGATTGATAAAAACACAGGCATAAATCCCCTACACACAGATTGATAAAAACACAGGCATAAACCCCTACACACAGATTGATAAAAACACAGGCATAAACCTCCTACACACAGATTGATAAA
Source organism: Monoplex corrugatus (assembly GCA_030674185.1). Classification (NCBI taxonomy): domain Eukaryota; kingdom Metazoa; phylum Mollusca; class Gastropoda; order Littorinimorpha; family Ranellidae; genus Monoplex; species Monoplex corrugatus. The sequence continues at coordinate 3,756,774 of CM060306.1, read as the reverse complement.
AACACAGGCATAAACCTCCTACACACAGATTGATAAAAACACAGGCATAAACCTCCTACACACAGATTGATAAAAACACAGGCATAAACCTCCTACACACAGATTGATAAAAACACAGGCATAAACCCCCTACACACAGATTGATAAAAACACAGGCATAAACCTCCTACACACAGATTGATAAAAACACAGGCATAAATCCCCTACACACAGATTGATAAAAACACAGGCATAAACCCCCTACACACAGATTGATAAAAACACAGGCATAAACCTCCTACACACAGATTGATAAAAACACAGGCATAAACCCCCTACACACAGATTGATAAAAACACAGGCATAAATCCCCTACACACAGAGTGATAAAAAAACAGGCATAAACCCCTACACACAGAGTGATAAAAAAACAGGCATAAACCCCTACACACAGAGTGATAAAAACACAGGCATAAACCCCCTACACAAAGATTGATAAAAACACAGGCATAAACCTCCTACACACAGATTGATAAAAACACAGGCATAAACCCCTACACACAGAGTGATAAAAAAACAGGCATAAATCCCCTACACAAAGATTGATAAAAACACAGGCATAAACCTCCTACACACAGATTGATAAAAACAGGCATAAACCTCATAAACACAGATTGATAAAAAAACAGGCATAAACCTCCTACACACAGATTGATAAAAACACAGGCATAAACCTCATAAACACAGATTGATAAAAAAACAGGCATAAACCTCCTACACACAGATTGATAAAAAAACAGGCATAAACCTCATAAACACAGATTGATAAAAAAACAGGCATAAACCTCCTACACACAGAGTGATAAAAACAGGCATAAACCCCCTACACACAGATTGATAAAAACAGGCATAAACCCCCTACACACAGATTGATAAAAACAGGCATAAACCCCCTACACACAGATTGATAAAAACAGGCATAAACCTCCTACACACAGAGTGATAAAAACAGGCATAAACCTCCTACACACAGATTGATAAAAACAGGCATAAACCTCCTACACAAAGATTGATAAAAACACAGGCATAAATCCCCTACACACAGATTGATAAAAACAGGCATAAACCTCCTACACACAGAGTGATAAAAACACAGGCATAAAACCCCTACACACAGATTGATAAAAAAACAGGCATAAACCTCCTATACTTGGCACAACGTTTAGGCATTGCCACAGCGCAGCATTTAAGCGCAGGGTTTTGACTTAACTCCATGACATTTTGGATCTAAAAAACCAAACTTTTGATTACAAAAAAGTAATAAAGAAGATTATGAAAAGACAACCAACATTAACAGGACATATTATAAGGAAAGGGGAATTAGAGCACCAGGTCACAACAGGAAACCTGGAGGGAAAGAGAGCACCAGGTAGTCCCAGGGAGAATATATTGGACGGACTTGCAGGGTGGCTGAGGACAGAGAGGGTGGGAAGTGTTCTTGCAGCGACAAGGGATATATTCGTCTGGAGGGCCATGATCGCCAACGCCATGCGGCAGGCCACATGATGATGATGATGAAATACGCTGGTTCCACGTTAGACATTTCAAAGAGAAAGTGTGGATTGATCGCATAGGAGCAAAGCATCTGTATAGGATGCAAGAAACCTGTGTTCGAATATATATGTATATATATATATATATATATATATATATATATATATATATATATATATATATTCATCGCACGTTAAACACCCTACAGCAACAAACCCAGCAAAACCACGTAGGTCAAATACCCATTGGGTAAACATTATGCTCCAGCATAAAACTATTGCAGAGACAGGTTCATTTCCCAGGTCCCTCCCCTTGAAGCCCTGTTAGCATTTCTGCCTGTCTGAAGTCTTGGTCAACACCAAACAAAACAGTGTAAGATGGCAAGACTGCAAGACAGAATGAGTGAAAGAGAAAAGTGAGTGACAGATGGAAGGTAAGAGAGAAGAGAAAAAGACAATGTGTGTGCGTGATGCGTGCGTGCGTGTGTGTGTGTGTGGTGTGTGTGTGTGTGGTGTGTGTGTATCTGTCTGTGTGTGCAGTGCGCGTGTGCGTGTATGTTATGAGAGAGAGGGTGGGTGTGTGTATGGGTGCGTGTGTGAAGATGTTGTGTGTGTGTACGCATGTGTGCGTGCGTGAGTGCGTGTCTGAGTGTGTATTTGTGTGTATGTGTGTGCGCCAGCGCGCGTGTGCGAGATTGTGTGCAGGTCTGCATGTGTGGTCTTTGCGTGTATGCGCATATGCATCCAGGTGTGTGTGTGTGTGTGTGTGTGTGTGTGTGTGGTGTGTGTGTGTGTGTGTGTGTGTGTGTGTGTGTGAGTGCGCGCGTGTGCGTAATGTGTATACATGTACCCGTGATTACGCATGTGTGTGTACATAATGTGTGTGTGTATGTGTGTGTATGTGTGTGTGTGTGTGTGTACTGTATACACGAGCGCGTGAGTATGTGTGTGCATATGCAATCTTATGTTTAGACAAGCGAGCGTCGACGTGAAAGTGCTTGATGGTTGAAACTTCAGAAAAGTCTTAATGTCTGTATCACAGAGATGTTCTGTAAATCAGAACAACATTTGTTCAACACAGGAATAAAGTTAGCACAACCCTCAACACAACATGAATGGCCGGCTTGTCAGAATATAGACAGGCTCTGGTTTGTGGGAAAGAAAGCAGATGGGAGAGAAGATGGGATAGTGTTGTGTCGACAACAGTGTCTGCACTGTCAGCCCTGATAAATTCGCTCACTCCCTCACCCTATCCACTCGCTTCCTGCAAGAGGAAAACGGTAAACAGCAGTGGGGGGGGGGGGGGGGGGGGGAGGGAGAGCAGGAATTAGTATCTAGTTCAACAGTTACAGACATTTAGGTCGTGGTGCACCGGTAAACTTCTGTTTATCCGTGGCCCTTATCTTCTGCACAGTTTTGTGTGTCACTACCCTCCCCCTCCCAAAACTCCCCACCCCCCTACTTAGCTCAACTCTCCAACACACCTCCAAACTCACTGAAACTTGTCATCACTACTAAAGCTTCACTTTCGGTTTCTCAAGACGACGTCTCCGCGCTAGGAACGAATTCCACATGCACTAAGCCTGCACATAAACCCATCAACTGGCCAGGTGTTATGTGTATGGTGATCATGGCACAAGCCTTAAGCCTGCACATAAACCCATCAACTGGCCAGGTGTTATGTGTATGGTGATCATGGCATAAGCCTTAAGCCTGCACATAAACCCACCAACTGGCCAGGTGCTATGTGTATGGTGATCATGGCATAAGCCTTAAGCCTGCACATAAACCCATCAACTGGCCAGGTGCCATGTGTATGGTGATCATGGCACAAGCCTTAAGCCTGCACATAAACCTATGACATGAAGGGCCACAGAATCTGGGCCAAATGTTCACAGTGCTATGAGGATGGGGGTGATAGTGTTAACGTTATGAAGTTCGATTATCAGACTGAGACTGCGTGACAGGGCTGTACCCCACGCTTACTTTCATGATATATCCTGGCATCATACAGATCCGAGCGATACAGGCACTTGTGGTGTTTGTCAGGAAATACAATCCACGTATTTGCCAGACAATTTAATCAACAGTCTCAATGGCATCTGGTAAGCCCGGTTACATACAAATGATGATCTAGTTCACCAGTTATACACAAGTGATGATCTAGTTCATCTGTTATACACAAATGACGGTCTAGTTCATCAGTTATACACAAATGATGGTCTAGTTCATCTGTTATACACAAATGACGGTCTACTTCATCAGTTATACACAAATGATGGTCTACTTCATCAGTTATACACAAACGATGGTCTAGTTCATCAGTCATACACAAATGATGGTCTATTCATCAGTTATACACAAATGATGGTCTAGTTCATCAGTCATACACAAATGATGGTCTATTCATCAGTTATACACAAAGATGGTCTAGTTCATCAGTCATACACAAATGATGGTCTATTCATCAGTTATACACAAATGATGGTCTAGTTCATCAGTATACACAAATGATGGTCTAGATCATCAGTTTACACAATGATGGTCTATCATCAGTTATACACAATGATGGTCTACTTCATCAGTTATACACAAATGATGGTCTAGTTCATCAGTTATACACAAATGATGGTCTACTTCATCAGTTATACACAAATGATGGTAGTTCTCAGTTATACACAAATGATGGTCTATCAGTTATACACAATGATGGTTATATAGTTAACCAATCATTTGTGTGTATAACTGATGGTACCTAGTCTTCATCAGTTATACACAAATGATGGTCTAGTTCATCAGTTATACACAAATGATGGTCTACTTCATCAGTTATACACAAATGATGGTCTAGTTCATCAGTTATACACAAATGATGGTCTAGTTCATCAGTTATACACAGATGCAATAGTCCATATGTTTCATCAGTTATACACAAATGATGGTCTAGTTATCAGTTATACACAAATGATGGTCTAGTTCATCAGTTATACACAAATGATGGTCTACTTTATCAGTTATACACAAATGATGGTCTAGTTCATCAGTTATACACAAATGATGGTCTAGTTCATCAGTTATACACAAATGATGGTCTAGTTCATATACAGTTATACACAAATGATGGTCTAGTTTCATCAGTTATACACAAATGATGGTCTAGATCATCAGTTATACACAAATGATGGTCTACTTCATCAGTTATACACAAATGATGGTCTAGTTCATCAGTTATACACAAATGATGGTCTACTTTATCAGTTATACACAAATGATGGTAGACCATCATTTGTGTATAACTGATGAAGTAGACCATCATTTGTGTATGATGGTCTATTTTATCAGACTCTCCCCCTGGACAGAGATTTTCCAAGTGAAAGTCAGGCAGGCTGTCGCTCCGGGAAGAGCGCATCGCCGCAATGTAGCGCCATCTGTTTTACTTTTCTTTTCCTGTACCCGTGTGTTGGTGTTTACCTGTGACTGTCCACTTCTCTACAGACTGTTACCAGGGATAACTCTTGTCCCCCCCCCCCCCCCCCTGCCATCTGTAATGTGTGCTGACTGCCTGCTGTACACCAAGCCTTGGTTCGTCGTCTGATCCAATAACACCAGTAGTTAAACAACAGCTAGAAATCCAGTAGACGGAAAGGTCGATTGGGAAGGGGAATAAATGTCCTTGTCCGATCCGTGATTTGAACACGACGTTTTCACGTCCTAGACATGGTGTAACTACCACACTGCACCCGGTTGGTACATCTGCTACACAAGGGTCATACACAATAAGTGGTCAGCTGCACGTGATACACACACACACACACACACACACACAACACAAACACACACACACATACACACACACACACACACACACAAACACACACACACACCACACACACACACACACACACGCACACACACACACACACAAACACACTACCAGAACTCTGTCAGTGAAGACGATCATGTCTGTTCATGATACAAAACAAGTCTAAAACCAGAATTATGTCGCGGCAAGCAGGGATTCACATACATCTGATGGAGCAACATAGACTCCATACACGTGACACAAACCCACCCCCATAGATGAGTCAGTGAAGAGGATAATGTTTGTTCACGGAGAAACAAAACAAAACAAAACAAAACCACCGCCCCCCCCCCCCCCCCCACCGCCTGAAGCCAGAATTATGTAGCGGCAAGCATGGATCAAAATGGAATTGATGGAGCAACATGGACTCCACCCACACACGTGACACAAGCCCACCCCCAGGGACCAATCAGTGAAGAGGACCATGTTTATTCAGGGACAAATGTAAACCATGTGTAGTGAAACCAGGAGTCCACATACAACTGATGGAACAATATGGACTGACAACGACTCCAGTCATCAACATGTCTGCCTTTGGTTACAGTGAAAACCTCTCACAGAAACACAGACTGCTTGTGTCCTTGGACAGATCGGTGGACACAATTACTCATGTCTTGGGTTCAATAGCACCCCACAACTTAGTTACAAGTTTGTTTTCTGGAAACAGCGTTTCCGGGCTCGGGAAAATCATCTGAATCAACCTTAATGTTGGCTTATTCGCTGCCCATCTTAATGCTCCAGTCGTTCTGGCGGTGTCACACTTCATAAATCCCCTTCCCCTTGCCATTTCTTCTTCTTCAGTGGTATTAACGTCCCAGCGTGATAACGTTTAGGGACTGTCGTAAGAGTTGCCATTTCTGTATATACAGTTTTGAACAATATCAAAGACTTTGCCAGATGACTGCTGACAGATTTGAAAGAAGCGCGTGAAGATTCGTCTGTTTCACTGTCATTTTCTCAATATGACGTCTCCACGCTTGAAATGAATTCTATACGCACTAATGTCACAGGTATCATGTGATGGAGAAGATCCAGAATGATCATGGCACAAGCCTTGAGCATGCACATAAACCATGAGCTGGCCTGGTCCTGAGGTCCTACCTAACCTATGCTTTTTTTATCTTGTACTAGTACTGTATCAGTCTATCACTGGGACAATTTTGGATACATGTTAATGTTACGTTTATCTGTGTATTGTATCTTCAAAGAAAAGAATAAATAAATGAAATAAATGAATAAACATGGGATTGAATCAAAACGCAAGTAGCCACTAATATAAACTTGAGTGCAGTGAATCTCTCTTGAACGATCCCAAACATGTAGCGTGAAACAGCAACAGACACAAACTGTCCACAGTTAGTAAGCAGGAAACAGACATCCATATCAACAGTGGGGGACCAGGAACAGGACAAAAGCTGGAAGACAACGTGATACGTGACTAACCGGTGCCATCATGTCCAAAAACTGACAGGAGGCTTCCCTGCCAGTCTGAAGACTCCCGTCAGAAAATGACGACTATAAATACAGAAAGTCTGAAATCACACAAAGTTTCCAGACAATCGATAACTGGCTGACTGTTTTGACAGAGCCACAGACTGAAGACTGCATATGTCCAGTTCAGTCCCAGCCCACAACATGACAGTTGACATGTTCACTGCCCATTGTAACGCTCCAATCATACTGCTGGTGTTAGTGTTTCACACGTCCTCCCTCCTCCTCCCATATTTCAAAACTTTGCCAGGCCATGGGGGGGGGGGGGGGGTTGCTCAGGACCGTTCTAGTCTGCCATATAATTTGCTGGCAGATTTGGGTGGACGAGTATGGCACTGTCCTAGTACGATGAATCCCTCTCGAGCAAACTTCAGAATCCAAACTTCATCACACACTGAACCACAAAGCAAATTTTGCCACCAAAACGGTGTAAACACCAATGTGGTGAATACAAGAGAATCATCAATCAACTACTTTAAGATTACTGGACAGCAGCATGCAGACTTTCCATCAACTTACGAACAGGTTGACAAAGAAAAACCTCCAATCAACTAACAAACATCTTTACAAAGAATAATCTCCCAACAACAAACAAACAAGGTGACAGAATAACCTCCATCAAACAACAGTGACAAAGAATAACCTCCCAACAACAAACAAACAGTGACAAAGAATAACTCCAACAACAAACAAACAAGGTGACAAAGAATAACCTCCCAACAACTAACAAACAAGGTGACAAAGAAAACCTCCCAACAACAAACAAACAAGTGACAAAGAATAACCTCCAACAACAAACAAACAAGGACAAATATCCCTTAACAAACATCAAGGTGAAAAGATAACTCCCATCAACTAACAACCAGTGTGACAAAGAAAACTCCCAACAACAAACAAACAAGGTGACAAAGAATAATCTCCCAACAACAACAACAAGGTGACAAAGAATAACCTCCACAACAACAAACAAACAAGTGACAAAGAATAACCTCCCATCAACAAACAAACAAGGTGACAAAGAATAACTCCCAACAACAAACAACCAAGTAACAAAGAATAACCTCCCACAACTAACAACCAAGGTGACAAAGAATAACCTCCCATCAACAAACAACAAGGTGACAAAGAATAACCTCCCAACAACAAACAACCGGTGACAAAGAATAACCTCCCAACAACAAACAAACAAGTGACAAAGAATAACCTCCCATCAACAAACAACCAGGTAACAAAGAATAACCTCCCATCAACAAACACTAAGTACAAAGAATAACCTCCCATCAACATAACAACCATGGTGACAAAGAATAACCTCCCATCAACAAACAAACATGACAAAGAATAACCTCCCATCAACAAACAAACAAGGTGACAAAGAATAACCTCCCATCAACAAACAACCAAGGTTACAAAGAATAACCTCCCATCAACAAACAAACAAGTGAAAAAAGAATAACTCCCACAACAAACAACCAAGGTGACAAAGAATAACCTCCCATCAACAAACAACCCGGTGACAAAGAATAACCTCCCATCAACAAACAACCAAGGTGACAAAGAATAACCTCCCATCAACAAACAACAAGTGACAAAGATAATCCAACAACAAACACCAAGTGCAAGAAAAACCTCCCATCACAAACAACCCAAAGGGGCAAAGAATAACCTCCACAACAAACAAAAAGGTGACAAAGTAATTCCAACAACAAACTCAAGGTGACAAAGAATAACTCCCATCAACAAAATAAGGTGACAAAGATATCTCCTAACAAAACAACCAAGGTGACAATAGAATAATTCCCAACAACAAACAAACAAGTGACAAAGAATAACCTCCCATCAACAATACAACCAGTGACAAAGAATAATCTCCAACAACAACCAAGTGCAAAGAATAACCTCATCAACAACAACAGGTGACAAAGAATATTCAACAAAACAACCAGGTGACAAGAATGAATCAACAAAACACAGTGAAAAGAATAACCTCACATCACAACAAAAGGTGGACAAATGAAAACTCAACAACTAACAAACATGGTGACAAAAAAAAATCCCAAACTAACAACACACAAATTAACAAGAATACACTTCTATCAACTTCAACCCGTCCCTCTATTTTCTTTGGGCTGCCTCACTAACGACATCTTGACAAAGAAAAATCTTCCATCAATTTACAAACAAGGGGACAAAGAATAACCTCCCATCAACTAACAAACAAACAAGTTGACAAAGAATAACCTCCCATCAACTAACAAACATCTTAACAAAGAATAACCTCCCATCAACAAACACCATAACAAAGAATAACCTCCCATCAACTAACACACATCTTAACAAAGAATAACCTCCCATCAACAAACAAACATCTTAACAAAGAATAACCTCCCATCAACAAACATCTTAACAAAGAATAACCTCCCATCAACAAACAAACATCTTAACAAAGAATAACCTCCCATCAACTAACAAACACCATAACAAAGAATAACCTCCCATCAACTAACAAACATCTTAACAAACAATAACCTCCCATCAACAAACACCTTAACAAAGAATAACCTCCCATCAACTAACAAACATCTTAACAAAGAATAACCTCCCATCAACAAACAAACATCTTAACAAAGAATAACCTCCCATCAACTAACAAACATCTTAACAAAGAATAACCTCACATCAACTAACAAACATCTAAATAAAGAATAACCTCCCATCAACAAACAAACATCTTAACAAAGAATAACCTTCCATCAACAAACATCTTAACAAAGAATAACCTCCCATCAACAAACATCTTAACAAAGAATAACCTCCCATCAACAAACATCTTAACAAAGAATAACCTCCCATCAACTAACAAACACCATAACAAAGAATAACCTCCCATCAACAAACATCTTAACAAAGAATAACCTCCCATCAACAAACATCTTAACAAAGAATAACCTCCCATCAACAAACATCTTAACAAAGAATAACTTCCCATCAACAAACATCATAACAAAGAATAACCTCCCATCAACTAACAAACATCTTAACAAAGAATAACCTCCCATCAACAAACATCTTAACAAAGAATAACCTCCCATCAACAAACATCTTAACAAAGAATAACCTCCCATCAACAAACAAACATCTTAACAAAGAATAACCTCCCATCAACAAACAAACATCTTAACAAAGAATAACCTCCCATCAACAAACAAACATCTTAACAAAGAATAACCTCCCATCAACAAACAAACATCTTAACAAAGAATAACCTCCCATCAACAAACAAACACCTTAACAAAGAATAACCTCCCATCAACAAACAAACATCTTAACAAAGAATAACGTCCCATCAACAAACAAACATCTTAACAAAGAATAACCTCCCATCAACAAACAAACACCATAACAAAGAATAACCTCCCATCAACTAACAAACATCTTAACAAAGAATAACCTCCCATCAACAAACAAACATCTTAACAAAGAATAACCTCCTATCAACAAACAAACATCTTAACAAAGAATAACCTCCCATCAACTAACAAACATCTTAACAAAGAATAACCTCACATCAACAAACAAACATCTTAACAAAGAATAACCTCCCATCAACAAACAAACATCTTAACAAAGAATAACCTTCCATCAACAAACATCTTAACAAAGAATAACCTCCCATCAACAAACATCTTAACAAAGAATAACCTCCCATCAACAAACATCTTAACAAAGAATAACCTCCCATCAACTAACAAACACCATAACAAAGATATAACCTCCCATCAACAAACATCTTAACAAAGAATAACCTCCCATCAACAAACAAACACCTTAACAAAGATATAACCTCCCATCAACAAACAAACATCTTAACAAAGAATAACCTCCCATCAACAAACAAACACCTTAACAAAGAATAACCTCCCATCAACAAACAAACACCTTAACAAAGAATAACTTCACATCAACAAACAAACATCTTA
>CM060306.1:3725909-3740909 GCA_030674185.1 Monoplex corrugatus | reverse complement strand
AACTTTCCGGTCAAAATGAGGAGAAAAATCGTGGCTTCAACGGGAAACGAACCCTAGAACCTGGAGGTCAGTTTATGGGAGGAGAATGTCTGAACCATCCTGCCACTCTTTTCCGTGGTGATGACAACATTGATCCATGGTCCATGTCTGCCGGTGCTAAAATCTACTTGGTAAAGCTAACATGAACTGAACTTCGGAGTGACGAATAAACACATGATACACCATCTGACTGTTTTCTCAATAAAGAACAATTTCATGTTTGTGATATGTTTTTAAATCTTGATGTTCAATTTGAAACCTCCAGTGTATGAAATATTGTTATATGGTTTCTGTATGTTGTATGATGTCAGATGTCCAAAATATTCCCCTTATGTGTATGAAGTGATGCTATTTTTCGTTACTACATTGTATGTTCATGTCTGTTCATCAAAAAACAAAAACAAAACAAAACAAAATAACAAAAAACAACAACAACAAAACCCAAACAAACAAACAAAAAACCCCACACAAAACAAAACAAAAACGGACACAAAACGAAACTTAAATGTGTACATAGTAAGAGAAACTGAAATACACAAGTCCACGTCTGATTATAAATTTTTTAAATGTAAACATTTCATGTAATGAAAGTTTCATTAAATAGATACGTTATAAATACATCAGTTGATGTTGACTCATTCCTTGTTTTTTTTAAAAGAAGTCAAGGCCTCAGACCATGAGTCAACGGCCAGCTGTGTCCTTGACCTTGGTCCAGTAAAAGGACAATACAAAGGATGGCGACATCAGGTCTCCTGTCACTTTGTCCTGTCTCCCTGTCCCTGACTTAACACTGTCACTTTGTCCTGTCTCCCTGTCCATGACTTAACACTGTCACTTTGTCCTGTCTCCCTGTCCCATGATTTAACCTGTCACTTTGTCCTGTCTCCCTGTCCAATGACTTAACACTGTCACTTTGTCCTGTCTCCCTGTCCATGACTTAACACTGTCACTTTGTCCTGTCTCCCTGTCCAAGACTTAACCTGTCATTTTGTCCTGTCTCCCTGTCCAGACTTAACACTGTCACTTTGTCCTGTCTCCCTGTCCAAGACTTAACACTGTCAATTTGTCCTGTCTCCCTGTCCAAGACTTAACACTGTCACTTTGTCCTGTCTCCCTGTCCATGACTTAACACTGTCACTTTGTCCTGTCTCCCTGTCCATGACTTAACCTGTCACTTTGTCCTGTCTCCCTGTCCATGACTTAACACTGTCACTTTGTCCTGTCTCCCTGTCCATGACTTAACCTGTCACTTTTGTCCTGTCCATGACTTAACCCTGTCACTTTGTCCTGTCTCCCTGTCCATGACTTAACCCTTGTCCTTTGTCCTGTCTCCCTGTCCATGACTTAACCTGTCACTTTGTCCTGTCTCCCTGTCCATGACTTAACCTGTCACTTTGTCCTGTCTCCCTGTCCATGACTTAACACTGTCACTTTGTCCTGTCTCCCTGTCCATGACTTAACACTGTCACTTTGTCCTGTCTCCCTGTCCATGACTTAACACTGTCACTTTGTCCTGTCTCCCTGTCCATGACTTAACACTGTCACTTTGTCCTGTCTCCCTGTCCATGACTTAACACTGTCACTTTGTCCTGTCTCCCTGTCCAGACTTAACATGTCACTTTGTCCTGTCTCCTGTCCTGACTTAACACTGTCACTTTGTTTCTGTCTCTCCTGTCCATGACTGTAACTGTCACTTTGTCCTGTCTCCTGTCCATGACTTAACACTGTCACTTTGTCCTGTCTCCCTGTCCATGACTTAACACTGTCACTTTGTCCTGTCTCCCTGTCCATGACTTAACACTGTCACTTTGTCCTGTCTCCCTGTCCCTGACTTAACTCTGTCACTTTGTCCTGTCTCCCTGTCCATGACTTAACCTGTCACTTTGTCCTGTCTCCCTGTCCATGACTTAACACTGTCACTTTGTCCTGTCTCCCTGTCCATGACTTAACACTGTCACTTTCCAGAAGAACAAGAAAACCAATGTAAGCGCGTCTCCAACAAGACAAAATTTTTCAAAGTATGGTTAGTGTCTTTGATGAAGGTAGGCAAAGCCTGGACTATAGGTTGCAAAATGTGGTCAAGAAACTGAGAAATGTTTTCAGTGGGGCAGTTGCAAGCTGACACGATAGGACGGCCAGGATTGTTGGCTTTATGTATTTTGGGAAGTAAATAAAAAAGTGATTGGACTGGAAGTTGTTTGATGAGTAGTCTGGCAGTGGGGGGCAGCTGCTTAGAGGTTATGAGATTGTTGATAAGTTTGGATATCTTGGCATGATTGGTCATGTGGGCAGGTTGGTCCAACTTTTTGTAGAAGGCGTGATGGTGGAGTTGTTTCTGGGCTTCCTTGATATACAGATGTCTGTCCCAGACTACAATTGCACCCCCCTTGTCTGCTGGTTTGATGACAATGTCGTCTCTGTTTTTGAGGGAGTGTAGTGCGTCCCTTTCTTCTTTGGAGATGTTGGAATGTTTCTTGGGTCGCATGTTGAGACAGTCTATTTCTTGGTGGCAGTTGTTGATGTAATGTTCAACTTCGGGAAAGGTGTTGCGGGGAGGTTCCCGATGAGCAGGCTTATGGAAAAGTTTTGTAAATAAGTCAGCATCAGGATTCAATTTTTGTTTGGGAGGATGTCCCAGTACTGCCATCCAACGAAGGGATCTAAAAAATCGTTGGCAGCTATTGATAGTTTGGTATTTACTGGCGGATGGTTTTAAAGGGACAAATTTGAGGCCCTTTGAAAGGGCTGACACTTCCGCCTCAGAGAGTGGTAAGTTTGAAGGAATGCAATGTACAAGGGGGTGACGTGCAGAGCTAGAGGAAGGTGGAGAGGGGGCTGGGTTGCTGATAGGTGTCAAGAACGGTGCAGACGGGTTTGCAGTCTTGTTCAAGTTGATTAATTTTTTGTCTTTTATGGTTTGCATGTGTTTTTGTAGTGACGCATTGAAATTGATGACGGTGGTTTTAATGAAGAGACTGAGAGTTGGGTTTAGTGTTCTGCTGATTACAGAACTGAAGTATTTCTGAGATTTGTTGGCGATGGACAGTTTGCGTTCTAAGTGTACTATGTGGGTTTTCATTATCTGTTTGCTTGCTTTAAGAAGGATTTTTTAGTGGCCTGCAAAAGTTTTTTATTTTCACTGTGGGAAGGAGTGTGTTTGAGTTGAAACCCTTTCGGGATGAAGTTTCTGCGTAAGCAACAACGCAGAAAGTATAAATGACTGTTTGTTTTTGTTTTGGTGAAACAGATTTTAGAATAGGATACAGCGAGTGAAAAAAGCGGAGGAGGAAGAGATCGGAAACCAGACAGAAGACGGGAATGTAAGTAGGTTGGAAAATGTGACATTCTGTAAGAATCTGAGATAAAAGCAAGAGGATAAAAAGAGGCTAAAACAATTTTAAAATGTAGTAAATAAAAACAAGACGTAGTACAAGACACTTATACAGATAAAACGCAGTCTTGGGGTATATTACAAGATCCAAAACAAGATTGACTGCCCGCGCCCAAGCAAACACAAACCAGAAGAACAAGAAAACCAATGTAAGCGCGTCTCACTTTGTCCTGTCTCCCTGTCCCTGACTTAACCCGTCACTTTGTCCTGTCTCCCTGTCCATGACTTAACTCTCTCACTTTGTCCTGTTTCCCTGTCCATGACTTAACTCTGTCACTTTGTCCTGTCTCCCTGCCCATGACTTAACTCTGTCACTTTGTCCTGTCTCCCTGTCCATGACTTAACTCTGTCACTTTGTCCTGTCTCCCTGCCATGACTTAACTCTGTCACTTTGTCCTGTCTCCCTGTCCATGACTTAACTCTGTCACTTTGTCCTGTCTCCCTGTCCATGACTTAACTCTGTCACTTTGTCCTGTCTCCCTGTCCCTGACTTAACCTGTCACTTTGTCCTGTCTCCCTGTCCATGACTTAACTCTGTCACTTTGTCCTGTCTCCCTGTCCATGACTTAACTCTGTCACTTTGTCCTGTCTCCCTGTCCATGACTTAACTCTGTCACTTTGTTCTGTCTCCCTGTCCATGACTTAACTCTGTCACTTTGTCCTGTCTCCCTGTCCCTGACTTAACACTGTCACTTTGTCCTGTCTCCCTGTCCATGACTTAACTCTGTCACTTTGTTCTGTCTCCCTGTCCATGACGTAACTCTCTCACTTTGTCCTGTCTCCCTGTCCCTGACTTAACACTGTCACTTTGTCCTGTCTCCCTGTCCATGACTTAACACTGTCACTTTGTCCTGTCTCCCTGTCCCTGACTTAACTCTGTCACTTTGTCCTGTCTCCCTGTCCATGACTTAACACTGTCACTTTGTCCTGTCTCCCTGTCCCTGACTTAACTCTGTCACTTTGTCCTGTCTCCCTGTCCATGACTTAACTGTCACTTTGTCCTGTCTCCCTGTCCATGACTTAACCCTGTCACCCCCTCACCCTATCCACCACATTCTTACAGTTGTAACAGGAGGTGAGAGGGTTAAAACCACAAATATCGATCTGATCCAGGCATGCCAGCAGTGTATCTCACACATCAATATCACTGGCAGTGTGTGTGTGTGTGTGGTGTGTGTGTGTGTGTGTGTGTGTGTGTGTGTGTGTGTGTGTGTGTGTGTGTGTGTGTGTGTGTGGTGTGTATGTATGTGTGTGTGTGAAATTATTTAAAAAGGAAATTACATTTTTAATATACCAGTATGCCTATGATTAAGTCGTTTCACTTAAAAGATTACAAATATTACATATACATGTTAATGTATCATCAAATCCAAACGGACAGGTTACCCTGACACACGTATCCATACACAATCACATTTGTGTTGTTACAGTAACCAACAATATTAGTGTCTATAGCAATATATGTAAATGTGAATACATTAGTCAACTCAAAAAGGGACAAAGGGAAATAAATCACGTATTGTAATGGAAAACATTTCAGTTATGAACAGTTGTATGTATATAATGATAGAGTTTACTTTTAAACAGAGACAGACAGCTACAGAAACAGAGACATATACAGATACACACAGACAGGCATAGACAGGCAAACAGACATAGGACTACAGACTGAGTCAGAGACAGAGGCAAACACAGACAGAGAAAGAGAGAGAGAGAGAGAGAGAGAGAGAGAGAGAGAGAGAGAGAGAGAGAGAGAGAGGAAAGGAGAGAGAGAGAGAGAGAGAGAGAGAGAGGAAAGAAGAGAGAGTGAGAGGGAGAGAGAGAGAGAGAGAGACAGACAGACAGACAGACAGACAGACAAAAAAAAAGCAAATGAAGCAGACGATCAAATAAATCCAGCACTCAATGTGTTGACAGTGTTTCTCTCTCTATATATATGGCTGTCTGGCACACAGGAGTTGACCGTCCATCAACAATTCATTCTCTGGTGCTGTAAGACTTTTACAGTGTCAGGCTCTTCCTCTTTAGCCAGGGTACCCTTCTCACAAGACGGGACGTCAGTCTACTTTCGAAGATATCGAGTGATTAGTATCACTGACAAGGACGAGAAATGTCCTATGCAGCGATAATTATAATAATAATTACAATATTTATATAGCGCAAAATCTTGATAAAATCAAATCTAAGCGCTGAAACAGACACACACGCACGCACGCACGCACGTACGCACGCACACACACGCACGCACACACACACGCACACACACGCACGCACACACACACACGTGGCTATAAATGGGGAGAAAGAATAAAAGCAATAAAAGCAAGAATAAAGCAATGGAAAATTATAGAGAGCATATCATATACAATTATATATTATAACAATGTGATTCCCCTCCGAGCGGAGACAGGCTGCAGAGGGGGGGGGGGGGGGGGGGAGTTGAGTGAGGTTTGGATTTTATGCAGAGGAGAAAAGGTGAGTTTTGAGAGCGGACTTGAAGGAGACAAAAGTAGGTTGCTGACGGACTGAGAGAGGAAGTTTGTTCCAGGAGAGCGGACCAGAAACAGAGAAGGCTCGTGGACCATAGGTATTGAGCTTAGTGCGTGGAAAGCGAAAAGTCAGAGGATCGGAGGCAGAGCGGAGGGTACGTGAGGGAACATAGATCTCAAGTAGGCTTGACAGGTAATCGGGGGCTGCGTTATTGAGGCTTTTGTAGCACATGGTGTCTAGTTTGTACTGTATGCGCTTTGATACAGGGAGCCAGTGATATATACAAGACATCTTTGAGACAAAAACTGTAGAACTTGTGGATGATCGAAATGTATGTCCATGATTCTTGTTTAAGGGGAAAACGGAGGATAACGTCTGAGAACATTTACTGACAGATCTTAGCAACCATTATGATGAAAGTATATTTGGGTTACTGTGAAATGCTTTGCACAGCGGTCTGAAGATGACGTCATAAGCTACAAAAGAATGTATGGAGTACACGAGTTCTGTATGGGGATATGCTGTGGTCACTGGGACAGCATCAAATTCTACAGCTTAACCCTTTGGCTCCCGCACCTTATCATCAACTGCAAAAACTTTAACCCTTTGACGCCCTCACCCGATTCACCAGCTTTTTTCAGGAAGCTGGTAGATAGGGTGAAGGAGTCCAAGGGTTAAGTTTTTGTTTTGCTGGCACGGTCGACAATGCAGGATGCTGGTGGACAGGGTGTGGGAGTCAAAGGGTTAAGACAGATAATCATCTCACCCCCCTCTATTCCCCTGTTTTTTTTTTTATTGATAAACAGGAAAACGATTCATACTGACGTCTGGTGTTTGTCTGTCTGTCTACGAATGTCAGTGACATGCGTCAACGTGTGTATGAAAATGATACGTCAATTGATGTTTGGGGGAATGCTTGATTTTACGCGGCAGACGACATAATACAGCCACACCTGAGATCCTCTGGCCTCGTGTAAAACATCTGAAGGTCACTGTACCAGGGGTAATTCCAGGGGAGGGAGGTTGTAGACAAAAGGAAAAGATGGGTAAAAACAATTCAAGAAATGTCAAGTTTCACACAACCCAGCTCACGGAGAGGCAGACAGTATGGACACACATGGTGAAGACACAACACGAGATCACTAATGGACATCCAACGACCTTCAGCTGACGTTAAGGAATCTGATCAGAAGTGACAGACCTTGGGAATCTGGATCTGATCAGAACTCAGTCAAAAGAAAAAGTCAAAAGTCTGGTATATCAGTGTCGCATCGATGACAACTAAACCTTAATCCAAAACAAGTGCCACTGCCCGCGTTCAAGCAACAGGAATCAGAAAAAACACGCAAATAAAATCAGAACACGTGTTACATACAATCACACAAGACAGGCGCAAGGTTTCGGCCAACTGGCCTTTGTCAAGCGTAAACGTAGCATCACACAAGAACAAACAAATACAACAATCAGGAGAAAAAGACTAAAATTTCCCTGCTTCTTCCAGTGGGAGAAAAGGTCTAAAAACTAGAAACAGTTTTACAATAGATACACAACATTGCACTATCTTGCCTGTGTTTTGTGCCCTGGGGTTTGGTCGTTAGTAGCTGATTGTTTGGTGAATAATGACGTGCACTTGTTTGGTTCTTGCATCAAGATCTGGCACCATATAAATGTCATATTATATATTATAATATTATTATTCTATTATTGATGATTTTGTTTTTATTCCTATTGTATTGTTACATATTCTATCTATGAATGATGAGAAGATGATGATGACGTATAATGGCAATGATTTATCATCATCATATAATTATTATTATATTATTATTATGATTATCATTGTTGTTGTCTGACAACACTGTGTTCTGACTGTTTGTTCATACGAAACGTTTTTTGACTGACTGAAGCACATGTGAGCCTGAATGACGACTGATAAGCTGACATGATTATAACATCATTATTCAATGTCATTACTTTATATTATGTATGATAAGACGCAACGTTCTTAATTGTCACTGAACATCGACACTGTAACTGCCCCTCAGATGACCACGTACCAATGAAATGCAGCTAGAAGCAGAAAAAAACTGACGACAAATGACAACACAACATAGATACAACCCAGATAATACAGCTGACATCAGATGAACCGAACATCAAGATGGACAAACCGACACCTCGACACCCAAGACGACAAACGTCACCCACATCCGACGGACAAACTGACATCCGACACTCAAGATGGACAAAACGAACACCGACAACCAAAGACAAAACCGACAACCGACATCCAAGATGAAAAACTACGACCGACACCAAGATGCAACTGACACCGACACCCAGATGGACAAACCGACACCCGAGATACAAACGTACACTCAAGATGACAAACTGACACCCGACCCAATGGACCCCAACTGACATCCCGACACCCCAAGATGGACAAACCGACACCCGACACCAAGATGGACAAACTGACACCTGACACCCAAGAGGACAAACTGACACCCGACACCAAGATGGACAAACTGACACCCGACACCCAAGATGGACAAACTGACACCCGACACTCCAAGATGGACAAACTGACACCCGACACCCAAGATGGACAAACTGACACCCGACACCCAAGATGGACAAACTGACACCCGACACCCAAGATGGACAAACTGACAGACAAAAATAGTAAATAAAACACAAAGGGGAAAAGAAAAGAAAAGAAAAATGGAAAAAGGAAAGAAAAACAAAACAAAAAAACAGAAAGAAGTAATGGTCAGTAAAAGTGCTTTCTGATGAACACTTGCACTGTGTTCAGGGACAGCAGCAACAGGAGTGTGGATGATTAAGAACGTGTGGACATACATCCAGTTCTCCATCACCTGTGCGGTTACTTGCACGTGTGACTACATCTCAAACTGGGCTGGCAGCTGATTGCCTGACATCGTCAATATTAACCATGATATCGTCAATATTAACCACATCGTCAATATCAACCATGACATCGTCAATATTAACCACATCGTCAATATCAACCATGACATCGTCAATATCAACCATGACATCGTCAATATTAACCACATCGTCAATATCAACCATGACATCGTCAATATCAACCATGACATCCTCAATATTAACCACGATATCGTCAATATTAACCACATCGTCAATATTTACCACGGTATCGTCAATATTAACCATGACATCGTCAATATTAACCATGACATCGTCAATATTAACTATGACATCGTCAATATTAACCATGACATCGTCAATATTAACCAATTATCTGCCAACCCAGGCTGTAAGTGCAGACACCCATGTCGGTATCGTCTGCAATTATTCTCTTAGTGAGCGCAGAATGATACAGATGGCCGGTGTATTCTTCAACGACCATGTTCATCTACACATAAACATGCTGCATGCAAAATCAACAATGATTATAACAGTCAGCTGCGGCTTGTATGGAGCACTGCAGTGCGTTGCTTCTGTTTAATCGTTGACTCAGCACTCTATCCACCAACTGCAAAACCTTAACCCTTTGACTCCCTCACCCTATCCACCAGTCTTCTGCAGGAAGCTGGTGGATAGGGTGAGGGAGTCATAGAGTTACGTTTTTGCTTAGATAAGATGGCTGACATTGCAGGATGCTGGTGGACAAGTTAAGGAAGTCAAAGAGTTACGTTTTTGTTTTGATAACATGGTTGATGCAGGATGCTGGTAGACAGGGTACGGGAATCAAAGGGCTACGTTTTTGCTTTGATAGCTTGGTTGACAATGCAGGATGCTGGTGGATAGGGTACGGGATGCTTTGATAACATGGTTGACAATGCAAGAAGCTGGTGGATAGGGTCAGGGAGTCAAAGGGTTACGTTTTTGTTTTGATAACATAGTTGACAATGCAAGAAGCTGGTGGATAGGGTGCGGGAGTCAAAGGGTTAGCCGCTGTGGAGATCTTCCTTCAACATGGCCCCCAGGAACCAGGTTATGCCGGTATTGAGGGCTGGTAGGCAGACGGGCTGGTAGGCAGACACGCTATATACTCAGCCAATCAATGGGCTCCATACATACCCTCACCACTCATAGCAGCCAATCAATGGCCTTCATAAAACACCCTGCCACACCAGGTCAGCCAATCAATGCCCTCCACACATTACCTCGCCTCAGAGAAGTAACCAATGAACGGTCTTCACATAAAAAAACCTCTCTACACTACCGCCAGGATTGTCTGATAAAGCGTCATAAGATCTGTGAGACACCCACACCGGCATGCCTATCAAACAAGGACAGTTTCTACACTTTCAGACATTCCAAATGTAACGATAAAACAACAACAACAACAACAACAAACAACAAAAAAAACGGTGTTTTTGTTCCAAATGCAGTTCATGCACATCTTAAAGAAACGACTTACAAGAGGGCCGAGCTTTTCCCTATGACTGAGCCAACAGAACAGTGCCAGAATTACACAGAAAGACATGTGGTGTTCTGATTTCTGCCAAACGGTTTCTCGCCCACACTTTCCACTCTCCAGTTTACTGATAAACAGGATACATAATTCATACTGACGTCTACGTCTGTCCGTTTGTCCACGACAGATAACAGCCTGCGTCGATACGCTAATGACAATTAATGGCAATGTTTCCGACTGGGTCAGGTAAAGAGGAGCGTGCTGGCTTTCACTAGTAAGATGCAGACGATGATGAAGGAGATGAATTGATATGACAATACAACAGATACTCTGGTCTAGCAAAAAATTATCCTGTAGGCCGTATGTTTTGGTGTCCTTAGTTATGTTGACTTTGTATTCAGGTATGCTTTTTTTTTAAATCCCCTGTGTGATAAATAGGACGGAGTGGTCGACGCCAGTGGTATCTCCCTGGATTATGTTTCGCGAATGCATTGACATATGTACTTAATTTTCTTTTCCTTTTTTCCTGCTGAAGTACGTGTATGTTTTAAAATCTAAACATAGTCACACGTGCAAGCAACTACACAAGTCATGGAGACCTCGATGTATGTCCAGACGTTCTTGATCATCCACACTCCTGTTGCTGCTGTCCCTGAATACAGCCCTTATATGGCTCTACGCAGTCGGCTGGGTTTTAAAGAAATACAAACAAACAAACAATAACAATCCTATTAGAGCAGCACACCTAGGGACAGGTGGAGGCAAAAGATGGTAGGTGAACAAGAAGAGACAGACAAAGAGACAGACAGAAGGAGAACGTCCAGAAATGGATGGGCTTGACTTCGCCATCCCCTAAAGGATTACACGGGACTGACAGCGATGGTGAGATCTTTCTACACTCTGCTTTCAATGCCAGAATTCCATTACTACTTCCAACACACACACCAGGCCTCCTATACCACAAACCGTCCAGAACACTCAGGTCTCAAGGAGCTTCTCTCTTTACCACACACCTCACTGAACTCTAACAACTTGTGGAGAGAAATCTGTCTCTGTTTTGGCCCGGCAACGTGGAACCCCCTCCAAGTGTCTCCAGGACAAAGCAGCTGTCTGTTTACTTTAAAAACAAACCAAAACATATCTCGTTCAGAAACAGCTATAAATATTTGATGTTTGCGGCTTTTCTAGGTCCAATCGTATTGATGTGTGTGTGTGTGTGTGTTTTGTGTGTGTTTGTGTGTTTGTTTGTGTGTGTGTTTGTGTGTGTGTGCGTGTGTGTGTGTATTAGTGTGTGTGTGTGTGTATGTGTGTGTGTATGTGTGTTTGTTTGTGTGTGTGTGTGTGTTTGTGTGTGTGTGTTTGTGTTTGTTTGTGTGTGTGTATGTATGTATGTATGTGTTGTGTGTGTGTGTGTGTGTGTGTGTGTGTGTGTGTGTGTGTGTGTGTGTGTGTGTGTGTGTGCATGTGTATGTGTGTGCTCGCAAGTGCATATGCGTGTATTTGTATGTATACGTGTTTTCATGTATGTGTTTGTTATCCAAGACTTGTACTGATCGAATGATTCTAACTGTATACATTTTTCTTCCATACGTACTCCTTCTCCCAGTGGTACTATTACCGTTTTTCTGATTTCATGTTATCATCTGTTATTATCTGTTATCATCTGTTGTTACTTTGATAAACGTTTTAGATATCGTATTAAAAATGTTTGTGAAATTTTCATTTCCTTTGGTATCAGATCAAATGCTCTCCAGTGGTTCAGGTCATACCTCAGTGGACGTACACAGTCTATCACTGTTCAAGGTCTCTACTCAAAGCCATCTTCCTTACTTCTTGGTGTTCCACAGGGATCTGTTTTAGGTCCCATTCTTTTCACTTTGTACACTCAGCCACTCTCCTACATCATTCAGAAACATCACTTTGATATCACAAATTTGCTGATGATACAGAACTACAGACAGCTGCAGTCCATTCTAATTCCCAGTACATTTCTCAGCAAACTGCTGTGTATCAGTGAGATAAAATTATGGATGAACAGAAACAGACTTAGGTAAGTTAAATGAGAATAAGACTGAAGACAGAGTTTGTGACTGTCGAATAGGCAAGGCAAGCTAGTTCCACTTGTATTGATCAGACACAGAAAAAGAGCATTGACGGATTGCAGAACATCTATATGTAGGAATTTATGAACAAGTAATATCAGTAATATCAATTAACATCAGGAAGAGAGTTCCCGAATGTTATATAGAACCAATACTGTTGTACGGATGTGAGGCGTGAACAGTCAACAAACAAAGCCAGAACAAGATTGAGGCAGCCGAGATGTGGTTTCTCAGAAGAATGTTGAGAGTTCCATGGACAGCAAAGAAAACAAACGAGACAGTCTTGATGGAGGCAGACACAAGTAGATCACTCATAAGGAAGATTAGGAAAAGACAAGCAACATTTATAGGCCATTTTATGAGGAAGGGGATTTGGAGCACCTGGTCACAACGGGAAAGCTGGAGGGAAAGAGAGCACCGGGTAGACCCAGGGAGAAAATGCTGGACGGACTCGCAGAGTGGCTGGGGACGAGGGAGGTGGGAGAGATGCTAGGGGCAACAAGAGATAGAGACAGATGGAAGTCCATGATCGCCAACGCCATGCGGCAGGACACCTGATCATGATGAATATCAGATGCCAAACGAAGGGGTCAGACAGGGATGTACATGGACAGACCCATGTCAACAGGAGGACGTGAAGATGGTCAGTGAAGACAGCGGGTCAACAGACGGTCATCCAGTCCCCTTGACCCCATCCACAGCTTGCTGTTTAACAGCTGTGGTCATCTCCCCTAGCTATGACCCCCACAGATCACGTGATGGTCGACAGGGAGACACGCCACACAGGCAGCCAATCCATGATTCCACACATCTCGCCACAAAAAGGCAGCCAATGAATGGTCTCCGCACCTCAGCTGGCTATAAAGAGGCATCCAATCAATGATCTGCAGACAACGTCTCACCCCACAAAGGTAACCAATCGATGAGGCCCACAGAACAACTGGCCATAACACAGCCTGCATAGCATAGTAAAGCGCCATCAGGGCGGTGGTCGCCATCACATGAATACACTGTTACCAGCAGGGAGGAAAGGTCCGCAATTCTCTACATTCTGTACGGACAAAAACAAAAAGTGAGAGTGAGAGAGAGAGAGAGGGAGAGAGAGAGGGAGAAAGAGAGAGAGAGAGGGAGAGAGAGAGAGTATGTGTGTGTGTGTGAGTGTGTGTGTGTGTGTGTGTGTGTGTGTGTGAGTGTGTGTGTGTGTGTGTTTATGAGTGTGTGTGTGTTGTGTGTGTGTGTGTGTGTGTGTGTGTGTGTGTGTGTGTGCGTGTGTGCTATGTGTGCGCGCGTGTGTGTGTGTGTGTTTGTGCATGCAATAGTTGTACATAAAATTATAATCAATATTTTGAATGAAGATAAAAACACAGAAAAATTATAATTCATATACAGGAAAAACATTACAACTTCAGTATTACAGCATTAACACCTTGACAATCAAAATTACCTCACAAATTATAAACTATTCGCATATCATATATCACAATTTATATACAAACAAAGATAAAATAAATTTCTTAAAGTACTTCAGTCTCTTTCCCACTCAACATCACACCATCATACATACAAACAAAGATTAATACATTTCTTAAAGTATTTTTAGTCTCTTTCCCACTCAACATCACACCATCAGACCATGGCTCTGTCAAAACAGCCGATCAACCAGCAAAACAGGAAGGCAAAACACACATTCCTAAAGGATGACAACAGACAGCTGGGGAAGTGTGGTCCAGATGTACGTCACTCACGTCGGAATCAAACAACTTCCATGCAGACTGTGCCTTCCGTCAAACCATCAGGTCGATGTTCTTGTTCTTTCATATGCAAAACCATCCCCACAAAACCCACCTGTATCCCGAATCCACTCAAGTCTTGCATGGAAATGGAAAATTAAGCCTATGCTGGTTGACAAGGTGTGTGTATCTGCGTTTGTGAGCCTGCGTGTTTGTTCACGCGCACTTTGATTTGCACGTGATTTCACGTGTGTGTGTGTGTGTGTGTGGTGTGTGTTTGTGTGTGTGTGTGTGGGGTACGTGTGTGTATATGTGTGTGTGCGTGTGTGTGCGCGCGTGCATTCGTGCGTGTGTGGTGTGTGTGGTGGTGCGCGCGTGTGTACGTGTGTGTGTGTGTGTTAGAATAATTAAGCAGTTCAAATTAAACATGAATATTGTCGATGTTATGTGATTTATTGTCAGAAATTGTTGCTACTGAAATTGATTTGTCTATTGAGTTATTTGTTCGTTTGTTTACGAATGTATTATTCATATAACTGTTTCTGTGTGTGGGTGATTGATGACCGCTATGTCATTTATCACAGCCAGACAAGGAAGTTGACTTGCATGACTGTCTATGCACAAGCCAGGTCACGGATCAATACACAGAAGACAATACTGGCAGCACTCAATACGTAGAAGACAATACTGACAACACTCAATATACAGAAGACAATACTGACAGCACTCAATAGACAGGCGACAATACTGACAGCACTCAATACGCAGAGAAGACAATACGAACAGCACTCAATACGTAGAAGACAATACTGACAACACTCAATACACAGAAGACAATAC
>CM060306.1:3710909-3718409 GCA_030674185.1 Monoplex corrugatus | reverse complement strand
ACGAAATGTTCACCAGAATCTTCCAGATCTGTCGGTCGTGTGCCAGAGCCTGGGTCTCTGCAGATAGTTCTTCTTCTCCTGCTTGTTATTGTTATTGTTGTTGTTGCTGCTGCTGTTTTTGTTGTTTGTTCATCTTCTCCTCCTTCTTCTCCCCTAACACCGCGCATATCACAGGGACACCGCACAAAAGAACTGTCCACCAGATTCTTCTCTCTCTTCTTTCAGTCTCTTGTGTGTCAAAACCCGCTTCTCTGCAGACAGTGTCCGTGTCCATCCAGCAGAAGTGCCATACAATACAAACAATACAAATCGATGGAGGTTTTAATGCTACGTCCAAGACAAAGGTGATGGCGGACAGTAGAAAGTCGTGGAAGGAAGCAGGTAATGAGACTGGCACGGTGCCAGACAGAAGGCGGCCACGAGGACAATAGGAAAAGAACAAAGACGGCCAAGGAAAAGAACAAAGACAGCCAAGGAAAAGAACAAAGACAGCCAAGGAAAAGAACAAAGACAGGCAAGGAAAAGAATAAAGATGGCCAAGGAAAAGAACAAAGACGGCCAAGGAAAAGAACAAAGACGGCCAAGGAAAAGAACAAAGACGGCCAAGGAAAAGAACAAAGACGGCCAAGGAAAAGAACAAAGACGGCCAAGGAAAAGAACAAAGACAGGCAAGGAAAAGAACAAAGACAGCCAAGGAAAAGAACAAAGACAGGCAAGGAAAAGAACAAAGACAGCCAAGGAAAAGAACAAAGACGGCCAAGGAAAAGAACAAAGACGGCCAAGGAAAAGAACAAAGACGGCCAAGGAAAAGAACAAAGACGGCCAAGGAAAAGAACAAAGACGGCCAAGGAAAAGAACAAAGACAGCTAAGGAAAAGAACAAAGACAGCCAAGGAAAAGAACAAAGACAGCCAAGGAAAAGAACAAAGACAGGCAAGGAAAAGAACAAAGACAGCCCAGGAAAAGAACAAAGACAGCCAAGGAAAAGAACAAAGATGGCCAAGGAAAAGAACAAAGACGGCCAAGGAAAAGAACAAAGACAGCCAAGGAAAAGAACAAAGACAGCCAAGGAAAAGAACAAAGACAGCCAAGGAAAAGAACAAAGACAGGCAAGGAAAAGAACAAAGACAGCCAAGGAAAAGAATAAAGACGGCCAAGGAATGGAACAAAGACAGCCAAGGAAAAGAACAAAGACAGCCAAGGAAAAGAACAAAGACAGCCAAGGAAAAGAACAAAGACGGCCAAGGAAAAGAACAAAGACAGGCAAGGAAAAGAACAAAGACAGCCAAGGAAAAGAATAAAGACGGCCAAGGAATGGAACAAAGACAGCCAAGGAAAAGAACAAAGACAGCCAAGGAAAAGAACAAAGACAGCCAAGGAAAAGAATAAAGACAGCCAAGGCAAAGAACAAAGACAGCCAAGGCAAAGAACAAAGACAGCCAAGGCAAAGAACAAAGACAGCCAAGGAAAAGAACAAAGACAGCCAAGGAAAAGAACAAAGACAGGCAAGGAAAAGAACAAAGACAGCCCAGGAAAAGAACAAAGACAGCCAAGGAAAAGAACAAAGATGGCCAAGGAAAAGAACAAAGACGGCCAAGGAAAAGAACAAAGACAGCCAAGGAAAAGAACAAAGACAGCCAAGGAAAAGAACAAAGACAGCCAAGGAAAAGAACAAAGACAGGCAAGGAAAAGAACAAAGACAGCCAAGGAAAAGAATAAAGACGGCCAAGGAATGGAACAAAGACAGCCAAGGAAAAGAACAAAGACAGCCAAGGAAAAGAACAAAGACAGCCAAGGAAAAGAACAAAGACGGCCAAGGAAAAGAACAAAGACAGGCAAGGAAAAGAACAAAGACAGCCAAGGAAAAGAATAAAGACGGCCAAGGAATGGAACAAAGACAGCCAAGGAAAAGAACAAAGACAGCCAAGGAAAAGAACAAAGACAGCCAAGGAAAAGAATAAAGACAGCCAAGGCAAAGAACAAAGACAGCCAAGGCAAAGAACAAAGACAGCCAAGGCAAAGAACAAAGACAGCCAAGGAAAAGAACAAAGACAGCCAAGGAAAAGAACAAAGACAGGCAAGGCAAAGAACAAAGACAGTCAAGGAAAAGAACAAAGACAGCCAAGGAAAAGAACAAAGACAGCCAAGGAAAAGAACAAAGACAGCCAGATGACAAAAGACACACAAGAGGACACAGGAGTGCAAGTGAGCGGGCAAGCAAAAGAGAAAGAAAAAAAAACTTCTCTCAAATTGCAAGGACGGGAGAGTTGGGGGGGGGGGGGGCAGGGGAAGGGAGAGGTGTGGAGGTGGTTTCAGTCGCACCGCACCGTCTGCATTACCTCAATACTGCTGGCAGAACTTGATCGACCTCTGTCTGTCTGTCTGTCCGTCTGTCTCTCTCTCTCTTTCTTCTTCCTCTGTCTGTCTGTCTCTTCTTTCTGTCTATCCTCCCTTGTCTGCCTCTTCCTGCCTCCCTTCTGTCTGTCCGTCTGTCTCTCTCTCTCTTTCTTCTCTTCCTCTCTGTCTGTCTCTCTCTCCTCCCTCTGTCTGTCTTTCTCTCCGGCCTTCTCCCCCTGTCTGTCTGCCTGTCCTTCTCTCTATCTCTCTATCGACTGTTTCTTTTGTTTCTTCTGTATTCTTCTTCTTTCTTTCCTCCGTCTGTCTGTCTCTTCTCTTCCCTTCCCCTTCTCTCCCTATCTTCTGTCTCTATCTCTTTCCCTATCCGACTGTTTGCCTTTCTCTCCGTCTGTCTGTCTGTCTCTATCTCTTTCCCTGTCCGACTGTCTGCCTTTCTCTCCGTCTGTCTGTCTGTCTCTATCTCTTTCCCTGTCCGACTGTTTGCCTTTCTCTCCGTCTGTCTGTCTGTCTCTATCTCTTTCCCTGTCCGACTGTTTGCCTTTCTCTCCGTCTGTCTGTCTGTCTCTATCTCTTTCCCTATCCGACTGTTTGCCTTTCTCTCCGTCTGTCTGTCTGTCTCTATCTCTTTCCCTGTCCGACTGTTTGCCTTTCTCTCCGTCTGTCTGTCTGTCTCTATCTCTTTCCCTTCCGACTGTTTGCTTTCTCTCGTCTTCTGTCTTCTCTATCTCTTTCCTGTCACTGTTCCTTTCTCTCCGTCTGTCTGTCTGTCTCTATCTCTTTCCCTGTCCGACTGTTTGCCTTTCTCTCCGTCTGTCTGTCTGTCTCTATCCTTCTCTTTCCGTGTCCGCTGTCTCTTCTTTCCCTGTCCGACTGTTGCCTTTCTCTCGTCTGCTGTCTGTCTTATCTCTTTCCCTGTCCCGACTGTCTGTCCCTGTCTCCTTCTCTCTTCGTCTGTCTGTCTGTATCTCTTTCCCTTGGTCCTGACTTTGTCGTCTGTGTACTCTTCCTGTCGACTGTCTCCTGCTCTGTCTGTCTGTATCTCTTCCCGTCCGCTTTGCCTTCTTCCGCTGTCTGTCTGTCTCTATCCTTCCTGTCCGACTGTCTGCCTGTCTCTCTTCTCTTTTCTTCCTATCTCTTCCCTATCGCACTGTCTCCTGTCTCTCCTTCTGTCTGTCTGTCTCTATCTCTTTCCCTATCCCACTGTCTGCCTGTCTCTCCTTCTGTCTGTCTGTCTCTATCTCTTTCCCTGCCCACTGTCTGCCTGTCTCTCCGTCTGTCTGTCTGTCTCTATCTCTTTCCCTGTCTGACTGTCTGCCTGTCTCTCCGTCTGTCTGTCTGTCTGCTTTTCCTCTCCATATGTCCGTCCGTCCGTCCGTCTGTCTCTGTCTATCTGTCTGTCTGTCCGTCCGTCCGTCTGTCAGTCTGTCCGTCCGTCTATCTGTCTGTCTCTGTCACATTCACAAACAAACA
Source organism: Monoplex corrugatus (assembly GCA_030674185.1). Classification (NCBI taxonomy): domain Eukaryota; kingdom Metazoa; phylum Mollusca; class Gastropoda; order Littorinimorpha; family Ranellidae; genus Monoplex; species Monoplex corrugatus. The sequence goes on along the minus strand of CM060306.1, from coordinate 3,714,582 downwards.
AACACACCACACACACACACACACACACACACACACACACACACACACACACACACAACACACGTTATACACACTTGCATGTAAAGAGTAGTTCACAACTGTCCTTTTTGGATTTCGTGCTGTGTATTACAGGTGACTGTCAGTGTGTTTTAAGGTTTACTATACACCTCTCATGACGTCAGTGTAACGTACATAATCTGTCTGTGTATTACAGGTGACTGTCAGTGTGTTTTAAGGTTTACTATACACCTCTCATGACGTCAGTGTAACGTACATAATCTGTCTGTGTATTACAGGTGACTGTCAGTGTGTTTTAAGGTTTACTATACACCTCTCATGACGTCAGTGTAACGTACATAATCTGTCTTCAGATATGAGTTTCCGAAATTGGAAACTTAAAAAAAAAAAAAAGGGGGGGTGGGGGTGGGGGGGAGAAAACTTGAGCAATGAGGAAGCGTTACAACCAAATGTGCCTCACATTACATCCCTGGGAACCATGTAAACGTTGCTCGTCTTTGCAATTCTACATGCACATAAAAAACGGGGATATTAAGAAACCAGGATGTGTGAATATAAATGGAGAGTTTCTGGACAGGGAAAATAGCTGTCTCCGAAAAACGTTATCTGTTAATGTCATGTCTAGATCTCTCTCTCTCTCTCTGTCTGTCTGTCTGTCTGTCTGTCTGTCTGTCTCTCTCTCGCTGTACACACACACACAACACACACACACACACACACACACACACACACACACACACACATATATATGTTTGTGTGTGTGTATGTGTGTACATATATATATATATATATATATATATATATATATATATATAGAGAGAGAGAGAGAGAGAGAGAGAGACAGACAGACAGACGGATAGACAGATAGAGAGATAGATAGATAGACAGATAGATAGAGATAGATAGATAGATAGATAGATAGAAATAGATAGATAAGATAGTAGATAGATAGAAGATAGATAGATAGTGTGTAATAGTGTGATATATGTGGATGTTTGTTGTGTTTGTTGTTGTGGTTTGTTTGTTTGTTTGTGTGTACGTTTTAGTATATTGATTAATGGAGAAAGAAGCAGGAACAACAAGACAGACAAAAACAATGGAAACTTTGGACACACAAACAACGCCGTAAGAAGCAAGACAGGGTAATAATCGATGAGCCCAAGTGCCTGCACAACATTCTATCTTACATATTTAAAGGGGAAAAAAATCACTATTTATATTTCAAGAAAGAGTTCTGATTCACGCCATGCTGGTTATTCCCTCCTTCCGACAAAAGAAATCCCCGGATAAGGACTAGTTGTTTCCCCTAGTTTTTTTGTTTTTTTTTTTAAACTAGTTTTTAATCATTTTAAAGAAAGAAACATAAAACATATCGAATAATCTTGAAATGTATACAATACATAATCAATTGATACTAAAAAAAACATGTATTCATTCTAGTGTATATAAAACGTATCGAATAATCTTGAAATGTATAAAATGCATAATCAATATATATAAAAACATGTATTCATTGTAGTGTGTATAAAACATATCGAATAATCTTGAAATGTATATAATGCATAATCATAGATATAAAAGACAAGTATTCAGTATAACCTATACATATATCGAAATACATGTGTGCTGTGGCCTCGCTGGACAGACTGGGACCACATAGTCAGGTCCCATCTACTTTACGGATGAGTCATAAACAGTGTTGCTTGAAATTCGCTGACCAACACAGCAGGTATCTGTATCTCTCGGGCCCGGTTTGACACCAGGATATAATTATGAAAGCGAACGTAGAGTACTGCCATATCACACAGTTTGAATCCATAACGGAGCTCCCCAGCATCACCATCATCATCTCCATTCTCATCATCAAAGCATTGAAAAAAAAACCGGTTCCCTCATGGCGACCTCAGTTCTGGCGTGTATGGAGGTATGATGGAGGGCTTCAATGAGTGGCCTGGGGATAGTGACACAGGAGTGGGAGACAGCAGATGGGATAGCAACAACAACAACAGCAACACAATAAACACATCCAAAAGAGGTTTGTCTCCCTGGGTTACATTTCATCAGCCACTCCAGCCAACAACAAAAAAGCGTCATGCTGTTACACAACTACAATATGTTTTATATCAGTGACATTTTATGATCTGAATCGGATAACAATCCACATCTGCATGATTTATAATTCCACGATGAAATAGTACACACACACACACACACACACACACACACACACACACACACACACACACACACACACACACACACACACACACACACACATACACACACACACACACACGCCCGCGCGAGAGTGCACGCGCACAAACACATACACACGAACAAACACATGCCTACACATACACACATACCGTTAACATATACATACACACACACACACACACACACACACACACAATCATAATCACACACACACACACCACACACATCATAATCACACACACACACACACACACACACACACAGACACACACACACACACACACACACACACACACACACACACACAGGCACAAAGACGTGCGGGGTAGATAAGAATGTAGCTTTCTTTATGACACAATGACACTGGAGAAGACAAGAGGATAGCTAAGAAGTGTCAGAACAGGACATAGAGAAAATATTACGAAATGGAGTGGGAGAGAGAGAGAGAGAGAGAGAGAGAGAGAGAGAGAGAGAGAGAGAGAGAGAGAGAGAGAGAGAGAGAGAGAGAGAGAAAGGGAGAGCGAGCGAGTGAGCGAGAGAGAGAGAGACAGACAGACAGATAGACAGACAGAGAGAAAGAGAGAGAGGGGGGACAGAGAGAGACAGAGAGAGAGAGAGAGACAGACAGACAGACTTATACAGACAGAGACAGAGATAGAGACAGAGAGAGAGACACACACAAACACAGACACAGACACACAGAGAGACATAGAGAGAGAGAGAAAGTGAGAGAAAGATAGCGAGACAGAAACAGGCAAAGACAGAGACAGACAGAGACAGACAAAGAAACAGAGACAGATTGTGGGATTATTTTCTCACCCTCCAAGTTAGTCAGTATGCACAGCACAGAAAGCTGAAGAGGCATCATGACCAATCCACAATACACACGACACCTGTGTCTGGCTTCATTGCTTCTGCCATGGGGAAGTGGTCAACACAGCCCTCAAACAACGTGGACGTTGTGCGTTTGAATACATTGTCAGAATCATTGTGGATGGCCTGCTGGCCCAGAACTGAGTGTGTCTTGGGCTGAAGCCACAGAGCTGAGTATCGTCCACTTCACAGATACATCACTGAAGGTACAGCTTAGTTTACTGATCAATACCTCTGTGTACCTCTGAGGCCTGGTTGAAAGGAAGTGCAGAATGCAGCCCTGCCGTGCAGTCTCAATCCACAATGGACGTCCACATGATTATCATCATCATCATCATTATCATCATCATCATCATCCCCACAGTCTCATGAACCATCACAGGACTGCCCTATCCCCTGCATCACTCTTGTGTCATTACCCCCACACCACCCATTCCAACTCTCAGACACACTCATCATCATCAGGTGCCCTGCCGCATGGCGTTGGCGATCATGAACTTCCATCTGTCTCTATCTCTCGTTGCCCCTAGTATCTCTCCCACCCTCCTCGTCCCCAGCCACTCTG
>CM060306.1:3703409-3705909 GCA_030674185.1 Monoplex corrugatus | reverse complement strand
GTTCACGCACTCAAACGTTCGTACTTTTTTTTTCTGCACTGCATTACATTGAAATGTTCATGCACATAACACTTACGAGTTTTATGCCAACATGCATTCATAACTATCTCTCTCTCTCTTACTCTTTTATAATACCCACACAATGATGCACAGTATTATCAGCGGCAAATCCCCTTCGGAATAGTCCTTTGATTTTTTTAAAGGATTGATCCGCACATATTGCAATGGTCTAATTTACCAATTATTATAGATAACAGTTATGAAATCTTCTTGTATCACAAGAAATCCAGTTTCAATAATTCTCAGATCCACCTAGTATCACTGAGTGGTAGATAAGACGTTAAATTCAAAGGAAGAACAACCAACACACACACACACACACACACACACGCCCGTCTAATATCACTTATAGTGAAAAGACGTTAAATCAAGGAACGAACGAACACACACACACACACACACACATACACACACAGAGATTCGGACACGTGCATACACACACGCACACATTCCACTCACTCAACACAACAATAAGTGTACATTTAGCCTACATCATATGCTTCACTCATGAAAACTGATGAGAGTACACACGACGCTCCAAGTGAATGAGCGATTTCTGCTTCCGAAAATTTGTTGGGTCAGATTGTAGACACACATACGTCATTTAATGACGACATTACGAGGAGTGCAACTTTTTATTCTTTTTTAAATATCGTTTATACGTCAGATTTCGCGCACACACACTGTAAGCTAAAAAATCATTCCCCCCTCCCCCAGATATCATCTAGATCTAGGCCTACACCAATTAGCCTACAACAAGGAGGGGAAAAAAATCCAGGCTGCTTTCAAAATTTATCACATTTCAGCATTTCTGAAGAAAATGGGTGGTGCTTATACAGCCACAAGAGAGAGAGAGAAGAGAGAGAGAGAGAGAGAGAGAGAGAGAGAGAGAGAGAGAGAGAGAGAGAAACAGGAGAAGGAGGGAGAGAGAGAGAGAATGCGGATAGATGGAGACAAACATCGTACAGTGACACTTTATTCCTTCATATAATAGTAGCCTAAGAGTCGCTGCAGATTCAACTACACACATCCTCGATGGTTCCTTCATATAATAATAGTATGGGTCGCTGCAGACCCACGGCGTACGGGAACGGATCGTTCCTTCATATTACAGTATGGGTCGCTGCAGACCCACGGCGTACGGGAACGGATCGTTCCTTCATATTACAGTATGGGTCGCTGCAGACCCACGGCGTACGGGAACGGATCGTTCCTTCATATAATAATAGTATGGGTCGCTGCAGACCCACGGCGTACGGGAACGGATCGTTCCTTCATATTACAGTATGGGTCGCTGCAGACCCACGGCGTACGGGAACGGATCGTTCCTTCATTAAAAAGCATGGGTCGCTAAATACCCACGACGTACGGGACGCAAAATTTTAGGCGACGTACGGTAAAGGTTAAACTACCGCAAACACCAGAGAGAGAGAGAGAGACAGACAGACAGACAGACAGACAGAGACACAGAGACTAAGAGACAGAGAGAGAGAGAGAGAGACAGTGGGAGAGATACGTAGAGAGAGACAGAGAGAGAGAGAAAGAGACAGAGAAAGAGACAGAGAGAGAGGAAGCAGCAGAGAGAGAAAGAGACAGAGAGAGAGGAAGCAGCAGAGAGAGAAAGAGACAGAGAGAGACACAGAGAGGCAGACACAGGCAGAGAGAGAGAGAGAGAGAGAAGAGAGAGAGAGAGAGAGAGAGAGAGACAGACAGACAGACAGACAGAGACACAGAGACTAAGAGAGAGAGAGAGAGAGAGGAGAGAGAGAGAGAGAGAGAGAGAGAGAGAGAGAGGAAGAAACAGAGAAAGAGACAGAGAGAGACACAGAGAGGCAGAGGCAGAGAGAGATAGACAGAGACAGACAGAGACAAAGGCAAAGAGGGACACAGAGACTAAGAGACCGAGAGAGACAGAGAGAGAATCAGAGACAGACAGACAGAGACAGAGAGATACAGACAGACAGACAGACAGAGACAGACAGATACAGACAGAGAGTCAGGGACAGAAACGGGAGAGACAGACAGACTGGAGCAAGGGTGTATTCTCACCCTTACAAGTTAATCACTATGCATTGGACAGAAAGCTGTAGTGGCGCCATGGCCAGGCCGCCGGCCCCAATATGCAAATGAAGCCTACTTCTCTGGCTTCACGCTGGTCGCCATGGACAAATGATTAGTACTGAGAAACAACGACTGGGTGGTTCTGAGTTCAGATTCCACTACTCCTGATAAAATCGGCACCGAACAGCTCCTGTCTTCTGTGTTACATGCACAACAGGGTTGTCAGTCTGTGATTCTGTCACAGTGTTATACAGTCTGTGATTCCTGTCACAGTGTTATACCAGTGTGATTCCTGTCACAGTGTTATACCAGTGTGATTCCTGTCACAGTGTTATACCAGTCTGTGATTCCTGTCACAGTTATACCAGTCTGTGATTCC
>CM060306.1:3695909-3698409 GCA_030674185.1 Monoplex corrugatus | reverse complement strand
TTGTTACCATATGTCTACATGTAATTGTTACCGATGTAATCGTATTTGTTACCAGTATGCTACACTGTATAGTGTTACCAGATATGTCTACACTGTATTGAGTTACCAATTGTAATCGGTATTATGTACATGTGTCTATATTGTATTATGTTTACCAGTAGTTACACTGTATTGTGTTACCAATGTTAATCGGTATTATGTTACCATGTGTCTGCACTGTATTGTGTTACCAATGTGTCACATTGTATTATGTTAGCAGTGTTGTCTACATTGTATTGTTACCAGTTGTGTCTACACTGTATGTTTCCAGTGTGTCTACATTGTATTGTGTTACCAGTTGTGTCTACATTGTATTGTGTTACCAGTGTGTCTACTTTGTATTGTTTACCATGTGTCTACACTGTAAATGTGTTACCAGTGTGTCTAACACTGTAACTGTGTTACCAATGTTACACTGTATTGTGTTACCAGTGTGTCTACACTGTATTGTGTTACCAGTGTGTCTACACTGTATTATGTTACCAATGTGTCTACACTGTATTGTGTTACCAATGTGTCTACACTGTATTATGTTACCAGTATGTCTACACTGTATTGTGTTACCAATGTAATCGGTATTATGTTACCAGTGTGTCTGCACTTTCTAGTGTTACCAATGTGTCTACATTGTATTATGTTAGCAGTGTGTCTACATTGTATTGTTACCAGTGTGTCTACACTGTATTGTGTTACCAGTGTGTCTACATTGTATTGTGTTACCAGTGTGTCTACATTGTATTGTGTTACCAGTGTGTCTACATTGTATTGTGTTACCAGTGTGTCTACACTGTATTGTGTTACCAGTGTGTCTACACTGTACTGTGTTACCAATGTGTCTACACTGTATTGTGTTACCAGTGTGTCTACACTGTATTGTGTTACCAGTGTGTCTACACTGTATTATGTTACCAATGTGTCTACACTGTATTGTGTTACCAATGTGTCTACACTGTATTATGTTACCATTATGTCTACACTGTATTGTGTTATCACTGTGTCTACACTGTTTTGTGTGGCCAATGTGTCTGCACTGTATTGTGTTACCAGTGTGTTTACATTGTATTGTGTTACCAGTGTGTCTGCACTGTATTGTGTTACCAGTGTGTCTACACTGTATTGTGTTACCAATGTGTCTACACTGTATTGTGTCACCAGTGTGTCTACACTGTATTGTGTTACCAATGTGTCTACACTGTATTGTGTTACCAATGTGTCTACACTGTATTATGTTACCAGTGTGTCTACACTATATTATGTTACCAATATGTCTACACTGTATTGTGTTACCATTGTCTCTACATTGTATTGTGTTACCAATGTGTCTACACTGTATTATGTTACCAGTGTGTCTACACTGTATTATGTTACCAATGTGTCTACACTGTATTGTGTTACCACTGTGTCTACACTGTATTGTGTTACCAGTGTGTCTACACTGTATTGTGTTACAGTGTGTCTACACTGTATTGTGTCACCAGTATGTCTACACTGTATTGTGTTACCAATGTGTCTACACTGTATTGTGTTACCAGTGTGTCTACACTGTATTGTGTTACCAGTGTGTCTACACTGTATTGTGTTACCAGTGTGTCTACACTGTATTGTGTTACCAATGTGTCTACACTGTATTGTGTTACCAGTGTGTCTACACTGTATTGTGTTACCAATGTGTCTACACTGTATTGTGTTACCACTGTGTCTACACTGTATTGTGTTACCAGTGTGTCTACACTGTATTATGTTACCAATGTGTCTACACTGTATTGTGTTACCAGTGTGTCTACACTGTATTGTGTTACCATTGTGTCTACACTGTATTGTGTTACCAGTGTGTCTACACTGTATTGTGTTACCAATGTGTCTACACTGTATTGTGTTACCAATGTGTCTACACTGTATTGTGTTACCAGTGTGTCTACACTGTATTGTGTTACCAGTATGTCTACACTGTATTGTGTTACCAATGTGTCTACACTATATTGTGTTACCATTGTGTCTACACTGTATTGTGTTACCACTGTGTCTACACTGTATTGTGTCACCATTGTCTACACTGTATTGTGTTACCATTGTGTCTACACTGTATTGTGTTACCATTGTGTCTACACTGCATTGTGTTACCACTGTGTCTACACTGTATTATGTTACCACTGTGTCTACACTATATTGTGTTACCATTGTGTCTACACTGTATTGTGTTACCAATGTGTCTACACTGTATTGTGTTACCACTGTGTCTACACTGTATTGTGTTAACACTGTGTCTACACTGTATTGTGTTACCATTGTGTCTACACTGTATTGTGTTACCACTGTATTGTGTTACCAGTGTGTCTACACTATATTGTGTTACCATTGTGTCTACACTGTATTGTGTTACCACTGTGTCTACACTGTATTGTGTTACCATGTGTCTACACTGCACTGTGTTACCATTGTGTCTACACTGTATTGTGTTACC
>CM060306.1:3673409-3688409 GCA_030674185.1 Monoplex corrugatus | reverse complement strand
CTGCAGACACCAAACACCTTGCAGGAACTCATTGCACAGCTTACACCTATCGTGTGACAGGAGAGGGGAGGAAAGGTGCAACTTGTCCCACAACCCTGAGGTCATAGGGGGGTGAGATGGTAGAGACCTTCACTTTTCTCTTTTCTCATTCATTATGGGGCTGGATGGATAAAGGAGATTACGGGCATATTTCCAGAAATATCCACTTACACCGCAAGGGACGTCAAATCGGCAAGACAGGGCTCCATGAATGATAGCATGCAAGAACCAAAACCATGGATTTCACCCCCTTGAACTTCAATATTTATTTCGTTATACCTGAAATATCCGTCTATATTTCATAGGGCACAGATTGTAAGGCAGTGCTTTATTCCAGTGATGGTATGCAAGAATCCTATCTATAGCTTCCACCTCCCTGAACTTCAATACTTGTGTTCTTGTACATCGTATGTCAAAACCGTGCCAACACACAGGGCTCACGTGCAGACGTATGACTTACGCTATGATCGTTTTGGATCTTCTCCATCACATGTTATCAGTGGCGTCACTGCATATCCAATTTATTCCCAGGGGAGAGACGTTATGTTTTGAGAAACCTAAACTCAAACCGTACATCGTACTAGCCATGCCAGACCATTCCAGGCTTCAAATCAACAGAACAGTGTGTGTGTGTTAACAGCCCAAGTGATTCAGATCAATAGACCGAAGTGCATGTATGTAAGTGTGCGTGTGTGCAGGATCACCGTTGTCTATCGTAAAATGTGTGTTTATTAAAGAAGTGATTATATGGAAACTTACGTTGTGAAAGTGCATGGGTGAAATGAGTGTTTCTTTTTTCGTTTTCTTTTAAAATATATAATGTTCTTTTGCTTAAAACACTTCAGACAGTAACCGTATTTTATTATCGATATTCTTATTCATTACTTTTATTTCTGTTTTATTTTAGCTTTACCAGGTAGATTTTAGCAATGGCAGACATGGACAATGGACCAGACATAGCTGTATAGTATGTCACTGTCTTTAGTCTACGTTGGACAATAAAGATTATTCATTTAATCGGGCTTAGAGTCCTGGGGCAACATGTACCTTTAGTAATCAGGTCTCTACCACCTCACTCACTTTTTAATAATAATAATAATAATTACAAAATTTATATAGCGCAAAATCTTGATAAAATCAAATCTAAGCGCTGAAACAGATACACACACACGCACGCACGCAACACACATGCACGCACGCACGCACGCACGCACACACACTCACTCCCACTCACGCACACACAAAACACACACACACACACACACACACACACACACACAACACACACACACACACACACAACACGCACACACACACACACACACACACACGCATACGGCTTCCGCTCGAAGGAGACAAAAGTAGGTTGCTGACGGACTGAGAGAGGAAGTTTGTTCCAGGACAGCGGACCAGAAACAGAGAAGGCTCGTGGACCATAGGTATTGAGCTTAGTGCGTGGAAAGCGAAAAGTCAGAGGATCGAGGCAGAGCGGAGGGTACGTTTTACATCGGGACTGTAACTTGTGTAAGACAACGGTAACACTCTGTAATGAGATCCCTCCCACCTTACTCACCTATTACATCAGGGTTATCAGACAACATTAACTCTGTCATGAGATCTCTACCACCTCACTCACCTATTACATCAGGGTTATCAGACAACATTAACACTCTGTGTAATAAGATACCTACCACCTCACTCACCTATTACATCAGGGTTATCAGACAACGGTAACACTCTGTAATAAGATACCTACCACCTCACTCACCTATTACATCAGGGTTATCAGACAACATTAACACTCTGTGTAATAAGATACCTACCACCTCACTCACCTATTACATCAGGGTTATCAGACAACATTAACACTCTGTAATGAGATCCCTACCACCTCACTCACCTATTACATCAGGGTTATCAGACAACATTAACACTCTGTAATGAGATCCCTACCACCTCACTCACCTATTACATCAGGGTTATCAGACAACATTAACACTCTGTAATGAGATCCCTACCACCTCACTCACCTATTACATCAGGGTTATCAGACAACATTAACACTCTGTAATGAGATCCCTACCACCTCACTCACCTATTACATCAGGGTTATCAGACAACATTAACACTCTGTAATGAGATCCCTACCACCTCACTCACCTATTACATCAGGGTTATCAGACAACATTAACACTCTGTAATGAGATCCCTACCACCTCACTCACCTATTACATCAGGGTTATCAGACAACATTAACACTCTGTAATGAGATCCCTACCACCTCACTCACCTATTACATCAGGGTTATCAGACAACATTAACACTCTGTAATGAGATCCCTACCACCTCACTCACCTATTACATCAGGGTTATCAGACAACATTAACACTCTGTAATGAGATCCCTACCACCTCACTCACCTATTACATCAGGGTTATCAGACAACATTAACACTCTGTAATGAGATCCCTACCACCTCACTCACCTATTACATCAGGGTTATCAGACAACATTAACACTCTGTAATGAGATCCCTACCACCTCACTCACCTATTACATCAGGGTTATCAGACAACATTAACACTCTGTAATGAGATCCCTACCACCTCACTCACCTATTACATCAGGGTTATCAGACAACGGTAACACTCTGTGTAATGAGATCCCTACCACCTCACTCACCTATTACATCAGGGTTATCAGACAACGGTAACACACTGTGTAATGAGATACCTACCACCTCACTCACCTATTACATCAGGGTTATCAGACAACATTAACACTCTGTAATGAGATCCCTACCACCTCACTCACCTATTACATCAGGTAATCAGACAACATTAACACTCTGTAGTGAGATCCCTACCACCTCACTCACCTATTACATCAGGGTTATCAGACAACATTAACACTCTGTAATGAGATCCCTACCACCTCATTCACCTATTACATCAGGGTTATCAGACAACATTAACACTCTGTGTAATGAGATACCTACCACCTCACTCACCTATTACATCAGGGTTATCAGACAACATTAACACTCTGTGTAATGAGATCCCTACCACCTCACTCACCTATTACATCAGGGTTATCAGACAACGGTAACACTCTGTGTAATGAGATCTCTACCACCTCACTCACCTATTACATCAGGTAATCAGACAACATTAACACTCTGTGTAATGAGATCCCTACCACCTCACTCACCTATTACATCAGGGTTATCAGACAACATTAACACTCTGTGTAATGAGATCCCTACCACCTCACTCACCTATTACATCAGGGTTATCAGACAACATTAACACTCTGTAATGAGATCCCTACCACCTCACTCACCTATTACATCAGGGTTATCAGACAACATTAACGCTCTGTAGTGAGATCCCTACCACCTCACTCACCTATTACATCAGGGTTATCAGACAACATTAACACTCTGTGTAATGAGATCTCTACCACCTCACTCACCTATTACATCAGGGTTATCAGACAACGGTAACACTCTGTAATGAGATCCCTACCACCTCACTCACCTATTACATCAGGGTTATCAGACAACATTAACACTCTGTAGTGAGATCCCTACCACCCCACTCACCTATTACATCAGGGTTATTAGACAACATTAACACTCTGTAATAAGATCCCTACCACCTCACTCACCTATTACATCAGGGTTATCAGACAACATTAACACTCTGTAATAAGATCCCTACCATCCCACTCACCTATTACATCAGGGTTATCAGACAACGGTAACACTGTGTAATGAGATACCTACCACCTCACTCACCTATTACATCAGGGTTATCAGACAACATTAACACTCTGTAATGAGATACCTACCACCTCACACCCAGACCTTAAGGTCGTGGGGAAACCTTTTAAGCGTTTTGATTTGCATTTATTTATTAGTTTTATCACAAAACCTTGTGAATATACTAGAAATAGAAAGCAAAGGTAAGGGGTTGGAACTAAACAGCAGGAAGACTGAAGTCCTGGTGATCAGCAAAAAACATGAAATCCCCTCATGCAAAATAACAGCAAACGGCACAACCTTGACACAGGTTGATAAGTTTAAATACCTGAGAACGATCATTTCAGCAGACGGCAGATGCACATTAGAAACAGCCAGCAGAATCGGCCAAGCCAAAACAACATTCAAGAAGACGGAAAGCATTCTTACCAACAAATGCCTGTCAATTAACATCGGGAAGAGAGTTCTTGAATGTTATATAGAACCAATACTGTTGTACGGTTACGAGGCGTGGACAGTCAACAAGCAAAGCCAGAACAAGATTGAGGCAGCCGAGATGTGGTTTCTAAGGATGTTGAGAGTTCCATGGACAGCAAAGAAAACAAACGAGACAGTCTTGATGGAGGCAGACACAAGTAGATCATTCATAAGGAAGATTAGGAAAAGACAGGCAACATTCATAGGCCATTTTATGAGGAAAGGGGAATTGGAACACCTGGTCACAACGGGAAAGCTGGAGGGAAGGAGAGCACCGGGTAGACCCAGGGAGAAGATACTAGACGGACTTGCAGAGTGGCTGAAGACAGGGAGGGTGGAAGAGATGCTTGAGGCAACAAGAGATAGAGACAGATGGAAGTCCATAATCGCCAACGCCATGCGGCAAGGCACCTGATGATGATGATGATCACAATGGCTTTATCATGTGAAAACCAGGTGCTCTCTCTGGAGAGGACATATCGCCGCAGTGCAGCGACACCCTTTCCTCCATGTTTTAATGATTATCTGTGTTACCTGCCTACACTATTATTGTTCGTAGTAGTATTTCTATCCCATGAAAGCAGTTTTTAAAACAGAATTTTGCCACTGAGGATTCTTTTGTTGCCGCAAGATCTTTAACGTGACCGTGATGTATCGTCGTGTCCAAAACACTAGCACTTAGACCATCACAGATCTACTGAAAGGTGTAAAGGGAGAGAAAATCCTGTCAGATCCATGATTTGAACCCGGGGCACTGGCATCCCAGGTTAATGCTTTAACCACTAGGTCAGGTACCCCAGTGCCGACAATGATCCATATTCTACAACAGAAACAGAGAAATACAGTGTGTGTTGTACTGGCATTTTGCTGACTTCTCCTGCAGAAAGCTGCTAGACAGGATGAGGACGTCAAAGACTTACAGCGCTCTCCCCCATCCCCAACCCCCGTCTCCACTCCCGATTGTGTATCCTCCCCCCCCCCCCCCCCCATCCATCACTCAAGGTTGTTACGAGAGTCACTTGACTACGGCCCACGTAATAGAACTGACACAGGCGAAATCGTAATCATTAAACTTGGCAAAACTGACAGGAAGAGAATGATTCATAATGTACATGTATGTATAACTGATTGCATTGTTAATGGGGAAAGAGAGAGAGAGAGAGAGAGAGAGAGAGAGAGAGAGGGATAGAGTGGGAGAGAGAGAGAGAGTGGGAGAGAGAGACAGACAGACAGACAGACAGACACAGACAGAGAGACAGGCAGAGAGAGAGAGAGAGAGAGAGAGAGAGAGAGAGAGAGAGAGAGAGAGAGAGAGAGAGAGAGAGAGAGAGAGAAAGAGAGAGAGAGAGAGCATATATATATATACATACATAAATAAAGACGATGTATCATAAAACAAAATAATGGACAAATGGACAGCATAATTCAATCATAAAAACGTGCTAACTTTAACTAAGTTTAAGTCTTCCAAACAACAGCAAATGGATTACACTACGTGACATAAGCATAAGAGAGAGAGAGAGAGAGAGAGAGAGAGAGAGGGAGAGAGAGGGGGGAGGGAGGAGAGAGAGTTTGTGTGTTGTATATGTGAGACAGAGACACAGAGAGAGAGGGGAGAGAGAGAGAGAGAAAGAGAGAGAGAGCGAGCGAGAGACAGACAGACAGAGAGGGGGAGGAAGTGAGTGTGTTTGTATGTGTGTGTGTGTGCGTGAGAGAGGGAGAGGAGAGAGAGAGAGAAGGAGGAGAGAGAGAGAAGGAGGAGAGAGAGAGAAAGAGAGAGAGAGAGACAGAGACAGAGAGAGAGACAGAGAGAGAGAGAGAGACAGAGAGAGAGACAGAGAGAGACAGAGAGAGAGGGGGGGGGAGAGCGTCTGACGTAACTTTTGTTGTTCTCAAACACGCGAAAAAGTCTTCAAGCAGCGCTGACATAATGTGAGCTTGGATTGGCATCTGGCTACAGGCCGGCTGTGGCTATTGAAGGCCAGTACTGCTCCCAGTTGCCTAAAGCAATCCTACAGCCAACTGTTCAGTAAGAGAGACGGAGGGAAAACAGAAATATAAAAACAATCAAACAAAACAAACGTTGTGCTGACAGCATTGCCAAATACACGTACAGAGAAACCATCCGCACAGACCCAGGCTTTGGCACAAAACACGTACAGCTGGGAGGAACCTGGTGAACATTTCCTTACTGGGGCACCCCAGTGATTTTTCACAGAGTTACGGAAGAAGAAGTAGAAGAAGAAGAAGAAGAAGAGGAGGAGGAGGAGGAAAAGGAGGAGGATGAAGAAAAAGAAGAGGAGGAAAAGGAGGAAGAAGAAGAAGAGGAGGAGGAGAAGGAGGAAGAAAAAGAAGAGGAAGAAAAGGAGGAAGAAGAAGAAGAGGAAGAAAAGGAGGAGGAAGAAGAGGATGAGGAGGAAGAAGAGGAGGAGGAGGAGGAGGAAGAAGAGGAGGAGGAGAAGGAGGAAGAAAAAGAAGAGGAGGAGGAAAAGGAGGAAGAAGAAGAAGAGGAAGAAAAGGAGGAGGAAGAAGAGGATGAGGAGGAAGAAGAGGAGGAGGAGGAAGAAGAAGAGGAGGAGGAGGAGGAAGACGAAGAAGAAGAGGAGGAGGAGGTGGAGGAGAAGGAGGAAGAAAAGGAGGAGGAAGAAGAGGATGAGGAGGAAAAGGAGGAGGAAGATAAAAAAGAAAATAAGAGGTGAAGAGGCGTAAGAAGAGGAAGAAGGAGGAGGAGGAAGAGAAGGAAGAAAAAGAAGAAAAGGAGGAGGAGGAAAGGAATGAGGAGGAAGAAGAAGAAGAAAAAGAAGAGAAAAAGAGGTGAAGAGGAGTAAGAAGAGCAATAAAGAAAAAGAAAAAAAAATAGAAAAGAAGAACATAAAGAAAGAAAGGAGAAGAAAAAGAAGACGAAGAAGAAGAGAAGAAGACGAAGAAAAAGGAGAAAAAGAAGAAGAAGAAAACGAACAAGAAGAAAAAGAAGAAAGAAAGAAAGAAAGAAAGAAAGAAAGAAAGAAAGGAAGAAGAAGAAGAAGAAGAAAATGATGATGATGAAAAAGAAAGAAAGAAAGAATGCCGCACGAAAAATTGAAATTGGGTTTTGAGTTTAAAAATTATATGGTTTTGAAGATATTGTTATTCTGAGTAAAAAGCAGTTTAAATTTTTCAAATCGGACTAATAGTTCATGAGATATTCCAATTTGAAGCGTCAAAAATTTCTTAAATTTTGGTACCACGTTTTAGTGGGACAAAGAAGGACAAGTGTCACAGAACAAACTCATCAAATGGCATGGTATGCTGATTTTGCTGGAAATGACATTTATTTTGTAATTGTGAGAGACAGACCGGATCAAAAGTCATGAAATTTTGGTCGTTGATGTATTTTGGCGTGCCGAATTGAATAAAACCATTATTGGAACTCTGTGACGAGCCATTTTTGTCTTATTACAGGAAACATGTGATATTTTGGATGTTTTATCAGTGTTTCATTAATAATTGCCCATATTGTATTAATAACAGACAAAAATGAAGCTAGAAACAAAACAATCATTTCAAGAGATAGATATAAAATCATTTTGCTCATCGTTCAAGTGTCTTATTACTGCAAATTAAACCAAAAAAGTCACGACTCGCTACTTCAGTAGTCTTATGAATAACTTTTAATATTTCATCAGTTTCTGTACATATAAAAGGACATCTGAGAATCAATGACTTCTGGAATCACTTAAATAATTGAAATATTAAAAATTACTGCATGCTTTTATGCTGCAGTCTGTCCAAAAATATCATCCGATCAAAATTCTACTAAAAAACTAAACACACACACATACACATGCACACACACATAACACACATACACATATATACACACACAGAGAAAAACAACAGACAAGATTTATGTACGTTACATTTGAATTTGATTTTATACATCAGTCTTTAAAAAATAGACTAAACTGTCTGTGGATGAGTCAAGTCCCCGAACACTTAGCACAGCCAGCGTCCAAAGAAAACTTCAGGAAGGATATGGGACCACTCACCATTCAGGAACAGGTCACTTAACTCCTACAATAGAGAAATATATGAATTTCTGCATAATATATACTATTCATTGAGAGATTGGAAAGGAAAGGAAACCATAATGCATAGTCTTCACAATAACATTACTTTAACATTAAGCCCAAACTCGCGACTTTGATTTTTAGCATATTACTGTAAAAATCCACCAAAGCAGAGCAATCCTGCTAAGTATTTCCAGTGTACTCTTGCCCTTTAATACAAATCAATAACAACAGGCTACTATTAAATAAGATGCAATCTTCCCTTTAAAACAAATTAATGACAATGGGCCTATCCTTTTCAGATATTGACTACAAATTGAAACAACTACATAAGCTAATGGATGGCCTACTTTACAAATAATACAACTCATAGCCTTCTATTCAGTTTCAAAACCTAAATGAAGAATATTATAACAATGAACAGAAGATTTTGTTTTGTGACATTCTAAATCTCTGTGTGTGTTAGTGTGTGTGCGTGTTGTCAGAGAGAGAGAGAGTGTGTGTGTGTTGTCAGAGAGAGAGAGAGAGATGGAGAGAGAGAGACAGAGAAAGAGAGAGAGGATCATGCCTGTTAACAACTTGGATATGAATGTATTGTGGCCTATTTACTTATTTATTCATTTCTTGTTCTCTGAGAGAGAGAGAGAGAGAGAGAGAGAGAGAGAGAGAGAGAGAGAGAGAGAGAGAGAGAGAGAGATTCATGTCAAGGAAAGTACAATAACTTGCACAGAATTGTTTGTTGATTTGAAAAAAAAAATATTTAGACTTATTCATTCATTTATTTGAGAGAGAGAGAGAGGGAGAGAGAGAGAGAGAGAGAGAGAGAGAGAGAGAGAGAGAGAGAGTTGGGGAGGCGGGTATGCGCACCCCTCTGTTTGGGCAAACCCATTTTCCACGGCCCGGCGAAGCACGTCGAGCACATAGTATTTTTAGTAGTAAGCTCGCCCGTCGTGGGGTGAGCAGATCTACACTGCGACATACAAATAGCATGATCTCGGGGAGGAAATGGTTGACGAATCTAGCTTCGGCTGACAACTCCGAATCGAGTTCAAACGCAGTTGTCCTTTTCTTCAAAAATACAGTGTCACAGATAAAACAGAACTTGATCTGTTGATTGCTAGATCTAGTCTTTGTCCGACAACGTAAAACTTGCCGAGCTGAAACTTGTACAGCGTTCTGTTACGCCGGTAGTAGGCCTATGGCGTCGGCACATTCCGACGTTGTTTTGCTACTGATCTGGAACAGATCCTCATGTAAAAAGTTGCCGTACGGCCGTATTTTACTTCAAATTGATTTCATATTACACCTGCATATAGAAAAAAGTATGCAAAATCGAATCCCGCCGACGAGAAGTTCCAAAAATGGCGACTTGCCTGCAAACTTTTCCGATGAAAAAAAGCAAAACTTTGGAAGCGTCGATCTCGGTTCGAAACTGGCACACATAGCTCTCGTCGGGATATATCATTTTGTTACATTGATTGTCATTGGCTGCAAAATTACAATGTGATTGGTTCACAAATATAGCCGTACCGACCGAAATAGTGAAGCACACCAAACAAACTTCGATTCTAAACGCATACCATATCCGCGATTACGCCCGAAACGCGGATTTTCGACTTTCTCATCAAATAACTAATTCCATTTTCGCTGTAAGTACATAAAATGGCAATCATTCAAATCTTTATTCATTTCTGATTCATATAAGAAAAAAAATAAGGATGAAACACCGCTTAAAGAGGCAGTAATACTTGATTGAACTGAAGACCCCCCAGTTTTGCGGCCGGCCCCCGTTTTTGCCCAGTTTTTGGTACCACAAATTTGACGTCGCGTTTCGGTTCGCACGGCATTAAAGAAAAAAGAAGACTGGTCTAAGCAGAGACTCACAGTGGGTACCAATCTATACCTGTGGGTCGTATTCATAGTCTACTTCCCTTTTCCATGACGTTTTTGATTTCTGAATATAAAGAGGCATCATGGCTGTTATCATTAGGCTTAAACTAAAGGGGTTCTCTGAATTTCCATCATGACAATCTACCTACCTGGCACTGACCTGAACTTGGCACTGACCTGAACCTGACATGCACTAACATTAGTTTGGCACTAAGCTGAAGTTGGTACTAACATGAAGTTTGCACTAACCTGAACTTGGCACTAAATGTAACTTGGCATTAACCTGAACTTGGTACTAACCTGAACTTGGCACTAACCTGAACTTGGCACTAACGAGACTTGACACTAACCTGAACTTGGCATAACCTGAAGTTGGCACTAACCTGAACTTGGCACTAACCAAATTAACTTGACACTAACCTGAACTTGGCACTAACCTAAACTTGACACTAACGTTAGCTTGGCACTAACCTGAACTTGGCACTAACCTGAACTTGGCACTAACCTGAACTTGGCACTAATCTGATGAACTTGGCACTAAATGTAACTTGGCACTAACCTGAACTTGGCACTAACCTGAACTTTGCACTAACCTGAACTTGGTACTAATCTGAAATTGGCACTAAATGTAACTTGGCACTAACCTGAACTTGGAGCTAAGCTGAACTTGGCACTAACATTAACTTGGAATTAACCTGAACTTGGCACTAACCTGAACTTGGCATTAGGTGCGTAAATTATTGGACCCAATATACAACAATAATACATTATACAACAATAATACGTTAATACTTACGTTCGTAGCAGATTTATACGTTCGTAGCAGATTTATAGCGGATAATTGTCAGCTATAGTCTTTGACTCTTTAGGATGGCAAGAAACACGTCCTCGTGACGAAACCTGTTAAAACTTCATTTCGATTTCGCATTGGAATGACTGTGTGTGGTGGGACAATCTCAGACGGCGCACGAGGTCGACCAGCCATGACGGCAAATTGACCGTAACTGTACAATAATTTCCGGTACCACAGCAGACAACCGGAACGGAAGTAATATGGCTGACCACTCGTGCTTATAAGTAAGTAATGATTCATTATTGCTAAATGGGTCAAATTCAGTGGGGAAATAATTTACGCACCTAAAATAATTTACGCACCTAAAATGCACTTTTACCACCTAATCTTGGCACAAACCTAAACTTGGCACTAACCTGAACTTGGATTTAACTTGGCACTAACCTGAAATTCAAATTGGCACTTACCTTACCGGTTCGCCAGTCCATTTATCGTGTCCAGTGGTTCCCCAGCCTTAGATACAGCCAAGTTGTTTATGAAACACTGAGGGACGATACACTTCTTGTGCTACATCCGCTTTCCGTGCCCCATGCAGACAGACAGATGTCGTTCTATGCGGAAACTTAAAACTGCAGGCAGACCCCCCTTATAGTCTGCAGAATCTTCACGATGATGAAGGCGGTAGCCAAGCGAAAGAAGAAGAAGAAGGAAGGAAAAGTCCAGACACGGAGACCATCGGAACAAAATGCCAACGAATGACGTCATTGTGATGTCATAACATGACGCAATAGCATATCTCGTCTCAGTTCTCGCACACAACTCAGAAACTTCTTTTTTTAACACACACACTCACACCTCTCTTTCTCTCTCACACATAAACTCGTCTTTCAGATTTACACTTTAAGATGATGTGAATACCGTTATCACACTGATCACATCGCCAGTGAACAAGTGTGACAGACCATCAAAGGAGCACAACTGGACCAGTTAAAGTCTGCTTCCTTCCACCAGCATCCTGCATCGTCAACCTCGCTAGCAAAATAAAAACTTAACCCTTTGACCCTCTCATCCTATCCATCAGCTTCCTGTAGGAAGCTGGTTGATAGGGTGAAGGAGTCAAAGGGTTAAGTTTTTGCAGGTGGTGGATAGACAGCGGGAGTCAAAGGGTTAAGGACTTGATACACTTAATACAACAGTTACTCCAACTGTGACACCATTAACAGAACACAAAGTTATTGTTATTGTTGTTTAAAGCCCAGCCGACCGTGTAGAGTCATATCAGGGCTATAACCACTTCAAAACATACAAAACTTCAACAGAACAAAAAAACGAAAAAAAAATTAAGTACACATATCAATGCATTCCCGCAAATAATCTGAGGACGTGCCCCTGGCATTGACCACTCCGTCCAATTTATCGCACAGGGGAATTAAAAAACACACCTGAATACAAATTTAAACTAACTAAGGATACTAAAACATATACAAAAACTGGCATAAATTACCTAAAATTGCTTCTGCATATCTCATTTCCCTAGAGCCAAAAATGCACTTAATTCATGTACCCAATTATCAATCCTAAGAGAAAGTACGTAAAACTTTATCGAACACATACAGGTGAATGGACCAACAAGACAGAAAATAGGAAGAAATGACAGAAAGCAAAGGAACAAGGCAGAAACAAAGAGAGTGACAGAAAAGAGGAAATTTCTAGCACAGAATTTCCAGAAGGTGGGGATACTATTTATACTGAAACAGCCCCAGCATCTAACGGGGGAGAACACAAAGTTAACGGTAGGCTAAAAGTAACGGTGGTCTCATGATCAAACATGGCGTCGCAGGGGGATTGAGGTGGTAAGGATCTCAACTTTTTCCCGGGACTAACACTGGGAATGTGCCAACCTCCTCTCCCTGCTGATATATCTTACCCATCCCTTGTGATATATCTTACCCATCCCTTGTGATATATCTTACCCATCCCTCGATGATATCTTACCCATCCCTCGATGATATATCTTACCCATCCCTCGATGATATATCTTACCCATCCCTCGATGATATCTTACCCATCCCTCGATGATATATCTTACCTATCCCTCGATGATATATCTTACCCATCCCTCGATGATATATCTTACCCATCCCTCGATGATATATCTTACCCATCCCTCGATGATATATCTTACCCATCCCTCGATGATATATCTTACCCATCCCTTGCTGATATATCTTACCCATCCCTTGCTGATATATCTTACCCATCCCTTGCTGATATATCTTACCCATCCCTTGCTGATATATCTTACCCATCCCTTGCTGATATATCTTACCCATCCCTTGCTGATATATCTTACCCATCCCTTGCTGATATATCTTACCCATCACTCGATGATATATCTTACCCATCCCTCGATGATATATCTTACCCATCCCTCGATGATATATCTTACCCATCCCTCGATGATATATCTTACCCATCCCTCCCTGCTATACCTTACCCATCACTCGCTGATATATCTTACCCATCCCTCAACAGGATCACGTACCTATTCACAGCTGGTCACACTAAAGGCCGCCCACACAAAGCTTTTGTCTTTCCCTTTCTGTTTGTTTTAATTAAGTTAGATTTTCACGCGTGCAAGTCGCCAGTAAACAGAGTTATGCTTTCTTCTGGCCGACATAATGGCCAAAGACTCGTGTACCGTAGCGCCGAGGAACGGAAAGGGCAGATAATCAAATTGGCACTTTCCTGATTCAATTAAAACTTGGCGCGCAAACAGTACCGGTGTTTTGCAATTTCAAACGGTTCTCTTGCTAGAACTTTCTGGAACACTTTACATAACTCAAAACTATAACTAAATTAAAACATTTGTGTGGTCATGTGTCTGGCGCCGTTGCTGATTTGTTTTAAACGTCTGTGTAGCCTACATTTTAAGACAAGCGTGTTCAGACGATTCTGGAGCTGTAAGAGTCTGTCCTGGAGCAGTACGATAGAATCAGCTCCGAGAAAGTCAGTGGCTAGTGGTTAAAACCCCAGCCTGGGACACAAGACACTTAGGTTCGAATCACAGGTCCAACAGAGATTTTATTCACCCCTCCCCCTACTACATGTAGATCTTATGTGGCTGAGTGGTTTAGGTCCTAGATTTTACGATGAGACGGTCAACTGACGTTCCGTGTGCAGTATGCGTTCAGCACAAGTTAAAGACCCCACGACAATTGATACATAACCCTCTCTCTGCCCCCCTCCCCTCCCCAAATTTTCTTGCATTTTGAAAACGCGAAAATTTATTTTCATGCCATTTAATGAAAGAATGTTTATGTTACATTTCTTAGTGATAAATTTCATAGTTTTAATTAAATGTGTGTATCACAGCATAAAAAGAAAGAAACATTGCTTGAAAAATATTCCCATCGATTGTCCAAGTGACTGGAAGAGAAGTTCAAAGAGGGAGAATGGTAACGTAACAGCACCACTGAGGTGGTGCACAAAATGACACAGAACCTCCACCCCCACCCCCACCCCCGAAATCGTGCATTTTTTTAGACAATGAGACAAACAAAGCATTGTGTTTGTATGTTTCGTCACTTCATTTTGCACAAAACAAAGCACACAAAGCATGTTGTTTGTATAATGTTTCGTCACTTCATTTTGCACAAAACAAAGCACACAAAGCATGTTGTTTGTATAATGTTTCGTCACTTCATTTTGCACAAAACAAAGCACACAAAGCATGTTGTTTGTATAATGTTTCGTCACTTCATTTTGCACAAAACAAAGCACACAAAGCATGTTGTTTGTATAATGTTTCGTCACTTCATTTTGCACAAAACAAAGCACACAAAGCATGTTGTTTGTATAATGTTTCGTCACTTCATTTTGCACAAAACAAAGCACACAAAGCATGTTGTTTGTATAATGTTTCGTCACTTCATTTTGCACAAAACAAAGCACACAAAGCATGTTGTTTGTATAATGTTTCGTCACTT
>CM060306.1:3665909-3668409 GCA_030674185.1 Monoplex corrugatus | reverse complement strand
CACGCACACACACACACACACACACACACACACACACACACACACACACACACACACAACACACACGCATGGCTATAAATGGGGAGAAAGAATAAAAGCAATAAAAGCAAGAATAAAGCTATATGGGGGACAGGTAATTAACCATATGGGGGACAGGTAATTAGCTAACTCTATCACAATGGTTAGGATGTACAGGCAACGTGTACAGGAGACAGGGAATCATGAAATGGGATTCAATCTTTATCGTTGCTCTTTTGTCTCAGCCTTGATTACGGTCAACTGCACTTGATACAGACGAGACAATACAATACAATGCAATGCAATGCAATACATACAACAATACAAACATACAATACAATACAAGACAAGACAAACAATAACAAACAATGACAAGACAATACAATACAAGACAAACAACAATACAATACACACAATACAATACAATACAGGACAAGACAAGACAAGACAAGACAAGACAAAATTCTATATTTTCAAAGGGTATAGAATAAGCAAAACATATTTTAACATCTAGCCTTCCCCCACCCCCTACCAAAAAAATGGAGACAGAATCTGATGAAACATATTCAGGAAAGGTGCATACCTTCAAAAAATAGGTAGCTAAAACTGCAATGTGTTAGATCGAAGTGGTTAACTTAAGGAAGATCATTACATTATAAGTACTTGTTGCAGGATATGTTCATGCTTAATTCCCTGCATTGGGGAAATGCCACAGACTGTCAGCCACTCACACGTCGGCCATACCACATAAAACACTGGCTGTCTTCCCATTCCCAAAGTTAACCAAAGTCGGTACCGGTCAGTAAGAGTACCGTAAACATTCTGTTGGCAACTTTTCAAGCGGGTTGGTTGGTTCTTTGGCCACAGCCGGGGACTTCAGTTCTGACATCATCATTATCATGTGCCCTGCCACATGGCGTTGGTGATCATGGCCCTCCATAAGAATCTATCCTTTGTCGCCGCAAGTACGTCTCCCACCCTCTCTGTCTTATGTTTCAGTTTCAGTTTCTCAAGAATTTCATATGGCCGTTTTCGCGCATAAGGTTTTCCTCAGCCTTAGGAAGTCTGCCAGGAATTTCTGGCAGATTGGGTTTGAGCAGATATGTTTTTTTTTCACCATTTTTTGTTCCTTTTTTTTTAACAATGACTAGACATCAACAAACAATGTAGTAACAAAAACAATTTCAATTCATACTCATAAGAACTTTTTAATGTTCTAATGTGCTAAGGATATGATCGTAGTGCTTTTAGCTTTTTCTTCATTTCTTTCTTGTTTCTTGTTGGTTTAAATTTCATAAATTGTCCGCATTTGAGCCAATAGTGTGTCAATTGTTTTTGGGGAGGGCTAACATAAGCCATTGCTTGATGCCCTGCCCATGCTATGCAGTATTTATGACTCTTCTTTTCTTGAATACAATTTTGTTTAAACCAAGAACTTTTTAGACATCTGACAACATACAACATACACAAGACAAAAGAAATACATTTCATACACGGGAGATTTGAGCACATATGGAATTGTTCGAGTGCGACGATTCCCTCTTGAACAAACTGTAAACTCCTTTCATTTATGTTCCATTTGATTTTGATGGTGACAACGTGATATGTGACATCACTGACTATCACGTCACCTCATTACAACCAGTCTGTAACATAACACTAATGGTTCTTATGGCGAGTCAGTGACATCTGAGTTCTGAGTTCTTGTGCGTGCACGTGCCTACACAGCTACTCTACCTGTTAATTAATGCACTTTAAACTAACATATCATAAAACGGATGATTTCGTGTCTGTATTTGGATGGAGAAAACAAACGAGACAGTCTTGACGGAGGCAGACACAAGTAGATCACTCATAAGGAAGATTAGGAAAAGACAGGCAACAGTTATAGGCCATTTTATGAGAAAGGGGGATTTGGAGCACCTGGTCACAACGGGAAAGCTGGAGGGAAAGAGAGCACCAGGCAGACCCAGGGAGAAAATACTGGAACGACTTGCAGAGTGGCTGGGGACGAGGGGGTGGGAGAGATGCTAGGGGCAACGAGAGATAGAGACAGATGGAAGTCCGTGATCGCCAACGCCATGCGCTGGGTACCTGATGATGATGATAATTTGGATTTAAGCAGCCTTCTTCTAGATGAAAGGTGTAATGCATGAATGCATGCACACGTCTGAATGTGTTTGTGTGTGTGTCTATGTGCGTATGTGTACGTGTGTGTGTGTGTGTGAGGTGGATGGGTAGATGTATGTGTGTGTGCGTGTGAATGTGTGTGCATGCGTGCGTGTGTGTGTGTGTGTGTGTGTATGTGTGTGTGTATGTGTGTGTACGTGCGTCTCTCTCTCTCTCTATCCTCTCTCTCTCTATCTCTCTCTCTCTCTATCTCTCTCGCTCTCTCAGTCTGTCTGTGCGTGTGTTGTGTATGAAGTACGTGAACGAGATTTTCTCAGCTGTCAATTTATATAACTCACTCTGGATGGATTCA
>CM060306.1:3650909-3660909 GCA_030674185.1 Monoplex corrugatus | reverse complement strand
GTGTGTTGTTTGTGTGTCAATATTTTTGTCATCTGTGTGTGTTGCTTGTGTGTCAATATTTTTGTTATCTGTGTGTGTTGTTTGTGTGTCAATATGTTTGTCATCTGTGTGTGTTGTTTGTGTGTCAATATGTTTGTCATCTCTGTGTGTTGTTTGTGTGTCAATATGTTTGTCATCTCTGTGTGTTGTTTGTGTGTCAATATTTTTGTCATCTGTGTGTGTTGTTTGTGTGTCAATATGTTTGTCATCTCTGAGTGTTCAGGGACGTCAAGTGTGGCTGGTGTTCCATATGGTTGAGCTATGTTCAGAACTGGAGGCCTGTGACAATGGTGGCTGTATTGTATCATCACTTGATCATAAGTCTTCTTGATTGTCAGTGGAGCCCCAAAAGTGGGTCGTCAGCTGGCCTTGCGTTTGGTCAGATTTTCTGACAGTGCTAGATGGTAGATGGACTTCTGTTGTAGAGTCTAGAAGAAGAAGAAGAAGAAGAAGAAGAATTGCGAAGAAGAAAAGAAGAATTGCGAAGAAGAATTGCGAGAAGAATTGCGAAGAAGAATTGCGAAGAAGAATTGCGAAGAACAATTGCGAAGAAGAGATTGCGAAGAACAATTGCGAAGAACAATTGCGAAGAAGAAGGAAGAAGAATTGCGAAGAAGAATTGCGAAGAAGAAGAAGAAGAATTGCGAAGAAGAAGAAGAAGAATTGCGAAGAAGAAGAATTGCGAAGAAGAAGAAGAATTGCGAAGAAGAATTGCGAAGAAGAATTGCGAAGAAGAATTGCGAAGAAGGAAGAAGAAGAAGAAGAAGAAAGAAGAAGAAGAAGAAGAAGAAGAAGAAGAAAGAAGGAAGAAGAAGAAGAAGAAGAAGAAGAAGAAGAAGAGAAGAAGAAGAAGAAGTCGATGTTTCTCTTAGCAGTCTTCATGGCTGTCCCCCATCACCCTGGTGTAGGTGGAAGGCTGTCAGCTGTATTGTGCTGTCTAGTCTGGCATACTACTTGTGTGTCACAGTGTGCTGTTTTATGTGTGGTGTCTGGAATCCAAGTCTTGCAAGAATGCACTTGTCAGTCCTGCTCCACTGTTGCTGAACATTCTGCTGTCTCACAAGACGACTTGGTTCATAGCACACTGAGACCTTTCCCCTTTCAGCCCTCTGTTCATCTCTCTCTCTCTCTCTTTGCTGTATAATACTGAGTTTGAAAGTAAAGAATCGTTGTGTTTAGCTAGCTTTCATACCTCTCTCTGTCTGTCTGCCTGTCTGTCTCTGTCTCTGTCTGTCTGTCTGTCTTTCTCTGTCTCTCTCTCTCTGTGTCTCTCTCTCTGCTGTAGAATATTAAGTTTGAAAGTAAACTATCGTTGTGTTTAGCTTTCATACCTCTCTCTCTCTTTCTTTCTGTCTGTCTCTCTCTGTCTGTCTGTCTGTCTGTCCCTGTCTGTCTGTCTCTGCTGTAGAATATTAAGTTTGAAAGTAAACTATCATTGTGTTTAGCTTTCATACCTCTCTCTCTCTCTCTCTCTCTTCTCTTTCTCTCTCTCTCTCTCTCTTTCTCTCTCTCCTCTCTCTCTCTGCTGTAAAATGTTAAGTTCGAAAGTAAACTATCGTTGTGTTTAGCTTTCATACCCCCCCCTCTCTCTCTCTCTCTCTCCTTCTCTTCTCTCTCTCTCTCTCTCTCTCTCTCTCCCCCTCCTCCCTCTCTCTGTGTCTGTGTGACCCTTTGACTCTCTCCCCCTGTCCATCAGCTTCCTGCAGGTGAGGGAACCAAAGAGTTAAAGTTTTGCTTGGCTAGCACAGTTGACAATGCAGGATGCTGGTGGATAGAGCGCTGGAGCAGAGCTAGTCAAGTATGGCTTAGCTAGATGTTTAATGGTTATGTCCCACATAACACCACAACTGGCAGAGATAGTCAAGAATGGCTTAGCTAGATGTTTAATGGTTATGTCCAACACATAACACCACAACTGGTAGAGATAGTCAAGTATGGCTTAGCTAGATGTTTAATGGTTATGTCCAACGCATAACACCACAACTGGTAGAGCTAGTCAAGTATGGCTTAGCTAGATGTTTAATGGTTATGTCCAACACATAACACCACAACTGGCAGAGATAGTCAAGTATGGCTTAGCTAGATGTTTAATGGTTATATTCAACACATAACACCACAACTGGTAGAGATAGTCAAGTATGGCTTACAAGATGTTTAATGGTTATGTCCAACACATAACACCACAACTGGTAGAGATAGTCAAGTATGGCTTAGCTAGATGTTTAATGGTTATGTCCCACATAACACCACAACTGGTAGAGATAGTCAAGTATGGCTTAGCTAGATGTTTAATGGTTATGTCCCACATAACACCACAACTGGTAGAGATAGTCAAGTATGGCTTAGCTAGATGTTTAATGGTTATGTCCAACACATAACGCCACAACTGGTAGAGATAGTCAAGTATGGCTTAGCTAGATGTTTAATGGTTATGTCCCACATAACACCACAACTGGTAGAGATAGTCAAGTATGGCTTAGCTAGATGTTTAATGGTTATGTCCAACACATAACGCCACAACTGGCAGAGATAGTCAAGTATGGCTTAGCTAGATGTTTAATGCTTATGTCCAACACATAACACAATAACTGGTTTGTTTGATGCCTTTCTTAAGTGCTCCTGTACCCTATCCACCACAAACAGACACGTAACCCTTTGACTCCCTCACCCTTTTTACAGAAAGTTGGTGGATATGATGATGGAGTGAAAGGGTTAAGCTTTTGCTTTGTTGTGAATAGCGACAAAACACAACGCTAATGAACAGGATGGGGGAGTGAAAGGGTTAAGCTTTTGCTTTGTTGTGAATAGCGACAAAACACAATGCTAATGAACAGGATGGGGGAGTGAAAGGGTTAAGCTTTGGCTTTGTTGTGAATATAGCGACAAAACACAATGCTAATGAACAGGATGGAGGACTGAAAGGGTTAAGCTTTTGCTTTGTTGTGAATAGCGACAAATCACAACGCTAATGAACAGGATGGGGGAGTAAAAGGGTTAAGCTTTTGCTTTGTTGTGAATAGCGACAAAACACAATGCTAATGAACAGGATGAGGGAGTGAAAGGGTTAAGCTTTTGCTTTGTTGTGAATAGCGACAAAACACAACGCTAATGAACAGGATGAGGGAGTGAAAGGGTTAAGCTTTTGCTTTGTTGTGAATAGCGACAAAACACAACGCTAATGAACAGGATGGGGGAATGAAAGGGTTAAGCTTTGGCTTTGTTGTGAATAGCGACAAAACACAATGCTAATGAACAGGATGAGGGAGTGAAAGGGTTAATCTTTGGCTTTGTTGTGAATAGCGACAAAACACAATGCTAATGAACAGGATGGGGGAGTGAAAGGGTTAAGCTTTTGCTTTGTTGTGAATAGCGACAAAACACAACGCTAATGAACAGGATGGGGGAATGAAAGGGTTAAGCTTTGGCTTTGTTGTGAATAGCGACAAATCACAACGCTAATGAACAGGATGAGGGGGGAGTGAAAGGGTTAAGCTTTGGCTTTGTTGTGAATAGCGACAAAACACAATGCTAATGAACAGGATGAGGGAGTGAAAGGGTTAATCTTTGGCTTTGTTGTGAATAGCGACAAAACACAATGCTAATGAACAGGATGGGGGAGTGAAAGGGTTAAGAACACCCTATCAGGTTCCCAAGACACGTGTGCTGACACATCTGTCACATCCACTTGGGAGTACACGATATTCTGAAAGGAAGACATTAATCTAGAACACTTTCATTGTATGATATATCTGAGATTGATATATTAAATGTGTATCATAGGTTTTGGGGTACGAGTGAAAGAGAAGATCTTTTTAGTATGGCATTACCATCCTGGTAATTTTCCACCCCAGTCCCTCCGCCTTCTCCTGTTCATTCCGTTCTGCCAGACGTGGGGCGCGTGTGGACGACATGAAGGACCTTACTGTCTGATGTCTGATGTCTGCTGGAGATGTGTCTGTCACACCCACATATAACTCTGTGTGGCAGACAGGACTATTGTTTGTTTTGTTTGTCTGTTTTTAGATCTGAGTGTTTGTTTAATTGTTTGTTTGTTTGTTTGTTTGACTGCTTGCTCGATTTTATTTGTTTTATTGTTTTGTTGTGTTTGATTTGTTCATTTGTTTGATTATTCCTTTCTTTGTGCATTTGATTGGTTGTTTGTTTGCTCGATTGTTTGTTTATTTATCTGGTTGTTTGTTTGTTTGTATCGTTGATTGTTTTTTTTTTGTCCCATTGTTTTTGGGTGTTAATCTTTTATTATCGTTGCTACTGTACTGTTATTAATCTGTGCTGAATGTTATCCTTACACTCGTCTTTGTAAATGGTGTGTGTGTGTGTGTGTGTGTGTGTGTGTGTGTGTGTGTGTGTGTGTGTGTGTGTGTGTGTGTGTGTGTGTGTGTGTGTGTGTGTGTGTATGTGTGTGTGAGTGTGTGTGTGTTTCCTTTTTTTTGTTGTTGAGTGTTTTGATGTTTATCAACTGCGTGTATGCACGTTGCTTTGCACACACTGCGCACACGACATGTTGTTGCACAGTCTGCATACTCCGTCTTCGTTGGATGTGTGTGCTGGGTGTTTCCACGTTTCCATACGCCACCGGATATTGACACAACTTACAGGATCTTTAACGTGAATTCTCCATGTTCTGTGTGCGAAGGAGGTGTAGGCCTAACAGGTGTGCACACATGATGAACTGGGGGGAAAAACCTGCACCCTTTATCCAACAGGCAGGATCGAACCCCACCTGAATATCGTGCCCGTCGTCCGTACAAGTAAAAGGGGAGATTGTTAACATGGCTTAACCATCTTCTCTGTCCCTGTCTCCTGCTTCATCCCCTCTGTCATGGCCGTCAGTCAGGTTTGAGTTATGAGTCTGGTGGAGGAGAACGACACCCCCCCCCCTCCCGGTGTCTGACCTGGATAGACCTGTGTCACATTATTTTGTTGTTGTTGTTGTTGTTGTTTATTTCTATTCTTTCATTCCACATTTCAAAGAAAATGTTTGTCCCTCAACCCCCTCCCCCAACTCCCTAATTCCAAAAAACAACATCTCAATACGTGACCGTTATTTGGTGGATGTTGAAGTCACGTACAATATTAGCAATAATGACCAGTGGTACAGGACTTCCCTCACAAAAATGTTGAAGTCACGTACAATATTAGCAATAATGACCAGTGGTACAAGGACTCCCCCTCACAAAAATGTTGAAGTCCGTACAATATAGCAATAATGACCAGTGGTACGGACTTCCCCTCACAAAAATGTTGAAGTCACGTCAATATTAGCAATATGACCAGTGGTACAGGACTTCCCCTCACAAATATGTTGAAAGTCAGTGTACAATATTTAGCAATAATGACCAGTGGTACAGGATTCTTCTCACAAAAAAATGTTGAAGTCACGTCAATATTAGCAATAATGACCAGTGTACGGACTTCCCTCAAAAATGTTGAAGTCACGTACAATATTAGCAATAATGACCAGTGGTACAGGACTTCCCCTCACAAAAATGTTGAAGTCACATACAATATTAGCAATAATGACCAGTGGTACAGGACTTCCCCTAACAAAAATGTTGAAGTCACGTACAGTATTAGCAATAATGACCAGTGGTACAGGACTTCCCCTCAAAAAATGTTGAAGTCACGTACAATATTAGCAATAATGACCAGTGGTACAGGACTTCCCCTCATAAAAATGTTGAAGTCACGTACAATATTAGCAATAATGACCAGTGGTACAGGACTTCCCCTCACAAAAATGTTGAAGTCACGTACATATTAGCAATAATGACCAGTGGTACAGGACTTCCCCTCATAAAAATGTTGAAGTCACGTACAATATTAGCAATAATGACCAGTGGTACAGGACTTCCCCTCACAAAAGCCCTGAGCGTTTTACAGAAGGTGAGAGACATAGGCAGATGTATGTAAGGCAAAGACATGTCAGCCCCTACCGCTGTGATAAAACAAGACGAACCTAAATGGTGCACTGGTAAGGAAGCAATACAAATGAATTCTAATAACACAACCAAACAACCAACCAGCCAACCAACCAGCCAACCAATCAACCAACCAACCAACCAACCAACCAACCAACCAATCAATAAATCAACCAATCAATCAATCAATCAATCAACCAACCAACCAACCAACCAAACAAACAACCAACCAATCAATCAATCAACCAACCAACCAACCAACCAACCAGAAACAAACAAACAATCAAACAAACAGACAAACAAACAAACAACAAACAAACAAACAAACAAACAAACAAACAAACGAATGAACAACACCCCCTCTCTCTTCTTACACAACACATTTATACACATAAACACACACATAGTAGAGTCATACAAACATAATCACTCGTTCATTTAAACATACGCATACAAAATATATTAAACAAACACACACACACACACACACACACACACACACACACACACACACACACACACACACACACACACACACACACACATATATATATATATATACACACAATACACACACACGCACGCGCGCGTATGTGTACACATACACATTCGTGCACACACACGTGTGCACACAACACACACACACACAATATATATATATATATATATACTCTACACGCACACACATACATTCACATAAACACACACTACAGTTTGATAGGGTAGTCTTCAGAGTAGACATCAATATAAAGCCCGAAAGAGAGATGCAGACCAGAGAGGGGCGAGACAGAGGTCTTCTATTCTATCTTGGTCCGGTGGATGAGCTGGACCTGGTTAGGGTGCGTTATGTGGCCATGTCCCGGGGTTGGTCATTTCTCTACCTTGCCATTCGGTTTGTAAACAAGGTAACTGATGACTGGGTCCGAATGGGTCATGCCACGCATGGACAGGCCCCCTTTGCTTGAGAATTGGCTATCGAGTGGCGAAGAGTGGCGAGGCATTGGTGCTCTGGGTCCCATCGTGGTGTTTCTTGTTAACTTAATTAGGTTAAAAAAACAAAAACATCAAAACGTTTGTTTACGGACTGCCGTCAGAAACATGTAGAAAACTATATAATTACTGCTGACAGCTTTTTCCACGTAGAAGGTCCTGGGTTCAGAACTCCTGGGCACTAGCCCTGATGGGTAAGGATGGAACTTTGCACATCAGCCCTGACGGGTAAGGATGGGCTTGCACATAGCCTTGACGGGTAAGGATGGAGCTTTGCACATAGCCCTGCGGGTAAGGATGGAGCTTTTGCACATAGCCTGACGGGTAAGGATGGAGCTTTGCACATAGCCCTGACGGGTAAGGATGGAGCTTTGCACATAGCCCTGACGGGTAAGGATGGAGCTTTGCACATAGCCCTGACGGGTAAGGATGGAGCTTTGCACATAGCCCTGACGGGTAAGGATGGAGCTTTGCGCATAGCCCTGACGGGTAAGGATGGAGCTTTGCGCATAGCCCTGACGGGTAAGGATGGAGCTTTGCGCATGGCCCTGACGGGTAAGATGGAGCTTTGCACATAGCCCTGATGGGTAAGGATGGAGCTTTGCACATAGCCCTGATGGGTAAGGATGGAGCTTTGGACATAGCCCTGATGGGTAAGGATGGAGTTTTTTCCTGTCTGACAGGTCAACGTGTCTGCACGTCTGTCAGTGCCTGAACTCCCTTCATCTGTATGTTCATGCATGGAGAACATCAGATACACATGTTAAAGATCCTGTAAGTCATGTCAGCGACTGCCTTGTGCAAACATGGACATACCTGAAATGCAAGCAACGATAAGTTTGAAGAATCGGTTTTCAGCTAAACGCTTCTACTGTTGGAAAATAAATGACAGTTATTATTATCATTATCATTGTCATTACATTATCAATATCATTATTGCCCGGGTCGAGTCATGTTGCAAGGGATCTGTGTGTGTGTGTGTGTGTGTGTGTGTGTGTGTGTGTGTGTGTGTGTGTGTGTGGTGTGTGTGTGTGTGTCTGTTTTTGCGTGTGTGTGCGTGAATGTCCAACTCAACCCCCACACCACTCATTTCACATGTCCCACCCACCAACACTGATTTCACCCTGACAGCAGAACACAGAGGCTCACAGAACATGGAACAATGTTGCACAACTGCAGGCAGGTTCCTGATGTCACCTGCCCCCTGTGGGAATCACGTAAATTGCTAAATCGATAAACAACTGGTCTCAGAGCAGCACCATACGTCTGGTGAGGACTGGTGATCTATCATGTGCCATCCCACGAGACGTCCACACAGCCATCTCAAAAAGTCAAAACAATATACAACATTTTGCTACGGTCTTTTTTGGCTTTTTTGCTTTGTTTTGTTTGTGTTTTGTTGTTGTGTTTTTTTTTTTGTTGTTTGGTTGTTGTTGGTTGGTTGGTTGGTTGGTTGGTTGTTGGTTGGTTGGTTGGTTGGCTGGTTGGTTGGTTGGTTGTTGTTGGTTGGATTTGGTTGGTTGGTTGGCTGGTTGGTTGGTGTTGGTTGGTTGGTTGGTTTGGTTGTTGTTGGTTGGTTAGTTGGTTGGTGGTTGTGGTTGGTTGGTTGGTTGGTTGGTTGGTTGGTTGGATGTTTGGTTGGTTTTGGTTGGTGGTTGGTTGGTTGGTTGGTTGGTTAGTTGGTTGGATGGTTGGATGGTTGGTTAGGTTGGTTGGTTGGTTGTTGGTTGGTTGGTTGTTTGGTTGGTTGGTTTGGTTGGTTGGTTGGTTGGTTGGTTGGTTGGTATGGCTGGCTGGTTGGTTGGTTGGTTGGCTGCTTGGTTGGTTGGTTGGTTTGTTGGTTGGTTGGTTGGATGTTTGGTTGGTTGGTTGGCTGGTTGTTGGTTGGTTGGTTGGTTAATTGGTTGGCTGTTGGTTGTTGGTTGGTTGGTTGGCTGTTTGGTTGGTTGGTTTTGGTTGTGGTGTTTGTTTGTTTTTTGGGGGGTTGTTGTTGTTCGCTCTGAACAATCTTTTATCGGATGGGTTAACGCACGTTGTTTCGGCCACAATATTCAGGCGTTATGTTGCTGTACAGTCTGTATATTCCTTCTGTTAAAAGTTGTTTCTTATCGTACGATAATGTAAATTTAGATGTGTGTATGCCCGTGGTTTTGCCGACAGTATGCAGGTGGTGTGTTGTTTGTTAAGTCTGTGTAGTCTGTGTCCAGTGGATGTGTATCTTGGCTGTTTTTGTCATTCGGTCAATATTTGGTTCTTAGGTGGTGTGTTCTTTTACATATTGTGTTTGTAAAAACAAGATGTGTGTGTATGTACTTTTTGTATGAATGATTGGATGGATGGATCTCTCTCTGTATCTGTGTGCACTCATGTATGTGCCTTTGTGTGTATGCCCGCGGAAGAAATTAGCGTATTTCAAGAGGAACTAACACACACACACACACACACACACACACACACACACACACACACACACACACACACACACACACACACACACACAGACACTCAATACGCACACGCGCGCACACGCACACATATACACACACACACTTACTATATATACACACATACACATACACTTACACATACACACATTCATGCACAATTCACACACGCACACACATACGCATACACACACTTACATACATAGACACACACACACACACACACACTCACATACACATATTTATAAACACACACACACACACACACACACACACACACACACACACACACACACACAGATCAATGAACATTGCCCTCATGCTGATTAAACGGTGACTGTAGCCACAAAGACGACAACTGATGCAGATAGCCACGTCTTCAGGGAAAGGGAGATAACCAGCAGTATCAGAACGCCTAACAATCTGGCAGCATCAATGCCAAGAAGCAGAAGTTAGGGCCTTGAGGGAGGGGAAATAACCGGTTGCACTAAGCCCTGACACTGATTACTGCCCTTGATTTCCGGGGGATCCCTGGTGTGGCCTTGTGTGTGGGAGGTCAGTGGGGTCACCCAAATGGGACATACCACA
>CM060306.1:3643409-3645909 GCA_030674185.1 Monoplex corrugatus | reverse complement strand
TGTCTGTGAGGCCTTACAGGACAGGCCATAGACAACACCATGCCCCACACTATGTGTGGGCCATACGGAGCATGAATGCCCCATATACAGGACAGACAAACCCAAGGAGGCCACCATAGACAAAAAAACATAGACACCATGCCCCACACTGTATGTCTGTGAGGCCTATACAGGACAGGCCATAGACACTATGCCCCACACTATGTGTCTGTGAGGCCTTACAGGACAGGCCATAGACACTATGCCCCACACTTATGTCTGTGAGGCCTTACAGGACAGGCCATAGACACCATGCCCCACACTGTATGTCTGTGAGGCCTTACAGGACAGGCCATAGACACCATGCCCCACACTATATGTCTGTGAGGCCTTACAGGACAGGCCATAGACACTATGCCCCACACTATATGTCTGTGAGGCCTTACAGGACAGGCCATAGACACCATGCCCCACACTGTATGTCTGTGAGGCCTTACAGGACAGGCCATAGACACCATGCCCCACACTATATGTCTGTGAGGCCTTACAGGACAGGCCATAAACACTATGCCCCACACTATATGTCTGTGAGGCCTTACAGGACAGGCCATAGACACCATGCCCCACACTGTATGTCTGTGAGGCCTTACAGGACAGGCCATAGACACTATGCCCCACACTGTATGTCTGTGAGGCCTTACAGGACAGGCCATAGACACTATGCCCCACACTGTATGTCTGTGAGGCCTTACAGGACAGGCCATAGACAACCATGCCCCACACTGTATGTCTGTGAGGCCTTACAGGACAGGCCATAGACACTATGCCCCACACTGTATGTCTGTGAGGCCATACAGGACAGGCCATAGACACTATGCCCCACACTGTATGTCTGTGAGGCCTTACAGGACAGGCCATAGACACACATGCCCCACACTGTATGTCTGTGAGGCCATACAGGACAGGCCATAGACACTATGCCCCACACTATATGTCTGTGAGGCCTTACAGGACAGGCCATAGACACATATGCCCCACACTGTATGTCTGTGAGGCCATCAGGACAGGCCATAGACACATGCCCCACACTGTATGTCTGTGAGGCCTACAGGACAGGCCATAGACACTATGCCCCACACTATATGTCTGTGAGGCCTTACAGGACAGGCCATAGAACACTATGCCCCACACTGTATGTCTGTGAGGCCTTACAGGACAGGCCATAGACACTATGCCCCACACTGTATGTCTGTGAGGCCTTACAGGACAGGCCATAGACACTATGCCCCACACTATATGTCTGTGAGGCCATACAGGACAGGCCATAGACACATGCCCCACACTGTATGTCTGTGAGGCCTTACAGGACAGGCCATAGACACTATGCCCCACACTATATGTCTGTGAGGCCTTACAGGACAGGCCATAGACACTATGCCCCACACTGTATGTCTGTGAGGCCATACAGGACAGGCCATAGACACATGCCCCACACTGTATGTCTGTGAGGCCATACAGGACAGGCCATAGACACTATGCCCCACACTAGTATGTCTGTGAGGCCATACAGGACAGGCCATAGACAACACATGCCCCACACTGTATGTCTGTGAGGCCATACAGGACAGGCCATAGACACTATGCCCCACACTGTATGTCTGTGAGGCCATACAGGACAGGCCATAGACACTATGCCCCACATTGTATGTCTGTGAGGCCTTACAGGACAGGCCATAGACAACACTATGCCCCACACTGTATGTCTGTGAGGCCATACAGGACAGGCCATAGACAACAACGTGTTGAGGATTGTTCACAAAGATAGGACTCCGTTCATGTTGTTGTCAAGAGCTTTGATCATGCCACACGCTGGCCGTCCATCATGATGCCACAAACATAAACATGCTGTTGTTAGTCTCCTTCATGTTCATGTGCAGCCCTCGACAGATCAGTGGTGTGCTGATAACACAAATGTGGGTTTAACCTTTTAGGGGGGCCACAGGCTGATAACACAAATGTGGGTTTAACCTTTTAGGACAGTAACAGGCTGATAACACAAATGTGAGTTTAACCTTTTAGGACAGTAACAGGCTGATAACACAAATGTGGGTTTAACCTTTTAGGGGAGCCACAGGCTGATAACACAAATGTGAGTTTAACCCTTCCTGACTGATCTCCCCTCTCTATACACCACTAATTGACATCTGATAACACAAATGTGAGTTTAACCCTTCAGGACAGTCACAGGCTGATAACACAAAGACTTTGGGTTTAACCCTTTGGGACAGTCACAGGCTGATTACACAAACGTGAGTTTAACCCTTTAGGACAGTCACAGGCTGATAACACAAACGTGAGTTTAACCCTTCAGGACAGTCACAGGCTGATAACACAAATGTGAGTTTAACCCTTTAGGACAGTCACAGGCTGATAACACAAATGTGGGTTTAACCCTTTAGGACAGTCACAGATCTGGCACAGAGACAGACAGACAGACAGACAGACAGACAGAGCGACAGAG
>CM060306.1:3635909-3640909 GCA_030674185.1 Monoplex corrugatus | reverse complement strand
CACGAATACGTGTCACGAATACGTGTTACTGTCATCGTGTGTGTCACCACAGGGCTAAAGCCGAGCGGTAGCACCTGGTCTGTCTACTGGAAGGTCTGTGAGTTCTAGAGAGAAGAGTGGCAGAATGGTTAAGACATTCGCCGCGGCCAATAACTAAACTCGAGGTTCCAGGGTTCGCTCCCCGTACAGCCCTCGATTTTTCTCCTCAGTTTGACAAGAAAATCAAACTGAACGTCTAGTCCTTCAGAAGAGGACGAAAAACGAGTCGGACCCATGTGCCTTCTGGCTGCGCACGCTAAAGATCCCACGGCAGTTGAAAATTGTGAAGAGCAGGGCAATGCCCGGCTGCCTCTGTATAAATCATTGAAGAGATAGGTTAATTTCCCTGGTCCCACCCCTTGAAAACCAATTAGCCTTCTTGCCTTTCTGAAGTCTTGGTAAAAAAAAAAAGTGAATATTAGCATGGATTTGAGGCGAGGGAGAGGGGATGGGCGCCGCCCTTGTGGTGCTGGCCCCGGGAAAAGTTCAGGTCTCTGCCACCTCACTCCCCTACGACCTCAGGGTTATGGAACTATCTAGGTAGGACCTCAGGACCTGGCCAGCTCTTGGGTTTATGTGCAGGCTTAAGGTTTGCGCCGTGATCATCCTGGATCTTCTCTGTTACATGGCACCTGTGACGTTAGTGCGTATGGAATTCATTCCGAGGGTGGAGACGTCATCTTGAGAAATCGAAACTGAAACTGAAACTGAATTCAAATCTGCTGGTGTACCAGCTGGTGGGCAAAGGGTGAACATGGTTTCAAATCTCTCATGTCAACATGTGTGCAGACCTGCTAGTGTCTGAACTCTCTTCTTGTGTACATAATAATAATAATCTGTGTCAGGTCGGATAGATGTATCCGCTACTGGTAACCTGGAACCCAGTACTACCTGTCACAGGGTCGAATTGCTGGCGACTAAACCAGCAACCCCACCAGTCCTCTCAGGAGGATGGTGAGGAGGGTGGCTAGAAACCCTGGTGGAAATAAATTAGATCCATCAAAGGGCGCCAGCTCTGGAGAGCTACCCGCGGCCATCTAGCTAAGGGAGTAAAACCTGACAGTAAATCCGGTGTGGGGCCCCTAAGGCGGTTGGATGGCAAACTTTGTCACTTTCCGGCAGCTCCTGCGGCCGCGTTGGCACCAAAACGTAACAGCCCTGCTGTTCCTTTGGATCTGTCAGCGAGGTGGAGAGGGGGGACAAGTTGCATGGGCAACAGCCTGTCTTCCATATTACACTGCCCAGGCTTACATCCGTCCATTCATCCACAAACACTCTGCACCTACGACCTGGAGAGGACACTCCAGCCTCGCTACTAACACTAGTGTCGGCACAACACGGAAAGCAACAGATACCGGTGATAAGTCATTGCTCAACTGGCGTAGAGCTGACGCCAGGGGTTGCTTTTGACGGTGGGAGAGACCTTCGTGTCTTACTGGACAGCTACCGCCCACCTAAGCTGGGCAGCGCCCAGCCAGTTAGGTACTGTCCCGCCACGACCTGCCTTCTTCATTGGGTGCATGAAGATTAGGAGAAAATCTGACAAGCAGGTCGTTAATTACCGCACCAAACAAAAAGAAAAATTCAAATTCAAGAAACGGATCAGGAAAAGGATCAGCAGTGAAACTGGGCTGTTGGAATGTCCGAACAATGATACCTGGGCTCTCCCAAGATCTGCAAGACATCAGCGACGCCAGAAAAACCGCCGTCATAAACAGCGAACTAAAGAGGCTCAATGTGGACATTGCCACTCTGCAGGAAACACGGCTGGCTGACTCAGGAACACTAAAGGAAAGGGACTACACCTTCTTCTGGCAAGGAAAGAGTTCTGATGCCCCAAGAGAGCACGGAGTAGGCTTTGCAGTAAGGAACAGCCTGCTGAACATGATCGAACCAGGCAGCGGCGGTTCAGAACGACTCTTGACTCTCCGCCTCAACACCACCGAAGGCTATGTCACTCTCATCAGCGTTTATGCCCAACTCTGTCAGCCTCTCCAGACACCAAGGATGAGTTCTACGAAAATCTTGCATCAACCATAAGGAACATCCCCAGGACAGAACAACTTGTTCTCCTGGGCGACTTCAACGCCAGAGTGGGTGCAGACAATGACTCATGGCCCTTCTGCCTCGGTTCCTTTGGAGTGGGGAAAATGAATGAGAATGGACAGCGACTGCTTGAGTTTTGCGCCTGCCATGAACTGTGCATCGCCAACTCCTTCTTCAAGACGAAGCCTCAGCACAAAGTCTCCTGGAGGCATCCCCGCTCAAAACATTGGCACCAACTGGATTTGATCCTAGTAAGACGTGCCGCTATCAAAAACGTTCTCCACACTCGCTCTTATCACAGCGCAGACTGCGACACAGACCACTCTGGTATGTTGCAAGATCAGGCTACAACCAAAGAAGTTCCACTGCTCAAAGAAACAAGGGAACCCTCGCATTGACGTCAGCAAGATGTCTCAGCCAGATCTTGTAGAACAGTTCGCAGAGGACCTTTCAGAGAGAATACGATGCATTGCAGCCCAGAGACTCTGCCACTGAGAGATGGGAAACGCTACGAGACAACATGCACCGCATTGCTATGGCCACCTTTGGGAAGAAAACTGTGAAGTCCCACGACTGGTATGAGGCCAAATCATCAGAGATGACTCCCACTGTTGAGGCCAAGCGTGCCGCACTCACCAAGTATAAGCGGTCACCCAGTGAGCAGAACCTGCAAATCCTCAGGGCTGCCAGAAGTAAGGTTCAGCTTAACGCCAGGCGCTGCGCAAACGAGTACTGGACAGAGCTCAGTGAAGAGATACAGAGTGCTGCTGAAAGAGGCAACATCCGAGGAATGTATGATGGCATCAAGAAGGCACTGGGACCAACACAGAGCAATCCTAGCCAACAGATGGAAAGATGGGCGGAACACTACTCCGACCTCTACTCCACACAGAACATGGTGTCCCCCTTAGCCCTCGATGCCATCAAGTGCATGCCGGTAATGGAAGAACTTGACGCAGAGCCAACTGTGGACGAACTCAGCAAGGCCATTGATAGCCTGGCATCAGGGAAGGCACCTGGCAACGACGGAATTCCCCCAGACCTCATCAAGCACTGCAAGACTTCTCTTCTGCACCCTTTGCACGCAGTTCT
The DNA here is from genome assembly GCA_030674185.1 of Monoplex corrugatus. Taxonomy (NCBI): domain Eukaryota; kingdom Metazoa; phylum Mollusca; class Gastropoda; order Littorinimorpha; family Ranellidae; genus Monoplex; species Monoplex corrugatus. The sequence continues at coordinate 3,637,732 of CM060306.1, read as the reverse complement.
CTGTCAGTGTTGGAATGAGGGAGCTGTACCACAGGACATGAGGGACGTCAAGATCGTCACCCTGTACAAAAACAAGGGCGAAAGGAGCGACTGCAACAACTACAGAGGTATCTCGCTCCAGAGCATTGTTGGCAAAGTCTATGCTCGGGTCCTCCTAATCCGCCTGCAGAAACTGGCTGAACGCGTCTACCCGGAATCACAGTGTGGTTTTCGAGCAGAGAGATCCACGGTAGACATGGTCTTCTCCCTTCGCCAAATCCAGGAAAAGTGCAGAGAGCAGCGGATGCCCCTGTATGTGGCATTCATTGACCTCACCAAGGCCTTTGACCTAGTCAGAAGAGATGGCCTTTCAGGGCTCTCCGAAAAATCGGCTGCCCCCCCAAACTGCACAGCTTAATTGAGTCCTTCCACTCAAACATGAAAGGGATGGTGCAGTTCAACGGAAACCTCTCCAAGCCCTTCAACGTACGCAGCGGTGTGAAACAAGGCTGCATCCTGGCCCCAACCCTCTTTGGAATCTTCTTCGCTCTCCTCCTGAGGCATGCGTTCAGCACAGCGCAAGAAGGGATCCACCTGCGGACCAGATCAGATGGCAGGCTCTTCAACCTCGCCCGCCTCAGAGCAAGGACAAAGGTCCGTGAAGCCCTCATCAGAGACATGCTATTTGCCGACGATGCCGCAGTTGTGACCCATACTCAGCGGGACTTGCAGTCACTAATGGACCGCTTCTCCCAGGCCTGCAAAGATTTTGGTCTGACCATCAGTCTTAAGAAGACAAACGTCCTGGGCCAAGACACGCCATCTCCACCAGCCATCACCATTGATGACTACGAGCTTGAAGCCATCCATCAATTCACATATCTTGGGTCCACCATCACCGATAACCTCTCCCTTGACACAGAGGTCGACAAGAGGATCGGGAAGGCAGCCACAACACTAGCCCGCCTCACACAAAGGGTGTGGACAAATCCCAAGCTGACCACAAAGACAAAGATGGCTGTATACAACGCCTGTGTCCTCAGCACCTTGCTGTATGGCAGCGAGGCGTGGACCACGCATGCTCATCAGGAGAAAAGGCTCAATACCTTCCACCTGAGAAGCCTACGGCGCATACTTGGCATTTCCTGGCAAGACAAGGTGACCAACACCGAAGTCCTAACCTGCGCTGGCCTCCCAACCATGCATACCATGCTGAGACAGCGTCGGCTGCGCTGGTTGGGCCACGTTCGCCGCATGGAAGATGGTCGCATCCCAAAAGACATCCTTTATGGTGAGCTTGCCACAGGGCAGAGAAACATTGGCCGCCCACAGCTGAGATACAAAGACGTTTGCAAGCGTGACATGAAGGCGCTTGAGATCAACACTGAGTCCTGGGAGGATCTCGCAGACGACCGCAACAGCTGGAGAACTACTCTCAAGAAACAGCTGCGGATTGGTGAGGACAAACTGTCAGCTGCTGCAGCAGAAAAGCGAGTTCGCAGAAAAGGGATGACAGCCAACAGACCAGCATCAGCATAGACATGCGACCGCTGTGACAGAGACTGCCTCTCTCGCATTGGTCTGTACAGTCACAGGCGACGCTGCTTGGACCAAGCAGACAGCCCATCTAGACATTAGAACGGATGTACTTTGTCCATGGTCAGTCATGACCGAAGGAGGCCTACTACTAATTATTATATAGCGCAAAATCTTGATAGAAATCAAATCTAAGCACTGAACAGACACATACGCACGCATGCACACACACGCACACACACACACACACACACACACACACACACACACACACACACACACACACACACACACACACACACACACAC
>CM060306.1:3623409-3628409 GCA_030674185.1 Monoplex corrugatus | reverse complement strand
ACACAACACTAACACAACACACACACACACACACACAACACACTACACACACAACACAACACACACACTAACACACACTAATACACACACACCACACACACACACTCCACTAACATACACACCACACACACACACACACACACACACACACACACACCACACACACACACAGTGTATGACATGTCAAGTGGCCAACACAAGACCAAAAACACTAACCATGGACACTGACCACAAACATCCTGCACACTGCCCCTGTAGTAAAACTCTCTGTCCTCCTCCACTCTCACTGTTCATGTTGTAGGCAGGGACTGAACTCCAGACCTCAGACCAAGCACCACAACTCTATCAACAGGACCACCCAGCCCGCTAACAACCTGTAATGTAGTGTGTGTAGTCTGTGTAGTCTGTGTAGTGTCTGCATGAGGAAGGAATCCACCACTGCTGCGTTATCAGCACGGCAGTCTAACCAATGAGCTAACGGGGACACACATTGGCTGTGATTTCAGTTTTCAGTTTTCAGGATAAAGTTTAACCAATACTGTTGTACTATAACCAATACTGTTGTACTATAACCAATACTGTTGTACTATAACCAATACTGTTGTACTATAACCAATACTGTTATACGGATGTGAGGCGTGGACAGTCAACAAGCAAAGCCAGAGCAAGATTGAGGCAGCCGAGATGTGCTTTCTCAGAAGAATGTTGAGAGTTCCATGGACAGCAAAGAAAACAAACGAGACAGACTTGATGGAGGCAGACACAAGTAGATCATTCATAAGGAAGATTAGGAAAAGACAGGCAACATTTATAGGCCATTTTATGAGGAAGGGGGATTTGGAGCACCTGGTCACAACGGGAAAGCTGGAGGGAAAGACAGCACCAGGTAGACCCAGGGAGAGAATGCTGGACGGACTTGCAAAGTGGCTGGGGATGAGGAGGGTGGGGGAGATGCTGGGGCAACGAGAGATAGAGATGGTTGGAAGTCCATGATCGCCAACACCATGCGGCAGGGCACCTGATGATGATGATGAGGATAACGTTTCCACGCTCGGGATGAATTCCGTGTGTGCTCAGGTTTAGGCTCATTATGTTTATAGCCCAGCCGACCACTAGAGCCATATCAGGGCTAACACCACGTCAAAAATGACAATTAGGTTAAGATAAAAGACAACAGTTAAAAAAAACATGCTCACCATTACCCGTACGCACTGACGCCACTGATAACATGTGATGGTAAAGATCCTCACAGTTTATGACATAAGCCATAAGTCTGAGCGTAAGCCCTATCAGCTGGACAGATCTTGAGATGTTACCCAGATATAGTTAACGAGGGTGCGGATGGGACCCAGAGCATCAATGCCTCACCATTCTCAGGACAATCACCTCCCAAGCTCCCGACGCCACTCAACAGTCATTTCATCAAGCAACGGGCTGCTGTCCATGCGCTGCATGACCCATTCCGACCCAGTCATCAGTTGCCTTGTCTACAAACCGAACGGCAAGGTGGGGAGATGACACACCTCGCACCAACCAGGTCCAGCCCAGCCTCCCGACCAAGAGACAATGGAAGACCCCTCTCTCTCGCCCCACTCAGAGTGTAAGCCCCATCCGTTGGCAAGATCTTGAGGTGCTACCTAGATATAGGCTTTATGTCTATGTTTGTATCTGTCATTAAAACAACACTGGCCACATTACAACTGTTTGCTGAGGATAGCAGCACAGTGTGGGGCCAGTAGACAAGGTACAATACTCACAGACTGCCCACACAATGATACACTCACAACGCTTTGTCTCCCTCTCCCTCCTTCTTACAAGTACATCCCAAACATGACCACCTCCACTAAAGAGGTTTTCATCAATAACAAGGAAGAGTATCTACAGTATCAGTCCATACAACGAGAGACAGAACGCTTGCCCCCACGCCCCCTCTCGCCCACACACACATACACATCAGTACACTCCACACACACACACGCACACACACATCAACACACTCCACACACACACACGCACACACACATCAGCACACTCCACACACACACACACGCACACACACATCAGCACACTCCACACACACACACACACACACACACACACACACACTCCACACACACACACACACACACACACACACATCAGTACACTGCACACACACACACACACACACACACACGCACACACACATCAGCACACTCCACACAGGGTGAGATCGTCTGAAGTGTTTTCATCATTGTCACTGACAGACTCAGAGATGGCACGGCGTGACCACGTGACTCACCCAGCCAATGAACAGCGCAGACAAGGGTAAATAGTAGTGGTCCATACACAATGGAGTCCCAGCGGGTTCTTTACGAGGAATACACTCACGTGTATACATAGTTGATTATATCGTCTAAGATTGGTAAAAGCTGCTATCTACTCGAGTGTAAACACTACCATTAGTTTGGCGTTTGCAGACTCCTTGGTCCAGCGCAAAACCCAAAACGCTTGCAAGATCCTGAAAGGGAAAGGGGCAGGGGGAGTGGAACAGCATTTATGAGGTAGCAGTAGTGAGAAACTCTGGGGACAGCCAGACAGCAGAAAGTCCTCAGAGGAAAAAACCCCGTCAAGCAAGTGTTTCGGCCCTTAACTCCTGACACCCTAAGGGGGGGGGGGGGGGGGGTCGCATCCAGATCTCGAATCCAAAATGCCATTCGGCTGTCCTGCTTTTTTCATATTAAACATTTTTTATTTATTCACTTACTCATTCTGAGGAGGGAGGGAGGAATATTCTTATTTACGGGTGCAAGATGATCGTGTGTCTACATGTATGAACTACCAAGCTGACACCAGCAGAATAATTGGAGCATTAAGATGGATAGTGAACAGACCAGTTTTTACGACATGGGCTAGAACTGAACTCGTGACAAGAGATCTTGATTCCACGGACCTACCAATATAACTTATAGTCATTCTGAGACCTGGGTGACATGGAAGTAGAGCTCCTGCCTTCCACTCTGAGGGCATGTGTTCAAGTCTGGCTCGTAAAAGACTCGGTGCCAGTGGCTCAAAGACAGTTTTAAGACACTCTCTGAGTGACTCATGTCTATCCAGCTGCTAGGGTGTACCTGACCACATTTAGGGTTGAGGAAGGTAAAGAGCGAGGGATGAAGGAACGAAAGACCTCACCTGTTCAGTGCTGTTATCATGGTCAGACGAAGGTCTGTAGATCTACCTCTGTGAGGCTGGACATTGTCCATCAGGTAACTGTCTGATGACACAGCTGACTAACTGTGCGGCATGTACCGACATCGGGCACAACACTGGACGCCATCAGCACAAAACAGAAAACCCTATTCAACCAAACCAATCCAACCAGTGTAGCCCAAATGAAACCTTTCCGGTCAAACTCAACCTAACCCATTCCATTCCTATGCAACCAGTCCAATCCAACCCAACCAACCCATCTAAACAAACCCAACCCAACATGTCCAGGCCAACCAAACCAACCAAAGCAAACCAACCCATCTAAACCAAACCAACCAACCCAACCAACCCATCTAAACCAAACCAACCCAACCAACCCATCTAAACCAAACCAACCCAACCAACCCACAATCTAAACCAACCAAACCATCAAACCAACCAACCAACCCAACCAACCCATCTAAACCAAACCAACCAACCCAACCAACCCATCTAAACCAAACCAACCAACCCAACCAACCCATCTAAACCAAACCAACCAACCCAACCAACCCATCTAAACCAAACCAACCAACCCAACCAACCCATCTAAACCAAACCAACCCAACCAACCCATCTAAACCAAACCAACCACCAACCAACCCATCTAAACCAAACCAACCAACCCAACCAACCCATCTAAACCAAACCAACCAACCCAACCAACAACCCATCTAAACCAAACCAACCAACCAACCAACCCATCGAAACCAAACCAACCAACCCAACCAACCCATCGAAACCAAACCAACCCAACCAACCCATCTAAACCAAACCAACCAACCCAACCAACCCATCTAAACCAAAACCAACCCAACCAACCCATCTAAACCAAACCAACCAACCCAACCAACCCATCAAACCAAACCAACCAACCCAACACAACCCATCTAAACCAAACCAAACCCAACCCAACCAACCCATCTAAACCAAACCAACCAAACAACCCAATCCAACCAACCCATCTAAACCAAACCAACCAAACCAACCCAATCCAGCCAACCCATCTAAACCAAACCAACCAAACCAACCCAATCCAGCCAACCCATCTAAACCAAACCAACCAAACCAACCCAATCCAGCCAACCCATCTAAACCAAACCAACCAAACCAAACCAGTCCAACCAACCCATCTAAACTAAACCAACCCAATCCAACCAAACGTGTCCAACCCAACCCAATGAACCCAACTAAACCGACCCAATCCAACCATACCAACCAGATTCAAACCAGCCCAGTCCAACCCAACCCAACCCAACCCAAATCAATGCAGTCCAACACGGCACTTCACACTACCACAAGGCCCATAACTCCCAGTCAACGTCCCACACTCCAACACGGAGAAGAGAATTACTTGCCCCTGTGAGCGTCATCAGTTTCAGGGCAGTGAGCAAGATGGACAGCCGCTGATGGAGTGGGGGGGGGGGGGGACAGGGGGGTGAGGGTGAGGGTGAGGTGATGGGTGGGGGATGGGGGATGTGAGGGACGACCAGTGAAAGGCTCCAGGCTCTGAGAACTCGTCTTCACCTGAACATGTCACGTCCACAACTACACTACACTACACTACACAAACCTACACTACACTACACTACACTACACTACACTACACTACACTACACTACACTACACTACACTACACTACACTACACTACACTACATACTACACTACACTACCACTACACTACACTACACTACACTACACTCACTACACTACACTATAATAATAATAATAATGTTTATTTGTATAGCGCATATTCCATATAAAAACATGC